>CM040835.1:5339748-5679748 GCA_022828995.1 Vimba vimba | reverse complement strand
AAAACCTGATGGTCCACTAGGTAGTGTGCACACATCAAACACATCCATCTGCACTTAACTGGAGGTGGAGCGGAGGAGAAAGTATTCCTCGGCTTCCTTCACGTGGCCTGTTTATCCACTAATTGCCATTTAAAAGTAATTGTGCATTCTGATGAAATAAATGTATGTAACGTAACAAATGAAATTATGTTCATTCTACAAGCGGAGTAAAATTATAAAATATAATAGTAATATAATACGTAAATGTAATACAATACTGTTCAAAGGTTCGGCGACAAATTCAATAAGATTTTTTTAAATCCAAGGCTGCATTTAATGGATCAAAAATACAGTAAAAGCAGTAATATTGTGAAATATTATTACAATTTAAAATAACTCTTTTCTATTTTAATATATTTTAAAATGTAATTTATTCCTGTGATAAAAGCTGAATTTTCAGCATCATTACCACATGATCCTTCAGAAATCATTCTAATATGATGATTTGCTGCTCAAAAAACATTTCTTTATTATTAGCAATGTTCCAAAACCATGATGCATTTATTTTTTCAGGATTCTTTGATTAGAAAGTTCAAAAGAACAGCATTTATTTTAAATACATTTTTAATATTATAAATGTCTTTACTGTCATGTTTGAGCAATTTAATGCATCCTTGAATAAAATAATATTGACCCTGAAACCCCAAACGGTAGTGTACAGTACATATTAGGTGTTCTGCAGTAACGGAATGTAACACATTACTTTTAATAGTAACATTCTCGCCCACGTTGCATGATTTTGTGTCAACTTATGAGTAAGACACAAAGTTACTTTAACACAGATGGTGAAGTATGGATGTCTTTTCACTTTTCCCCTTCCACAGCTATGTTATCACTCTCCCAGTCCTCCTTTCTCAACAAATATGAGTCAGTGTGAGTAAGCCATGATCTCTGAACTAACAGTGTCGAGCAGAGAAGTGCTGACTCTGAGATGCGGGACTGATTTCATTCTTTTGAAGTACTCGCACTTCAAACACCAGCACTGTTGCCGCTCTTGACTTTCACTCCACTCTCATTGTCTTATGCGATGACGGCTCAGCTGTAGCTGTGGTTGGCAGTATAACCTCACTGATGGAGTGCAAAGATACAGAGTTCATAAAGTATAAACACATTTAGGGTCCTATCTTGCACCCAGCGCAATTGTCTTTGTACACCGACGCAGGTATCATTCCTATTTTGCACCCGACGCACAGCGGACGCACGTCGGTAAACTAGGAAATGAACTTGCGCTCCCGGGGCGGTTCAACGTAAAGAGGAGGCGTGTTCCGGCGCAAACGTTCTCTGGTGCTATTTTGCAGTTTCAGAAAACAATTCCGCCACAGACCAGGACAAACCTAGTCTAAAGTCAGTGGCGCATTATTCAGATGCTATTTTAAGGGCGCATGCTGTAATGTAGCGTGTGCACAACGCGCATACACTTTGCTTCTCTCATCTACACAGACGTAGCAGTTGCCATTTTTGCAAACCACACATAATTACAAGGAAAAATATTACCACACGAGGGAAATCTTTGTGGTGTCCATGAAGATGTGAAAAAAATAGGCATAAATCTAGCTTACACATTTACCAAAAAATGTATACGCCTGTTTAACTGAAGCTAATTTGGGTGTGTTTCTCCATCCCCAATGTCACTTCTCTGTGTTTTACGGCCCTGACGAGAACGTCGGTCTCCTCGGCTGTGAACCGCTCCTGGCATGCGCCTGGCAAATCCACCGTTATAATATCAATCCGCTTTAGAATAAGCGCGCCTGCTCTTAAAGGGAATGTGAGATGTCGCTCTGATTGGTTTATTTCATGTTACGCCCAAACCACACCTATGAATAATGAAGCTACTTCAGACCAACCCATTTTAGATTTGCGTCGGGCGCAAGAGTCATTTATCCCGCCGATATAATAGCAACAGCGCCTGAGATCCGCCCACAAAGTTACTTGCGTTTCGCGCTTGAATATTAGAAAACAGCTTTTTCCACAAAAAAAAAAAATGAAAATGAAAAGAATTTGGCTTGATTTTACATTTTTAGGTTGAGGGGTAGAAAATGGATAAACGGCTTCAATATTCGATTTTCACACGTGGGCGGGCATGAAACGCAGCTTTCTGCTGATTGGTCAACCAAAGATCAACACGTGATCTTCCACAGTTTCGTGCAACAGAATAATAGTCCTCCGCTGCTGGGCGGATTCTTAAAGTGTTTATTATAAATAATCTCTCTCATCCAACAACCGGACTAAAGGTCCTTGCACACTGAATCCGAAATTCTCGTCCGAAAATTTCGCATGTTTAAAAAATAAATACGACCTCACGTTGTGTCTGTAATACACACTGCCTCCAAAACTTTCGTCCGTCATAAAAAATTCGGATCGGGTTCAATTTTCTGTGTTTTTCACATCCGTAGCAAGCATTTTGAGAGGTGTTTTGACAATTCAGAGCCACCGTACAAGCAAACGCCAAAATCCAGAACTGATTAGGATCAATTGGTTAATGGAAATTGGAGGTCTTCTTTTTAATATTCAGACAAAAATCAACAAAATCAACAAAATCATCCTCATTGCTTGAAGACTCCGTTTTGTATTGTTTTGCGAATTTTTCTGCAACGGATTGATTAATACGCATCGGACTCAGTATGCAAGGTTTCTGTGTGTGACGAATTTTTTAGGATGGCGAATACGAAAAGACGCATATGTACATTTCGTACACAAGTGTGCAAGGACCTTAAGGAATGCTTTGACACAAATCACACTGGGAAGGGCCTAAAGGGTTTTCTTCTCTATAGGCATGGGTTCGCCAGAGAAATATTTCAGAAATATTGATGTAGGTTATCTCACATCTGCACCCACATTACCCATCAGCCTACTTCTTTGGCACACCACTGATTTTACTTAGCTGTAACTATCACAATCTGTGTGTCAAAGCTGTGTGACCCACTTGACAGCACGGAGCAGATGATTTTATGTTGTAGCGAAGCGCAGACCAGTATCGATTTAAGTGTAAATATGCAGCAGTCATAACTTTTATTTTAGCAGCAGTTCAGAGTTTTGAACAAGGGATGAAGTTGAAATATGATAGATATGAAAATATATAAATGACATTATTTTGTAGCAATGTCAGTTTACAATCACGGCACATCTATTGTTTTGGTTGTTTTTCTATTAGTATTTGTAGTTGTTTTGTTACATATGTACAGTTAGTAAACGTATAATGCCATGAATAGCTGTGTGCCATTCTAAAACAGCATCACATACTTTAACAAAAAGTTCACAAGTTCATGATCTTTCAATTCACAACTCATGTCACACAGGTAAAGCATCTAAATGAAAGAAGGGCTCCCACACACTCAACGATGAGAGAGACAGTAAAAATATCCCTCTCTCTGAGACAACTCCACCGGCAGTGTGTGTGTGTGTGTGTGTGGGCAGCGTGAGTGTGGGTGGGAGGGTGTTTAGGGAGAGTACAAAGTAGTGGGTTGTACGCCCTGTGTTTGAGTCTGAAGGCCAGCGTGTGAACAGACGCCACCGTGCCAGCTGGCAGCTCGAGGACGCCGGGCACTACGTGCCCATTTGCCACCTCCGCTTAGCTTGACCCGTGGCCTGTGAAACCCCTGGCACCGAAACGGCCATTGAGAAGAATACGGGACACAGAGGAGGCGTGGGGATTCCCCACCAACACACTTCTCTCATGCCCACTGCCGCCCGCATGCCATCCAATGCCAATTGTGTAACAACCAGCTGTCACTGTCCTTTCCATGACCCACATTTTTCTTTCTACCCACACACACACACACACACAAGCCCGGCCCTGAAGTCTGTACGGCACCTCTCCCTGTACGCTTGAAGATCAAAGCTGAGACTGAAATTGAGTTGAGCTTAGCATCAGGGGAAATGGAGTATCACCATTAGAGCGCTGTGTGTCGAGAGAAGACTCGGGGAAGTGGAAAATGATCATTAGATGTCTCCACACCCACAGTCAAATGCTCCAAGCCCTCCAATTAGATCAATTAGTCAATCAATGTCAGCAGAACATGAAAGATGGGTACTGGTTACAGGCCACACGCAAATGAAACGCACGTTTGTAGTTGAGACCGCCACATGGGCGCAGAAACGCTCTGTATTAAAGAAATACTTTACCCTAAAATGAAAATTAAAGGGTTTGGGATTATAGTTTATAAAGTTTTAAATGTGGATATTTTTCTTACAAAAACACATCACTTCACTTCAGAAGGCCTTTATTAACCCCTGGATTACTTTTATGATGGATGGATGGTTACCATTCACTCCCATTATAAAGCTGGGAAGAGCCAGGATTTTTTGTATATAACTCTGATTGTGTTTGGCTGAAAGAAGAAAGTCATATACACCTAGGATGGCTTGAGGGTGAGTAAATTATGGGATAATTTTCATTTTTGGGGTGAACTAACCCTTTACGTCATAATTTACTCACCCTGGTGTTGTTCTAATGTAGTATGTCCTTATTCCTTTTATGGACCACAAAAGGAGATTTTTAAAAAAAATGTTGCTTGTCCATATAATGGCAGTGAATAGCAACTAGCATCAAGCTTTTTAAAAAAGATGGCAAAGTATCACAGAATGATCCCATGCAACTCTTTGTATATTCCAGGGATTTAGTGAAAAACAAACCAAAATTGTACGTATTATTTAATGAAATTCTTGACCTTGGCTGTTGGTCTTCCGTGCACTACAAGAAGTGAAGACTCTATTAGTGTCACAGTTCACTTCGACTCACCCAGAAAAAGCACAGAGTTGTGAGAAATCAAGACTAATAAATAAAGTATAAATAAATAAAAAATAAAGTATCTGTGTACTTTCTCTGCTAAGTCAAATAACCCCACTGAGTCAAAAATAGTTTTTATTTCAGTAAACGCAAAACACAGGAGAACGCTGGAGATACCTAACGCATACCACTCCTAATGCTTAGAAACAAACAAGGGCATAATTAGTACCCAAAGAAAACCAAAACTAAAAAGAGCAGGAAACAGGAACTAAAGGAAACAGAACAGAATGTCAAAATAAGAGTCCACATAACAGAACATAAACCTGACAATAAGCAACTCTACAGAAGATAATATATAGTGTCATTATTCAGCTCAATTCAGTTAAAAATTTGTTCACATCTGAATCAAATCAATAACAGACCTGAATATTAATTTACTATTGGTCATACATATTATTAATAATAACTTCAGTTACGTTGGCACAAAATTAGTACTGCATTATTTGAGCTACAAACATGAACATACCTCAAATTGTGCGGTTTGTTTGTTGAGGTGTGATATTTCTGTTTCAAGCAATCAGAATTAAGGTCCGTTCACACCACGGATGATAGCTATAATATATATGGTTCTAAATATAACAGAGTAGCAGATTTCACACCACCACAACACCGTTGGAATCACTTTCAGAGCGATTATTTTCCAGCTGATAAATGATAAAACATTGACAGCCAATCAGAATCCAAAACACAAAACATACCAAAAATATCTCTCACTTAATTAATTTTTTGACTTGAGCCAGTAAAGAAATACCTTCCAAAACACGCTAGCAACCACACACAGGACTAGAACGACCCATATTTTCTGCAAAGTCAACGAGACAAAGGGATCAATTATCTCTGGTAGATTGCAGATGAAAACAAAGACCGCTGAGCAGGAAAACTGAGCAGTATTATGGTTAGTATGCATTATGCATGGAGAGTGATTGTAATATCTTCTAATTCCACTTTTTAGGGCTGATATGAAGAGACTGTTGCAACAATTTGATCAGAATACAATACACATACAGGAAATGACTCGAGGGGTCCGCTGATGACATCATTTTGGCCTGATCAGAGCCAATGAAAAATACTAATGAGAAAATGAGTAGGAAATCAAATTAGGCATCAAGATAACAATATATGTTTTGGCCAAATCAGACGGGATTAGAACATGGGCTGGACAAAAATCATTAATTATTTGTTTTCCTGTTTTAGTTTCAAATAGTGTGATGCTTCAATTGACTCTTATTTTATTAAAACAACATTTTAAAGAGGCCACTGCTTTTAATCCATGTAAATCAATGTCATATTAGCGTGAGTTCCAGTCTGCCTCATGTCCTGATCCCGTTAGAGATACTATGTTTAATAAAGGCAAACGGCCATACAACTAAATGGCCTGGCAGTTAGCATGTAGCTGTGGTGCTCATGTGAGCAAAGCATGTTCAAATTCAACTCAACATTTCTAAAGCCCATTTCAATTTATAAATTATTTTCTGTTCTTTCTACTTTCCTTCCAATAAAACAAGCAAAGCAAAATGAAGGGGGAAAAAAGCCTTTGCCTTCATTGTTTTGTCTTTTAATTGTATGGGGTGATGGTTTCCTTCACAATCACCTTAACTTAATTAGCGAATTGTTTCCTCTAACAGAACCAGTCACGGGGGAACAGACTTTTCTCTGTGCAGTGAAAGTAAAAGTTGGACAAAAAAAAAAAAAAAAAAAAAAAACTATAACCATTACACCATATCTTAACCAGAAGTGACTCGATAAAGGAACAAACGATAAGTCATTAAGGGTGTAAAATACTCATTTTATTTGATTACTATACTTAAGTATTATTTTGGTAAATTTTGTACTTTACTCAAAGGCAAATTTCAACTGAATATTTGTACTTTTACTTAATTGTATTTCTAAAGAAAAATATAGCACTTTTTACTGAAAACATGAATGAAACCTTCTGAATCCTACAGTAAAAATCCCTCCACATACTAACATTAAATATCTATGAATTTACTGTTTAAATGTAGCCTGGCTAACGTCAGACCAAGTCTCATTTGAGACTTGGTCTGGGAACCACGTGTTCATTTTCTCGTATTTGAGGCGTGGTTTACGAATGCCCAGAGCCGTTTATTGGGCGCTATGAATGTCTATCAAATGCGCCTGTACGTAGCTCATAGCCAATCGCTTCAATTATACCAGATGACGTATGTAGAGTGACAGAAATTCGACGAGGAAAAAGACGATGGGTCAAAGATTTATTTGTAAACGATGGCGTTTCGCGAATATTACCGTTTGTGCAAGATAAACATGAGGGTAGAAGGTAATGTCGAGTCTGATGCCATGTTGGATCCATAGATATAAACAAACTGCGTCGGTGTCGTCATCGTCTTGCTGCTCCCTCCCCGTTCTGTGATTGGTTCCCTTTTTCAGGGGAAAATCTGGTCCATGGTGTCCAGACTGCCTAGCAGCGTGAATAAAATCGCGCTGCGAGCAAGGCAGTATGGGGAAACCCAGGCTAGTTTAAATGCATGTTGTTCTGAAAAATGTAAAATTTTACTATTGAGTCTGCATGTATGTACATACCGGTAAGTATATTGTATCACATGGTTAAGTACATAGTAATTAAGACCACCTAATATAAAGTAATATAAATACTTAATTAGACAAAACTTAATTAGATCATTTTCAAGTTTTATATTTTATAAGAAACATCATTTTTGTCAATAGTATAATTTCTACTTCTATTTTTTTGTGCTGGGTAGTCCTGCCTAGCCTGACTACGTCAGACTTCCTACTTCCGCTCAATTTAATTTCGCTTCTGTAGTCAGTCTGAGATAGCAGCGTATCTTTCAGTTTTCCACCGGCCTGAAAACAGCCGGGCCAATCAACGAACAGAAGGCGGGCTGAGAGCCGTGACGTAGATGCTGATTGTACCGTGGATGCGTAGATTTTTACTTCACATAATCTGCAAAAGTCGCGCACAGCCATGTTCACTCCGGTATTTCGCTCGATGGTTTTGTTTTCGCATCATACATGTGTTTACAGTGGAAGCTAGATGCGGCTGAGCATGCGCATAACACACGCCATAACCAAACGTTATGTGATTGGCTTACGGGTAACCAATGATTTTAAACTTCAGACAAGCGCCCCCCCCCGCGCGAGAGAAAACACTTCTCTATTATGCCATTCCAGACTCTATCTACGAAGCAAAGTGAAGTAGCAGAGTCTGGTATTACCAGGCTAAGTCCTGCCCATTGTCAGATCTCATTGGTTCGACTCCACATAATTATCCATTAAATATGTATTTAATGCAAATATATATCTTATGATTGGTTGATTGTCATGTCGTGCAGCAATTTCACTTTCAGTGTAGATGGACAAATGACACTTGAAACTTGGTGCAGTACATCTGGGTACGTGGCGTCAGTGATCCACAGGTAGACTTATTACGTTATGTTTTGACTTCTGTAGCTCCGCCCTTTTTCAGCGATGCGCTCGTTGTGTTCTGTCTTCCGATTTGTATTTCCACAGCATGAAGGAAAGATCTTACGAATTTATGAACGATCCGCTCGCTTTAAAATCTTCCCGGTCTACTGACATTTGTTATGACATTTGTTATGTATCCGCTTTAAACAATACAATGCTCATGATAACTTTCGCTTACTCAAAAATAAGTAAAACCATTTCACCAGCTAATTACTTTTCGACAGCAATGCCACAGAGCTACCGCAAAAAAGGAAGTTCAAGGACAAAATTCGGAAGACTTGTTTCTCTGGCGCATATGGTCTATAGTAGCTTATACACATCAATAAATAGTTCTGCCGTATAGCGGTGGAAGGGCAGGTGTATGATGCTGGATACACACTGATACACAGTTCCCAAAGCAGACACACCAAATGCATCTCCATTTCCGCTATTAAATTGGCTCACTTAAGTCTGATAAGCTTTGGAAACTGTCTTGTCTTGGCTCTCAAAGATCAAACACTTCCTATAATTTATAAGGCCATCTGTTCAGGAAGCCACATATGCAGCTGAAACCAACAGAACCTTTCAATAGGTACAGAGACCAATGGAAAAACATAATTAGTAATAAAGAGAACTAGTTCAAGTAGTGACTGGTACAAGTGCTGAATGTGACGAATGGTGTAATATGACAAATGTGACTTAATGCAATTTGCTGTTTTTGTACCAAGATGTTTGCTGCCATCAGGACAGCCGTGGTCATCATAAGCCATATAACAAGAGAAGAATAATTGGATCATGTCGGTTATTATGGGAGCAGTTCACAGTCTCTGTAATTGTGTGAATTGCATTTTTTATTTTGAAAAGCAATATAATAATAATAATAGCATGTCATGTGCAGAAATGTAACAAGTAGGAATCTATTAGTGTGTGTAGTTAGTCTTCAGTGTTATTGGCACTTTTCAATTCACCTCTTTTATGCGATCAATCATTCAGATATAAATGTTAAATTACAGAGCAATTACATAAAATATAAATTAGAGGGAAATGTCAATGTCTTGCTCTGTGGTATTTGTCATTTCATGTCGAGATGTTAATTACAAGTTATGCTGAATGGCAAGACCGATATTTTCAGGAAAATCAAAAATAGGTGGCCTCACAGTATGCAAGTGTTTGTGTGTATGTTTTAGACGTGTATTTAAACTTATGTGTATTGAAAGGATAGTTCACCCAAAAATCTCAACCCATATTAACTTTTTTCAGTCCCACTTTATTTGACATGTTTTTAACTGTACTATGTAATAACTGCACTTATAATGCACTTATTGTGTACATACATTGTACATGTCTGTATTGACATCTGCAATTTCACACTGTTGACCCTTGACTTACCCCTTAACCCACCCTTAAACCTATACCACCAAACCTGTCCTAACCTTACCCATATCCCACCTCAACAGCAGTGGGTTTTGCAAAGTGTTTTGCAACACATGAACACAATAAATACACTGTGCCTTTTTATTTGTATGTACACAGTAGTTAAAGACACCTAATATAAAGTATGACCCTTTTTTCTTCAGTGGAGCACATAAGCAGAAATGTATCACAATGTTCATGCTGCTAGTTTCCATGAAATTAAATCATAAGGTGACCTAGGGCTGTCAAGCTCCAAAGAAACACCATAAAAATCACCCATAAACGTCATGCATTATATAAAGGAAGGTTTGGATTGACTTGAGGGTGAGTAAATGATCCCACACTCCTCATTTCTGGGTGAACTATCACTTTAAAATCCATACACACAGTGTGTTGTGGCTAAACCCATTCCAGCGTCTGTGTGATTACCCAGTGAGCTCTTCTCCTGTGAGCTGAGGGACAAGGTCTGGTCTTCAGGCTGCTCAAACACGAGGAACTGGTAGCGGTGCAGCCCAGTGCCTTGAGGTGGAGTGGGGCGGGTGTATGCTAATGAGGAAAAACAAGCACAAATCTGTTTTAGAGCTCCAGCTGGAATCTGTTTTCAAATGGTTTATGTTACAGCTCAGAACAGAAAACTAGACTTTAACGTTTTCTGAAGAACATGAGAGCGGTGCTTGTCCATGCAAAACTCGACACGTCCAGCCTGAGGCCTTGTTTACACCTGGTATTCAGAACTGTTTTGGTCGATCGGATCACAAGTAGATGAGGGAGACACATTCCCGTTACACCTGGTGTTTTAATCCGTCTCTTCTGTCCACTTTCAACCACTTCTGTCCTGATTTCTTCGAGGGGAGGGTTTATGGGTGAGTAAATGTATGAGCTTTTTCAGATCTTTCAATCTAATGGACAAAATAAGCTCAAGCAATTTACATATGAACGCACTGGAGATGACGGAAAAACACACAGAACAGCAGCTTTAGTTTCTGCTCAAGACCAGCCGAACCCTGTGAGTGTGTGTTAGAAATCAGGATTGGTGAGAGAACATCGTGCTTGGTAAGTTTTTTGTCTTCAAACTAAACTCTAACTTTGACGTCCAAAGTTTAAATCCCGTCTGGCTAGAGCTCTTCCCATGTTTACGCATTAGATCAGTAGGAGGAGAGTAGACGGTCTTTTGTGGCTGTTCAAACACATTTGACCACATGAGCGTTTACACTACGAAAGCAATCCGGTCGAATGAGTTTTCAACTACCTCTGGAAGTGGTATTTTAGACCTGTTTACTCCTGTATTTAGGCTCGTCCACTTGTGATCCGATCGACCAAAACGCATCTTAATACCAGCTGTAAAGGTTTGCGCAGAAACACTGGAAAAATAATGTAATATATGTTTAGTGATCAGATTTTCTTTCTGTCCAAGTTTTTTTTTTTTTTTAAGAAATCAATACTTTTGTTCAGCAACCAAGCACAATGTTCTCTCATCATTCCTGATTTCTAACACACACTCAGTGTTCGGCGTGATCTTACGGCTGCAGAGCAGAAATGAAAGCTGATGCTCTCTGTATCTTTTTCCGTCATCTCCAGTTGCGTTATGTAAATTGCATGAGCTTATTTTGTCCATTAGATCGAAAGATCTGAAAATCCACACATTTACCCACCCATAGACCCTCCCCTCGAAGAAATCAGGACAGAAGCGGTTGAAAGTGGACAGAAGAGACGGATTAAAACACCAGGTGTAAACGGGAATGTGTCTCCCTCGTCTACTTGTGATCCGAAAACGCCAATAACGCCAAGATGCATCAAAACGCATCTTAATACTGGGTGCAAACAAGGCCTTAGAAAAAATAGCTATTGTTTTAATTATAACTAAATGTTTATTTAGTCAGTCTATCATTGTTAAATTATTTAATTTAGCTAAACCCACCCCTCACTGGTTTGTAAAAACACAAAACTCTGTTCTTCTTTTCCGAGTGGGCGGTTCTTGGCCAGAATAAGATGCAATGTGGACTTGACATTTTGCCATTTATTCAAAGGTCTGGCTACTCAAGACTAAAAGGTCCCAAGTTTAATATTTAGGATTAGAGGCTAGTTTAACTCCAAATGTGCAACTGTAATAGTGATACGTGCATATTTAGTCAAAACAATTATTATTATTATTTTTTTTTGTAGAAGACACTCACCCGATAGTTCGATGCCTCTGACATCTCCCGTCTTGAACGCTTCCCCCTGCAGAAAGACACATGAGAGAAAGAGGGTGCTTGAAGCACAAAGACACTGTTGTACATGCGCCATTGTCTCGTATTCTATGCTTCTGAATTAAAACAATGCGAGCCTGGGGACGTGTTGCGATTTCCTCCTTCATTCATCACCCGAGGGCCACAGAACCACAGCTTAACTGCAGCTCGGAGCCTCCAGGACCCTGACCTAACCAGGCTTAGATGTGTCGATGTCGGCCCCGCACGGGATCTGCCATATTTAATATCCTGAGACAAAGCCAATTCCCAGGCAAATTAAGTGAGTGACTGGATTTCAGAATAGCAAATTCCCATATTATTAATTGTATATTAAGTTTTCGTTGCCTAGGAACAGAGATTCACGTTGAGCTTTCTATGAGTTGAGTTTTTTTTCTCCCTCCCCCAAAGGGCACTCCTATATTTGCTGTTTTAAACCCATATCCTTAAGCAGATTTAATGTTGCACAGTTTCACTGTAAATAGCCCACTGGAATATTTAGCTGATAGATCTGATTCCTCTGTGCTGAAGCTGTGGATTACAGTAGTTTAGAGTGCTTTGCTTCATACAGTAGCCCTGTGAGATAAAGCACTTAAAAAAGATACACTTAAGAAACATAGTGGGGAAAAAAAAGAAAAAAGTTTGTGCTCAAAACCTATTTATAATGGGAAGTCCCCACTTATAAATGCCTTTCATGGTTTGTCAGAGTGTCAGCACTCTGCCATTGTCAATCAAGCAGACCCTGCCATTGAAACACACTACTCTCCATCACCTCCTACAGGACCATAGAGGTACTGTTCTGATCACCTTTAGGTGGGTTAAGGATCCAATAAATAGGGTATAGCACTAAACACATGGTAATTAATGTAGGAATATTCAATATTATTTTCTGCATTTGAAGAGTTCAGATGCAAAAGCCTCTAAGTGCCATCTGAAATTTTCTTCTAGAATTATAATTTTTATAAAGCTTGTATATTTAAGTTCAGTAATTTCACTTAAATGACAATTAATAGGTAATTTGCATTGCCATTTAAGTGAAATTACTGAACTTAAATATACGAGCTTGATAAAAATTATCATTCTAGAAGAAAATTTCAGATGGCACTTAGAGGCTTTTGCATCTGAACTCTTCATTTGTAAAAAAACAAAAACAAAAGAAAAACAAAACTGAAGTGCTTCAAGAGTCAAAAATGTGTAAAAATGTATTCCTAAAGTTATACTTATTTATTCAAAACTCATTAAGATTTCATGTCACCGTGAAAAGCATTCCATTTTACTTCTGTAATTTGAAATATTTACAAGTGAAAAATTAGAAGAAATGTAGGATGGACTAAGTTTTATCTATGATCGACTCGAGGGGAGGGGTAAATTAAAACTAAAACAATTTGGTCTTTTCATAAGCAGAGCAAGTTAGTGTATTTTGAACACTTCTTTTCCCAGTGGAATAAAATGCACTGATGAATCATGCACAGTAAGACCAGATATGTGTATTAAGAAAGTAAACACAGTCCATTTTTATGTTGACTTTAAATATCTTTTACAAGAGAAACCTGGACAAGAAAGGCATTATTAAAAGTACTTATATAAATATATAAAATTACATCACATAATGAAGTCCACAAATTAACCATTTTGAAGTTTAAGCATGACAGATGTAGTCCATTATACCAGTGTTATTGTGTTTGTGTGTGTGTGTGTGTGTGTGTGTGTGTGTGTGTGTATGTATATATATATATATATATATACATACATACAGATATGAATTCGTTCAACGAGAACATTGTGCCAAACATAAAAAAGTGCCAAACATGAAAACATAAAGTTGACAGAGCTATGGTCTAACTACATTTGCACATAAATATGAATTGTATGTCACCTTACACATGTTGCACAGTGAACTTCTGGAAATGAGACACGGTGCGAAGACAGTCAAAGACAATTAGTTTCACGAAGCCGCTTTGCTTCATTTGCAACAATTACATTTAAAGTAAGAGACGGCTTTATTTAGACATTCCGAAGAGTTGCGTGTTCTGGAGCCCCGTCGTCATGGCAACAGGCCGTCAACAGTGCTGGGAGGGTGAAACGCTCTTTTTTGGTTTCCCACTTGGTCTGGTTGAGATATTCGCACTCGCCCCAGTGCAGAAAATCAACGCTCCTTTGTGCTGATGTATTTTGGGGAGAGTGATATTCACACTTTGCAACAAGCAAAGAAATATTCAACATCAGTGAACTGATGGGCATATTGCGCACAGATGGCAGCATACTAGCGCGTAGAGCCATTTTAGGATGCCGATCATCATTAAAAACCTGTTGCATTTTAGAGCATTGCAACCTAAGAGAGATCCCTGGGGATGTTTGAGACTGAAATTGGAGATTTTGTGCAGCCAGAATATGTCTGACCCCCTTTAGCCTCTCGGCAGTGGAGTGGATGGATCTCTGGGAAAGAGTCACACCTATTTTTCATGACATTTACACCTGAGGACCAGCGTTCCTAGTGAGAGGCGATGTAGGCGTAACTGCAAATGCTTACAATTTGAGTGAATGTATTGGGGTTTATTGTTAGAGGAATTCAGATCAGCTCTACTGTCAAATTTCATCAACTGTTGACAGCTTAGATGGGCCCTTTTGTTCAGCACAGTATGACAAACATGGATGCTCCAAGGACTTGAGAGGGTGAATGTTCTGTCATTTAATCACCCACATGTCATTAAAAAAACATGTATGAAACCTTTTTCTTAAGAGAAACAGAAAAGGAGAATATTTCTTCTTCTTCCATTCTTTCCATTTATTAAAAGTCAAAGGGGGCTCGGGCAAATAAGCTTAAAAAAAATAAATAAAAAAATAACATTTATAGGGTAATTTGAAATTTTATTTTATTTGTTATTTTTTATTTGTTTTTGTTTTTTTACATTCTGTTTTAATGGTTAAATTAGATGAAATGAAATCATCAAGCTTGTTCAATGTAATTAGATTCTTTTAATTAGATTCTAATGGTTTAATAAAATGTTGATAATCAAAATGCATGTCTAATCAATTAAATTCATAACACTACGTTTATTATTTCTTAACAATAATACGGCCCTATGAAATGTTTAAATTTGTCGGAAATTCTCTGTTGTCTGTTTCAATTTTATTGGATTTTTCATTTAATGTATTATTCAGAGTGTGGTGGTAATCAAACAAAGGCATTAAACTTAATTTAATTCATCTTTTAAAATGTTATCAAATTAAAATTTTACAATTTTAAGAACCATTAATTTTTGGCAAACAAATTGTTGCACAACAGATGTTTACTAAAACATAATAAAAAACAAAAACATAAAAAAAATGGCAGAGAAATTGTTATTCCATAAAAAATAAAGTTATAAATAAATAATATAAAATAAATACAAAGTACGTTGTACTGTTCAATTGTAATGTCACAATTTCTTTAAGTTACACACAACTCTAATTTTGACTGGTTGTTGTGTAGACCTTTGAGTTTCTGTGTGTATATGATATGATGATCGATTTTCTCAAATGAAAGAGTGAAATGCTGGTGAGGTAACTCTCAGAGTGGCTCTGGAGATGAAGTTCAGGTGTTCATGTTCTCATACAGTGACTCAGGAGACGCTGGAAACACCACGGCCGTCACATGTGATTTAGTATGTAGTATGTATCAAATAGTGTATAGTATGAATGCTTAAGTATGTAGTATGTATAAAATATAAAATAGTATGTAGTATGAATTTGTGAATATGTAGTATGTATCAAGTAGTATGTATGCTTGAGTATGTAATATGTATCAAATAGTATGTAGTATGTATCAAAAAAGGGGTCCACTTGACTCGTGCACTAAATTTCTAGTGTTCAGAAATCACAAGAGCACAAAACTATTTGATACATACTTGAGTATGTAGTGTGTATCAAACAGTATGTACCATGAATGCTTGAGTATGTATCAAATAGTATGTGGTATGTATGCTTGAATATGTAATATGTATCAAATAGTATGTATGCTTGAGTATGTATCAAAAAAGGGGTCCACTTGACAAGTGCACTATATTTCTAGTGTTCTGAAATCACAAGGGCACAATTTGAACCAATTTCTTTCTTTTTTCCTCACTTCAGACTTTGACAGCTCAATTCTCCATTCAGTTTCATTAGATGGAAACCAATGGCCAGGATATTCATCAAAAACTCTTCTTTTGTGTTCCAAAGTCATACAGGTTTGTAACATGCAGATGAGGGAATTATTTTTTTCCTTTGATACATATAGCAAGATTTGATTAATGGGATCACTTTACACACTCATTTAATCAGAACAAGAGTGCGACTCTAAAGGTAGTATGAGAACGTTTCAAATAAGATCCATTCATGCACAGAACAGTTGACACAGAGAACACAAGGCAACACCCCAACACAAACATGAGCGTAACGCATTCTCAGAACAATAGTTATTCTGAATCAAAATAATAGCTTTGGGCAGCCATTCTCATCATGAATAAAGTCGATGACTTAACAAATCAGTAAACAGCAGATCTACTTCAGTCATCTGCTCAGTAAGTGTTTTTTCAGAGTCACGTGTCCATCTTTGAGGGCTCTTAAAATTCTCCACAGTGGAGCAACACAAAAGAGCATCACCAGTTTGTGAACAAAAAGGGTTATATACACATTTTCAATCAGCAGCAGGGCAATGGGGCAGCCGTCTTACTCCCGTATGGTTAGGCAGATCCTCTGTTCTGCTTTCATTGTGGGCAGCATGTGGTTCACAGGTTGTAAACCCGGTTGAGAAGAGGGTTTTTATTCAGACTGTGAGGGCAACAGTCAGTGGCATTAAATACATGTTCTGAAAGTCTGATAATGCCACAGTTGGCCTCTATTCGTTCCTGCTAGTGCAGTTCAGTGGCAAACATGTTCTTTCAATACCACTGGCTTCAGTTATACTTCCAGTTAAACAAAGGAAATATTTACTCTTTCTCAAAATGAGTTGAGACAACATCTCGCAAAGCACTGAAATGATGTAAACAACCGGATTGATTCTGCATCTGATCAGATCTCTGCCTCATCTTTTCTTCACCCTCCATCTCACATCTAAAGTAAAAATGCCTTCAATGCCTTAAAAAAACTACTGTTGGTTTTACTGCAATATGAGAAAGCATGCAGCTTTGTGCAGCTTATTGGCTAATTGATACACAAATCCCTGATGCACAATACATTTATTATTTATTATATAATGATCCTTATATAATTAATTAATTAATTAATGAATTACTTATTAAGGTTACACTTTTTAAGGTGTTCTTGTTGGTAACTCTTTACAATACGGGTCCACTAATATGCATTAATTCATGCTTAACTAATGCACAGATAATCGTGTTAATGAATGACACAAAGAACTAACTGCATCAGCAACTAATAAAGACTCTATATGATTAATAGATTAAGTAATATATGAATTGCTATTAATAATTACTAAAGGCAAAGCTTGAGTTAGCTAACACAACAGCCATTCAACATTTTTGGCACTGAGATCTAGCAGGTCTTCAAATTCAAATTCACAAGATGGTGCTCTAAAACTCAAGGCAACCAGCAGATCTCAAGGGGGTTTGGAGATTCATTACACTCCAGCCTCAGCAAGCTGGAGCCTCGAAATGGACATTTTTCTTGGATCTGTAACAAACTTCCAATAAAAGTAAACTTACCCAGCATATCTCTTCATCCTTTATCAGGGGATGGATGTCATACACTATAAAAGGTGCCTCAACTATCCCATTGCACACCAAGTTCCTCAAAACATTTTCTCATGACAGGTTACTGGAGGAACAGTTCACAATCTTTAGAATTCTTCCAGGAACTTATGGGCTCCATTAAGTGTTGTTCTCCAGTGAACTGTGTGCTTGAGTTTGTGTGAGAATGACTTTTGAGGTTGTAGCTACAGTCAGGGAGGAGAATTATATTCTAATCAATGCTGATTAGTTGTGAAAAGTGCATATTAACTCTTTCCCCACCAGCAATTTTTTTAAGTTGTCAACCAGCATCAGCATTTTTGATCATTTTCACAAAAATTCATGGCCCTAGGAATATTGAGTTGTCTGAATATATGAATATCTGATTTATTTTACTATATCAAAAGAAAGAACAGAGCCTCTGCTTTTAAACAACAACAACAACATAATTTAATTCTGGCTTCTTTCATTCTTTTTAGCAACACTTGAATGTGGGTAAGTTTCATCAATAAAAAGCAACATTTTGAACAAAAAGCTGAGAAAATTTCATTTTTGTCAAAGACTATATCCAGATCGGATTCAGAACGATGATCAACTATAGATGGAGTAGATCGAGTTCATCAACACCCCCAAAGCTTCACAGTCCTATACCTCTTCATGGGTCGATATTTCATTCGGTCATGTTAGGCAGTTTTTATGCTGTTTAATGTTTGATGATCACGTCATGTGTGTAAACAATGCTTCTATTGCTTATTTCTGCTTCTTTTTCACCTGTGTTTAGATTCTGTACTCTTTTAGAAGATGCGTAATAGAGCCCCCTACCTTATAAAAGTAAAAACATGGATTGATGGAACATTCTGTCAATGGTGGGAGAGTGTTAACACAACAAAAAAAAAAAAAAAAAGAAAGAAAGAAAGAAATCCTCAGTCTTGAAATATACTAAGTGTTTCAATCTTATGTGGCTTGAGTTTCAGTCACCCAAAATCTGCTGGTGTTCTCAAGTCTCAGCCTGTTTCAGCTCAAAAAGCACACCTGTTGAAACTAGCTAGCTAACCATTTCTGCACATATTTTACTATCCATGTCTTGACAAATATAGCTTAATGAATGCTAGACTAATTGACTAATTACTTAATAATACAGGTGTTAGGCTCCAGCAGACAGACAGCTGCACAGGAGATAGCAGCTGTTTAGGTGTACATTTGGCTTTGAATAAAAGTGTAAATACTTTCCCTGATTTGTCTCTTTTAAGGAACACAACCGAGTAAGCGTCCCCGTGCCGTAATAAATACACAGGAGTGGGAGGGTGGGCACCCTGGAGGCTGACGAGGGGTGGCTTAGGAGAACAGGAGGCTTCCAGGGCGGCGCGGCATTTCAGGGAGCCAGGGAAGTGCAGACAGCCGCCAGGTCTCTATATTAATGGCCACTGGACTCTGGTCAGGTGCTGTAGCCATCACTAGACTCTGGTCAGGTGCTGTAGCATCACTAGTCTGGTCTGGGGCTGAAGCCATCACTGGACTCTGGTCAGGTGCTGTAGCCATCACTAGACTCTGGTCAGGTGCTGAAGCATCACTAGACTCTGGTCAGGTGCTGTAGCCATCACTAAACACTTGTCAGGGGCTGTAGCCATCACTGGACTCTGGTCTGGGGGTGGAGCCCTCACTGGACTCTGGTCTGGGGGTGGAGCCCTCACTGGACTCTGGTCTGGGGCTGAAGCCATCACTGGACTCTGGTCAGGGGCTGTAGCCATCACTGGACTCTGGTCAGGGGCTGTAGCCATCATTGACTCTGGTCAGGGGCTCGACCCCTCACTGGACTCTGGTCAGGGGCTGTAGCCATCACTGGACTCTGGCCAGGGGCTGGAGCCCTCACTGAAATCTGGTCAGGGGCTGGGCCATCACTGGACTCTGGTCAGGGGTTGGAGTCCTCACTGTGCTCTGGTCAGGGGCTGGAGCAGACACTGGAGTGGACACAGGGGTTGGAGCCGATGTGCTCAGGGGCTGAAGTGGATGTGTGTTCGGCCCAAACACACATAAAAGCAGCAATATAACTGGCAAGGACCACCTCTTTGATCCCACTAGGGCAGACAGGATGGGCAGGCTCTGGAATTTCACTCACTGGAATGGACTGGGGAATTTCTCTCACTGGAATGGACTCAGGAATTTCTCTCACTGGAACAGACTTGGGAATTTCTCTCACTGGAACGGACGCTGGAATTTCTCTCACTGGAACTAACTTGGGAATTTTCTCTCTGGAACAGACTCAGGAACATTACTAACTGGAATGGGTTTAGGAACGTTACTCACTGGAACGGACTCTAGGACAGACATGAGGGATGATGGTGGTTCAGCAAAGACCACTGTTGACAGGAGGACTGGAGTGGACTGTGGCTGAGTGGTGAGGGTGTCTTCATCCACCTCACCAACAGTAAGGGAAGAACCCCTCAGCCACAGTACATACTCAATATATTGGGCTAGGGAACAAGTGGTAGCTGCTGCAGGTACCTTACAAAATAGATGATTGTCCAGTCCAGCCCAGAAAACGGACTTATTTTAAATATTTCCAGGGCACCAGATGGACGAGCTCAAGGAATTCTTCTACATACTACTCTAAAGGGCAGCCATCTTGAAATCCGCAGGGTCAATAGGAGTGAGCAGAATGCTCATGGTTGTCGTACAGTATCAGTGTATGGTTCCGGTATTCTGTAATGCGGTGTAGTTCGAACACTTGCATGTAGCAGGAATCAAGATCCAAAGAAAGTTTATTTTAATATGCCAACCAAAATAAAGGAATTCACAGGAGAAAGCACTACACAACAACTACACGCGACTAATACTGAAACAAAGAATCAAACTCAGCTCTTACACACGTCAGACAAAGGGAGAAACTAACTAGATAATTAATGAAACACATCTGAACTGAACACAATAAATTAGAAACCATAGAAACAAACAGGGAGAGAACGGAGGAGAACTGAACAATTAATCAACCTAGAAGATTAAAAAAGAAACTCAAAAATGAACAGAGAAACAGATAAAAAAAACTCAAAACATGACATACATTTAACTATCAACTTATGTGGTTCCTAAAACACTGGTTTTGAATATGTACGTTTAGAATAGTCCCCCAAACCTATTGGTTATTTAGTTTGGGGATTAGATCCCACCAACCCCCTATAATTGACATTTAATATGCTTAATTTGCATTGGTCATAAAATAGGCCTTGTTTTCATTAAGCAAAACATCATTTCTTATTTCGTTTTGATTTTGGGTGAAATATGACCCGGACATGTTCTTGACAGGTTTTCTGAGATTCACCCGAGAACAGCGAGTCTCCTGTTCAGTTCTTGAGCAACAAGAGAGAAGAGGTCCTGCTGGGGCAACAGCGTAACAGACGGGAGAGAGAGACAGAGAGAGAGAGAGAGAGAGAGAGAGAGAGAGAGAGAGAGAGAGAGAGAGAGAGAGAAAGAGAGAGAGTGGCAGATGGTGTTCACAGCTCTATTTCTGATACTGGACCTGCACCATGAGCCTGGTCCCTCCTCTCTCTCTCGTTCTCTCCAAATCCAGCCCATCCTCTTCCTAAACTCCCTCACTCGTGCCTACAAACCCTCTGACATTTTCTTCTTTTGACTCTTGTTTTCTTGTCGTCGTGTCTCAATATTTAATCTATTTCCAAAGAGCCGCCATTCTCCCATTCATCCGGATTTAACATTTCGTTTTTGTTGTAGAGTCACTCTTAGATGTAGGCCATGTGATTAAATTACATAATCCCAGTACATGCTGTTAGAATATGCTTTTTGGCATGTATTTAATTCTATTCTTAAAAAGGTTAGAGGCATCACAGTGTTGTGCTGGTAAATAGCTTACATTTCCTTTTTGTTGGGTTTATTAGGGGATTATCTGGCTTTTGTCAAAAGATGTTATCTTGGCAAGGCAACAGTTCAAAACCGTTCCAATATGACGCCTTCCAAAAGTCTGCATGCTTTAAATCATTATATTTTCAAACGGTTGTATTAAACCAAGGCTGAACCCAGAGCAATCTTCCCAGCAGTAATTGAAACGAGTGCTGTTTCAGGCCCAAGTGAGCACTGTGAAACAGTTGACTGTGATCTTATGCTCCACTAACTCCATATCTACAAATTAACTCACCCAGTGTCTTAATACACTCGCAAACCGACCTTGTGACCTCCTGGACCCAGACTGCAACAGTTACCATAGCGATATTCATTACCCCCATTACCTCATTATCACCTCACTGGCCTAATAAATTACAACTCCTAAATCCATTAGAGCACATTTATTTCTTAGATTTCATTCAGTTATATTTTAAGATGCAGACAAAGAATTCACTGTGCAAAAAAAACAAACAAAAAAACAGGCGAGCAATTCAATCTAATTTTATATCCAGATTTATTTATTTTTTGCAAACATTAAACAAGACTTCCTCTTCAGTCGGTCAGTCAATGCCACGTTGGAAGCGGTCCCCTAAAAGAGCTTACACGGGTGGAGTGCGTCTTTTTAAAGATGTCACTCTACCTGTGTGTTTCTGGATGCGGTCGTTACCTGGGATCGCGGGATGGTCACGAGCGCTGCATCGCATGTCTGGGCATTGAACACGCGTTCGTAGATGAGTGCTGGTTCTCAGCAACCCATCCCGGTGACTTTTTTCCTGGAAGTGCATGAGGAGCTCACTGGGGCGTGGACGGCACCTTTCACTGCCAGAAACTGTCCCAGTGGCTCCTCCTCCCTGACCACCCTTGATGGCAGGTCGGCTAAGGGGTACACGCGCATCCCTCCAGTGGAGCGGGCCGTTGCAATGCAGCTGTGCCCTAACTCCACTTGGCACGGAGAGCCGTGTCTCCCTTCGCGGGCCTGTAAGTACTCGTCAGAGTTAACCGGCAAGGCTTACAAGGCCTGTGGGGAAGCCGCCACTGCCATACATGCTATGGCGTTGTTGCAATTCCATCAGGCCAAGGAACTGAAGGACCTGCACGAGGGTGGTCATGATCCCCAAGTTCTTCAGGAACTTCATGCCGCAACGGACCTCGCGCTTCATGCGACGAAGGTGACCACGTGGTTGGTGGGTCGTGCGATGTCCAATATGGTGGTCCAGGAACGCCATCTCTGACTGTGTCTGGCTGACATGAGGGAAACCGACAAAGTCAGGTTCCTTAACTCCCCCGTGTCCCAGACCGGCCTCTTCGGCAACGCGGTCGAGAACTTCGCCCAGCAGTTCTTGCTGTACAAAAGCAGACTGAGGCAATTAAGCACATCATGCCGCGGCGGTCAGCTGCTGCCTCCACCCCATCGCCTTCAACCCCTCAGTCTGCTCGTCGCTGGGGGAATCCCCCTGCGTCTGCCCTCGCTCCCACGCTGCTGCAGCAGCAGCCTCCTTCCAAGTGGCGCAGAGGAGCCAGACGCAGACAGGCCACCCCGCCCGTCCAGACCCCCGCCAAGAGGGGCGGCAAAGCCAGGTGTAAGCAGCCCTAGGAGGGGCGACCCAGAGATGGATGGGACTGCTCTTCGGGAGATGGTGACCGCACCACTACCTCCCCCGGAAGAGGGCTGGGTGGTAAATCCTGTGTTTCTTTTTGTTTTTGTTCCGCCGCTGGCGTCATGACCAGTGGAAATTTTCAATAAAAGAGCAGTTTCTTCCATGTGGGGGGAGAAAATCCACACCACTCTCATCCGCCTCTTCTATTGCCAGCGGGCAACAGCGTGCAGCTCGAGAAAGCAACCAAGCCTCCTCCTGCGCCTCCTGCCCCGTGGAACCAGGTAAGTGTTGCACAGCACACTCAGACACCGCTACAGGCCACGTCCCTGCGTTAACCTCACTGCGGGTACGCCTATGGTCCCATTTGTACGGTCTCTGCGAGCCTAGTTAGTGCTCCCCAGTCCGTCTCGCTAGCTCATTTGGACCATCAGGTTTGGCTATGTGATTCAGTTCGCCCGGCGTCCCCCCAAGTTTCGGGCCATCCACTCCACTACAGTGAGAGCCGCCGATGCCCATGTCTTGCGAGCGGAGATCACAGACCTACTGGCGAAGGACGCGATAGAGTCGGTCCCTCCAGCCGATATGAGGTCAGGGCACTACAGTCCCTACTTCATTGTACCCAAGAAGGGCGGTGGGTTACGACCGATCTTGGACCTGCGAGTTTTGAATCGGAGTCTCCACAAGCTACCATTCAAAACGCTCACGCAGAGACGCATTTTCGTATGCATTCGTCCCCGAGATTGGTTTGCAGCGATCGACCTGAAGGACGCGTAATTTCATGTCTCGATTCTCCCTCGACACATGCCGTTTCTGAGCTTTGCATTCGCGGGTCGAGCATATCATTACAAGGTCCTGCCCTTCGGGCTGTCCCTGTCTCCCTGTGTCTTCACGAAAGTCATGGAGGGGGCCCTTGTTCCCATGAGAGAACAGGAGGTTCGCATCCTCAACTATCTCGACAACTGGCTCATACTAGCACACTCTCGAGATCAGTTATGCGAACACAGGGACCTCGTGCTCAGGCACCTCAGCCAGTCGGGTCTTCAGGTCAACTGGGAAAAGAGCAAACTCTCCCCCCCATGCAGAGGATCTCTTTTCTCGGTATGGAGTTGGATTCGGTCGCACAGACAGCGCGCCTCACAGAGGAACGTGGCGGAGCGTCTGGCGCCAGGCCTGTTGAATCCTTGAGAAACAGGGTCTAGGCTGGGTCCCATATGTGTGACCCTGCGGGGATCCCATATGTGTATTTCTCTAAAGCCTGTGTCTTTCCCTTGGGCTAAGTCACCCAGTATTCATATGCAGTACAACCTTCAGGTTAGTCCATATGTATATCTCCACATAACTCCTTTGGGGAAGAATATGGGTTCTGCAGCATTCTCCTTCCTAACAGAAGGACACGCTTTCCAGTGTTATCCAATAATCTCACTGTATGGGTTATCACGGAACAACAGTGACAGATATACTATGTGTAAGTCATCTCCTATTGTCCTTCCAGGCAAGAACGGGCAAGAGGCTTGCGCTGGATGGGGTCAGCAGCTGTGGCCCTTTGGTAGGGATTCCTATTCGTCGGTCTCGACGTGGCGTCAACTGACCGACTGAACAGGAACGTCTACGTTACATATGGTAACCCTCGTTCCCTGAAGGAGGGAACGGAGATGCCACGTCCCGTCGCCACATCTGCTGAGGTAGCCAGCTTATCAGCACGGCTCCTCAGCAAAAAACTGAAGTGCAATCGCACCTCCTGCTCATTATATACCCGTGCTGCATGGCTGAACAGCTGATGCAAATGATTGCACGCCAATGTGCATTGGCTCGTTTAGTTTCACTCAAAATAGATTGGCCTCTCTAGCGAGATTCCTATTCGTCGTTCTCGACGTGGCGTCTCTGTTCCCTCCTTCAGGGAACGAGGGTTACCATATGTAACCTAGACGTTTTCTTCACATGTCCAATATACTGGCCACAAAAAGTATTAAAATATTTAAGTCATCACTTAAAATGTTGGAATGTTGTTGCTGAAGAATATATCAAAGCAAATCTGGAATCAAATGCTGTGTGATCTTTTCTTACTTTTCTGTCATTTTTTTTTAATCAACTTTGGTTTGATGATTTTTAGTGGATGGATGAAGTCAGATCCCCCCAGTTCTCCCACAGGTGTGCTATCAGAGTTATGTCCTATCACATTCATACCTCAAGCACAATCATGAAGTCAAAACGGTAATATTGTGAAGTATTATTACAATTTAAAATAACTGTTTTCTATTGTAATATATTTTCAAATTAAATGTATTCCTGTGATCAAAGCTGAATTTTCAGCATCATTACTCCAGTCTTTAGTGTCACGATCCTTCAGAAATCATTCTAATATGCTGATTTGCTGCTCAAGAAACATTTCTGATTATTATCAATTTTGGAAACAGTTGTGCTGCCTCATATTTTTGTGGAAACCATTATCGGCATGGTAATGGTCCAAATCGGGTCCAAATCGGCACTAGCAAGTTATACCTAATAAAGTGGCCCGTGAGAGTATTTGTTTCGTTACAATAAATTATAACTTCCATAGACTTTTAAAAGTGTCCAAAATCTTATTGGAGACACCACATATATGACCTTAGAGACATATTATTAATACTAATAGTAGAGAAGATATAGAATATGATGATTGAAAAAAGGGAGTATGGCTCAGAAAAGTGATCATTGCATAAGCACCATGGCTTGACGACTTATTATTTTTTGTACAAATAAACTAAAATATATAAATATTATTTGCAAATAAAATTAATAATACAAATGGATAAATGACAATAAATTTGTTAATTAAAAAAATTATAATAATTTGAGTCTGCTCCAATTGTTAAGTATAGAGTAAAATATGAAGAAAAAAGGTAACAGTTTATATTAAAAACATTTTTTTTTTCATAAACACTTTTTTGTTCTTCACATCCTGATAGAAATCAATAATAATGGTCTAAATATTTCTTCTGTGGAAGTCTCAGGACCAAAAAATGGCAAAAAATGTCCAAATGTGAACATGTGTACAGCATTTCCATACCTCTACGCACCTGCTCGCACAGACATCACACGTCATTACAGTTGATCACAGAGCACCGCAAACGAACAAGAGCCACCTTTTACAGTTCCTCCTGGATCAAAACAACGAGCTTATGCTGTGTTCTCGCCACGTCGTAACCGTAATAACGAGATGGCAACCCGTGACATTCTACCCAGAGCTGCTCACGTCCTCAGACTTAGATTTAAGCGTTTCTATGTCAACAATATCAAAACCGAAATTAATCTGCAGCAGTCAGGTGGTGCAACTAGTGCTCTGCAAGTTGTTTACATTCATTATTATTGTAATGTTATGTGCTTTGAGACATGAGGTAGTTTAACGCCGTCTCTCAAGATGATTTGCAGAATCTGCTGTATGCGTTCATGTGTTTTGAAGGAGGCGTGGCTTTGGAGACGCTCTGAAGGGAGGGTGGGATCGCATGCTTTCAAAGCTAGATTGCTATTGCTAGCCGCTCCGAAATTGCCTACCCTACCTTTAAACTCAATAAACAAGAATGAGAAAAACAACACAAAACAAACCACATAAGCCAATGTGCTGTACAAGTGGACCAGTGACGAGTAGGCGGATCCTAACAGACTGACTCCTAGACAGTCGTGTTCGGACGGTGACTACTTAGGGGATTCTCTGCTCCACTGACTCCTCAGCTAAATTAACTCACCACACAAGTCATGAGGGTTAATAATGGCCAGAAAAAAAATCAATTAGTGTGGGTAATAAGATGAGTTTCGTAATACAAACAGTTCATTTCATGACGTGAGCTATTTAAGAGAGAACACCAAGCACTGGACCGCTTGACACTTCTTAAAACCCACACACATTTCTTGTAAGCTAGGCTTGAATGAGTCTCGTTATTAACTGAAACGATACTTCACACCACAAGCTAAAGAAACAATCACCCATGACCCATTTGAGCAGGATTAAGTTTAATCTAAATGCCAAAACATTGACTAACTGAAGGCGGCAGGATATGCTTGGACTCTTTACGGGATCCTAGGCAATGAGAACACAGAAAATGAGTTACCGGTAAAGAAAGCCAATGAGGTGGGGGAGGATTATAACTGTGAAAATTCAATAAATGCTCATTAGGAGCTTCACCAGCCTGTGATCATCTCTAGCGCTCTACTAGTTATCTTATATTGCGAAATATATATCCACACTTATGTAATCATCTTCTAAGCCGCCCCTTCTCGCTCTGTCTTGTAGTTCTTGTCCTTCTCTCTTATCTGTGAATTGTTTTATTGCTCTAGGAGAGAGAGAGATGATTGTGGAACAGAGTGGTGCTGATGAGGGAAGCCCCCGGTCCGAGTTCCCTAGGTAACCCTTCAGAGAGTGGGCCGAGCGGGGGGCCGACTGCCTGCCTGACTCATTTGGAGGGAATCCTGGAACACGGCGACTGCCCACTCCAGTACACCCCCGGATTCATCAGCAAACAAACACACATACTGAACCCACACTGTCCTTCGCAGACAAGAACGCTGGCATTTCATCCCCTAGGCAGCAGGGGAAACCCTGTGTGTGTGTGTGTGTGTGTGTGTGTGTGTGTGTGTGTGTGTGTGTGTGTGTGAGTCATACCTGCACAGATGATAAGAGAGATACAGTAAAGCTGAGAGTGCAGAAGAGTGACACCAATAAGCATTAGCTGACTAACAGGAGCTCTGATTGGTGGAGGCCGCATTGAAATTGGGATACGCTGCCAAATCATCATAAAACATTTATGTATACAGCATACAATTTATGCGTACATTTAAACATAACATTTATAAACATCTTAAACATTTATAGTTATACTAGTCAATTTGAAATAAAAAATCAAAATTATTATTATTTTTTTTTTAAATACACATTCTTGGTCTTATTATGAAATATTTTTTTCTAAACGCATGTTATTGGTCATGATCTGAACAAATTATCCATGCATGTTTCATGCTTCAGACTTCAGCCTACATTGGGCCTTGTAGTCTTTGCACCTGACTGCAAATGTGTGTAGAACCTTTGACTGCCTGATGGGACTCAATTATACATTGTGTAAAAAAAGAAAAAAGAAAAACAGATTTTTCAAAGTAGTAAATAACATAAAGGTTTTACTTTTGCTTTATTTACACATTTTGATTTTCAACATTTTGTGGCATCTCAGTAGGACAGGATTAGTTTTTATGATATATGTATGTACATCAATTGTTACTTTGGATGTTATCTGTAATGTTTCTGTACTTTTCGGATAGGATAAGTAATAGAAATCTTTAAGATGGGTGTGTCTACTGCACAATGCCGACACAGGGCACTGAACTAACACTAAATAGATTTCTTTATGTATGTGATAATGAATGAAATATTAAACATGAACATATATCTGGGATTATTAGCAGAAATGTATTTGAATATACAATAAATATTATTATATTGCACCATATTGTATTAAAAACCAAGGTTTACCATGCACAATCTTGCTCAGAGCGACAGTATAAATGCTTCATACCTTTAGCTATCACGGGTGCACCGGGCTCTCTCACCACCGCACTCAAACGCGATCTCCCTTCCCCATTCGCAATCACCTGAATACTGATTACATGCACCTGTAACTAATTCCAGTGACACTCAGAACTCGTTATAAAAGCAGTGGCTTTTCAGTTTAACGTTGTCTGACAAATGTATTGGATTATAGACCTGCTTTTCCTGGATAACGCCTTAGCGGTTGCTTTCCTGTACGTTTGTTTCCTGTATTTGTGGATATCCTGTTAGTTTAAATATTTCCAAGGACTTACCAGAGACTTTACCTGCGTTTTCCTGCTCACTGCAAGTTGAGTTTTTGTGTTTTCATTCTGAGCCTCTAGGAAGCCGTGTTGCATTGATTATCCAGCTTTGAATTCTGTCACTAACAAGTTCCAGTATCTCCTTCCTCTCGTTCCAGCAGCTGAATTACAGTTCTATTGCCTCACCACTTACCTCGCTCTTAAAGAAGGGTCCCAAGACACTTCAGTGGAATGCTGACGCGGCTTGAGCGTTTAAAGACTGCTTTCACTTCAGCACCTATATTGGTCCATCCAAATCCAGAAATTCCTTTTGTTGTTGAGGTGGATGCCTCAATCACAGGAGTAGGAGCTGTTCTTTCTCAGCGGCAAGGGACCCCAGAGAAACTCCATCCATGTGCCTTCTTTTCTCTGAAACTATCGCAGGCGGAGCGCAATTATGACATTGGAAACTGAGAACTGCTTGCGGTTAAACTGGCATTGAAGGAGTGGCGGCATTGGCTTGAGGGAGCAAGGCACCCATTTCAGGTGATTACTAATCACAAAAATTTTGAATATCTGCAGTTCACAAAGAGAAATCCTCGACAGCCACGCTGGGCACTGTTTTTCACACGATTCCAATTCGTCATCTCTTACCGCCCAGGATCTAAGAATATCAAGGCCTACGCTCTGTCTCGGATATCTTCTCTTGACCAGTCATCCTCTACACCAGAACCCATCCTACCTCCTGTGTTCGACGCTCCTGTACAATGGGACATCGATGCCCAGATAACGTAAGCAGTCACCACAGAACCCGCTCCGCCTGATTGTCCTGGGGAGAGACAATTCGTTCCATCTGCCCTTCGAGCCTCCCTCCTTGAAGCAGCACACTCTTCACTTGGCACTGGCACCGGCTTTCAGCAGACCATCTCGCTCCTCCAGAATAAATACTGGTGGCCTTGTATGTCTCAGGAAGTGCAACACTTTGTGAAGGGATGTCCCGAGTGTGCCATCGCTAAATCTCCTCATCATCTTCCAGCAGGCAAACTCCTCCCACTGCCCGTTCCCAAACGTCCATGGTCCCACCTCGGAGTGGATTTCCTCACAGACTTACCTGCATCAGAGAACCATACCTGCATCCTTGTAGTAGTTGATCGCTTTTCAAAAGCCTGTAAACTGATTCCGTTAAAACAGCTACCAACAGCCCTGAAGACTGCAGAGAAACTGTTTCACCATGTCTTCCGAAATTATGGCATCCCTAAAGACATAGTCTTAGATCGCGGACCACAATTCATTTCCCAGGTATGGTGGAATTTTATGAAATTTCTTGGTTTGACTGTCAGTCTTTCTTCAGGATACCACCCTCAGTCGAACGGGCAGTCGGAGAGGAAAATACAGGAGATTAGTCACTTCCTGAGGACATATTGTCACACCAATCAACACAGCTGGAGCCGGTTCCTTCCATGGGCCGAGTATGCCCAAAACTCCCTGAAACAAGCTTCTACGGGGTTACATCGTTTCAGTGCATGCTCGGCTACCAGCCTCCCCTGTTTCTCTGGTCAGGGGAACCATCACAAGTTCCGGCTGTGGACGACTGGTTCAAAGACAGCGAGAAGGTCTGGAACGCAACACATATTCAGCTCAGCAGGGTAGTTCGGCGTCAGAAGAGCCAGGCCGACACCAGAAGATCCGATCAACCTCAGTACCACCTAGGACAAAAAGTCTGGCTCTCAACCCGTCACTTATCAGCTCCAGTTGCCTCAAAGTTACAGAATTCATCCCAGTTTCCATGTATCATTGTTAAAACCTCACCACCGTTCTCCATCTACTTCCTCCACAGAGCCCGGTGCCACAGATTGTCCTCCACTGCCGCTTCTCTTGAAGAACGGGCCAGCATACATTGTGAATGAGATCTTGGATTCCCGTCGTTACATTCTTGACCCATCACCACTTACCCGTTTTCACGAGAGTAATCCCAATTGCCCAGCATCTCGTCCGAGAGGGAGACCCCGACGACAGGATCGTTGGCCCACAGGAGCAGTCCGTGGAGGGGAGGGTACTGTCACGGGTGCACCGGGCTCTCTATCACCACCGCACTCAAACGCGCACTCTCTTCCCCTTTCGCAATCACCTGAGTACTGACTGCATGCACCTGTAACTAATTCCAGTGACACTCAGAACTCGTTATAAAAGCAGTGGCTGTTCAGTTAGCGTTGTCTGACAACCGTATTGGATTATTGACCTGCTTTTCCTGGATAACGCCTTAGCGGTTGCTTTCCTTGACGTTTGTTTCCTGTATTTGTGGATATCCCGTTAGTTTAACTATTTCCAAGGACTTAACAGAGACTTTACCTGCGTTTTCCTGCTCATTGCGAGTTGAGTTTTTGTGTTTTCATTTTGAGCCTCTCGGAAGCCGTGTTTCAGTTCTTCTATTTTTCACTTTGTGTTTTCTGTTAGAAATACAGAACTTTGTGCGCTTCCAGTTTATTCATGTTTCTGATTTATATGTGATGAAACGCGTGACGTGTGAATTCTGAATACGTGTTTCACGTTTAATGAATAAACTTAACCGCATTTGAGTCTATATACTTCTCTGTGTACTCTATATCATTACATTAGTGTTATTTCTCTGAATAAGTTGTGAAGCGTGTATATTATTTCCTGGTGTTTTTTTCTTGACCAACATCCACTTCAGACTCTTGGAAACTGTTAAAAAGTCACATGTCAGCTCAAATTCTATATTACTAGCATAAGAGTTTGCATATTGATTGTCAGTTGTATATATTGTTGAACTAATTATTCATTTAACCAACGTTTTAAGTCATTATCTTCACTGCTTCAAAATACATGCTGTTAGTGAAAACACTTGAATCATTAACAGTTACTGTATGAATAAAACTAATATTATATAACTACATAATTGCAGTGAATAACTGTACATGACGAATAAGGTTGTATGCGCATGTCTTACAAAGCATAAATCTGTATTCAGATTTCAGAAGAATCATTTTGACATTTGTAATACAAATTCTGAGGTGTCTCATCCATCAGCTAATCTGATATTCGCTATTGTAATGAAGATGAACGTAACTTTTTAATAAGCAGGGGAAATTCTTGACTTTAAACAAATAAGCATTTCAATATTTAGGACGTCTGCATTACAAGAATATACAGGGAGACTTCAGATATAAAAAATGCTGACTCATTAGGTTATGTTTTCTCATTAAAATCAGGTGATTTCCTATTAATTCAATATAATATGTATGAAATATAAATATTTCTGCACCAATAAAATGTGCAACACTTTCTGTTTTACTACCAAATCATATTACACTTACACTGTAAAGTTTTCCATAAAATGTCACGATTTCGGGCACATGCATTCTTGAACATGATGAATGATAAGATATGCTTAGCTTTAAATACTGCTTCGATGATTTATTAAATTCACTTAAATGTATGTCACAAATTACGGAAGAAAATATCTGTCGCTACTTCTGTTATATCTTGTATCATATACTCTATGGCCACTTTATTAGGTACACCGTACCGGGTTGACCCCCTTTTGCTTTCACCACTGACTTAATTCTTCATTGCTTAGATTCAACAAGGTGATGGACATGGTCAGCAACAATACTCTGGCGTTTAAGCGATGCTCAATTGGAACAAAGGATCCCATAATAAGCCAAGAAAAATCCCCAACACAATTACACCAGCAGCCTGAACCGCTGATACAAGGCAGGATCATCCGTGCTTTCATGTTGTTTACGCCAAATTCTGACACGACCATCTGAATGTTGCAGCAGAAATCCAGACTCATCAGATCAGGCAATGTTTTTCCAATTTTCTCTTGTCCAGTTTCGTTGAGTCTGTGTGAATTGTAGCCTCAGTTTCTGTTCTCAGCTGACAGGAGTGTCACCGGCGTGTTTTCTGCTGCTGGAGCTCTTCTGCTTCAAAGTTGGACGTATTTAACGTTCAGAGATGCTCTTCTGCAGACCTCGGTTGTAACGAGTGCTTATCTGAGTTTCTGTTGCCTTTCTATCAGCTGAAACCAGTCTGGCCGTTCTCCTCTAACCTCTGGCATCAACAAAGCATTTTCACCCACAGAACTGCCACTCACTGGATATTTTCTCTTTTGCAGACCATTCTCTGTGAAACCTAGAGATGGTTGTGCGTGAAAATCCCAATAGATCAGCAGTTTCTGAAATACTTCTGAACAGCTCGTCTGGCACCAACAACCATGCCACGTTCAAAATCAATTAAATCACTTTTCTTCCTCATTCTGATGCTTATTTTGAACTTCATCAGATCATCTTGACCATGTCTACTAGTTGCTGCAATGTGATTGGCTGATTAGATATTAGTGTTAACGAGCAGTTGAACTGGTGTACCCAATATGTTGAACGTGATTTCACCAAATATAACATGTTCCTGGATCAATTCTTTGTTGATCCTGAAACAACATTTCAATTAACCAATCAGATTTGAGGGACAAGTTATTAGTTTAAGTCAAGTTTAGGCTTACAACATGGGTTGTACACCATTCTTATTCACCTCTCATTTCCCTCTCATTTTAGGGATAAGTTATGGGTAGGGTTAGGTTTAGAGGTAGTTATAGAGTTAGGATTAATTTTTTTGGACAGGAATGTTGTTCCAGGATCAAAAAAAATATGTTGATCCAGGAACATGTCTGTCTTGGCAAAATCACGGTGACCATATTTTTAGGCAGTTATGGAGAGAGGATCACAATGTTTTTTAAAAGTTTGATTCTCTGTCCATAACTGCCTAAAATATAGCATAGAATATATGTGCTATACCCACATAGCAAAGTTCGGGAAATGCAATTGCTTTAGCCTTCTTTGTGAGGGGGAGGATGAGGTTGAAAAGAGAGAAAAAAAAAATGGCTATTGGTGGTCAGGTCCAGCCAATTAAAAATGAATAGCAATTAAATTACTATTAAAAGCTATTAGCTCAACAGGCATGTAATAATCATTAATTAGCTCAAGGTCACTTGATGTCTTGAGGAGCTTCAAAGGACATTAAGAACAAACTTTGTGGGAGCTTTTAGGGGTTGTGTTCATATAACGTCTTGGAAATATGTCCATAACCTCTCTTTATTCATGAAATTTAGGATTAGAGACAATAAATACATTAATTGGATATTAAATTAACTGTAAGGATTTAGGTAAACTGTAGCAGAAAGTTACAGCAAAATTAGCATTTCTAACACTACTATGTGATTTCAAGAGCAGTTAGGTGCAATACAGTACATGCAGAACTTCAAATGACATTACGATAATCACACTTCAACAAGACTCCTACTGTATAACAGCACACAATCTTTTAAAATACACCAATCTAGGGACTAAATTGGATCGACTCTGGGTTTTACACGCAATGTCTCTCTCTGTAAAGAGGCACTACTCAGTGAATCACTGCAGTGGCTGTTTAATTCTTGCATTATAATTGAGATAGAAGCAGCTCAGAGGTTATAGAAACTGCTGGGGAACCAGGAGCACTTCACGGAGAGGTTAACGAACCCCACAGCCCTCTGGGAGATGGAGTATGCTGTTAATTTGACGAACGTGGGAAATGAATGCTTTTATGCTTTTATTGACGGTGACCAGAAAACGGCCTTTGCGGGAATGAAAGGTTTTTAGTCTTGCAGCCGCTCGGCTCACTGCGGAAAACAATGCCGCTGAATGCATTTGTTGGAAGAAAACTAAGTACATAATTGTTTTGACGGTAATTACAGGGGCAAAATGTTTCTTCATTAATTCCCCTTTTTTTCATGGAAATAGTACAATGAAAACATACAGAGGTGTGTGTGCAGCACTGTATTACATGTTTTATGCAATGAATGAGAAAGTTACCTGAATATTATATTGAGGGGGTCTACACAGTTCCATCACGAGGGCTTCGAAGGGAAGTGAGAAGTTTGACAGACTCTATCTAATCCAAAAACTCGTTGCTTTGTGTGTGTGTGTGTATGTATGTGTATATATATATATATATATATACAGTGCTGTGAAAAATTATTTGCCCCCTACCTGATTAACATTTTTTTTTTGCATATTTGTCACACTTAGATGATTCAGATCATCAAACTAATTTGAATATTACACAAAGATAACCAGAGTAAATACAATTTAAATATATATATATCTCACTTATTAAGGGAAAAAAGCTGTCCAAACCTACCTGGCCCTATGTGAAAAAATATGCCCCACCCCCTCCCCCTGAATTAAAACAATTGTGCAAAGAAGAGTGGGTCAAAATTCCTCCACAGCGATGTGAAAGACTCATTGCCAGTTATAGCAAACACCTGATTGCAGTTACCACCAGTTATTAGGTTTAGGGGGCAATTACTTTTTCACGGACGGCTTTCAGATTTTTCTGTCACTGCTAAAAAAATCTGTCAATAACGAAAAATTTTCGGTTAATGCGACCTCTGATATATACATATATATATATATGTATGTATGTATGTATGTATGAATGAATTATAATGTGACACTGGAGACCTCATTTAGTATACACGGTTCTATGAATATGCAAATGAGCCCCGCCTCCACTCACTTACACCAGCTCAGAGATCCACTCGTTGATCACAGAAATAAATTATATTTTGAAATATGTTAAAATATAAAACAGTTATTTTAATTTTATTATTTCACAATATTAATGTTTTTACTGTCTTTGGCCTTTTGAGGTAAGCCTCAAAAGCCTAAACATTTTTAATTATTGCAATTTTTGCAGTAGTATATTATATTAATGCAATATTATAGAATTATATTATATAAAGTTTAATTATGTATGTATGTATGTATATATATATATATATAATTGTTATATTAATGCAATAGGATATTTTTATTTACAATAATGTTTTTTTGTTGTTTTTTTTTTGTAGAGGAAATCTTAAAGGTACAGTAGGCCTAGTGAAAATTTCAAATGTACAGAGAAAATGTGAAAAAAGGTCAACAATAAATCTCAAAAAAAAATATTTTTTCATTTTCTGAAAGTGCTTGGCCATGAAAAACGTAATGCTGTGGCGTTGTGGGTAGTTGCTGTGTGGTGCCTAAGGTATAATGAGTGGTTTTAATGTGTTACTATGTGGTTGTTAGGGTGTTCTTGTGGCTATGAGGTTATGAGTCCATGTAAAAAATAAAAAAAAGTCTAATCACTAAGAAAAGATCTAGAACATCTATCTATAAACAAATGGAGGCATCATTCATTTCATTTCATAACTTTGTAATTGTTTAAGATTTGTGTAAATGAATCGTATTTGCAACAATCAAACAATAAACCATCCACCAATATGTAACAATCACACCACAATGGCTGCTTTCTTAATGTTAAGCCTGTAAAAACAGTCTTTATCTCTCTACATGAAGTGAATCTCCCAGGGACGTGCAGCGCTACCGTTCCGAGCTGCATAACGCCTCTCTTAACCTTTGACTTCCTCTGTTATTCTTACCTGACAGCGCTGCTGCGTCTGTAGCTAACGAATAACAGTTTTTTAAACGAGTAACATCCTCATCATTTAGAGCTGCGAGCTGTTTATGTTTCTTGACTGTCGGACAGGCAGGGGAGCAGAGGAGAGAGAGAGAGAGAGAGAGAGAGAGAGAGAGAGAGAGAGAGAGAGAGAGAGAGAGAGAGAGAGAGAGAGAGAGAGAGAGAGAGAGAGAGGCAGGGGGCTGGAGGGAAGGAAGCAAAGAGAAGAGGAGGGGGAAGAGAAAGAGGGGAGCGATTTAATCCCCCCCAAAGGAACTCCCCTCTGAACCCCGTATCGTGAACTCGCAGGCAAAACTCGTCGCCATGGGCAACACCACACACAATGTGCTGTCTTTTTAATTTCATCAGCTGTGAGAAATCTATACCGAAGCGGCGAGATAGAGGACGAGAGAGAAGGCGCGCGAGAGAGAGACAGACGGAGATAAAACAACAACAATGCAACAGGCGAAAATAAATGCCTTGACTAATTGTTGCAGTTCAGAACGACACAGTGGGAATAACGTCTCTAGGCTGTGGTGGTGATGGTCAGTGGTCTGCAATTATGTAGAAAACACTTTATATAACATCATTCAAACTTGTGCTCTTTCATAGCTTGAGAGGTTTGGTTTAATTTAAGTACCAACTTTGTCTGAGGTGTTTCCTCTTAAGTTCCTAGAGATGAACACAAATGAAAAAAATATTAACATGCGCTGAAAAATAGTGAATACTGACAATTAGCCTACATATTGGCTCATTAAATCCTGATCTCCTAATAATTATCCCCATGCAAAAAGATGCATTGTAGCCTACTAATCAGAGCTTAAGATAAAACAAAAAATAAAACTTAAAATAACTTAAAATAAAAATGTATATTCACCTAACATATTTAATTGTCCTGCTCAGTCAATCTATCAAATCGGAGTGAAAAACCTGTGTTGGCTGAACAAGCCCTACATCCCAAAAACTGTTTACACATGCGCAAAATGTGCCTGAGGAAAACCGTGGAGAGTTAAAATACGGATGTGCGGAAGAGCAAACGAGCTGAAGACCGAAACAAACATTCCCAAGAGAATACAGATATTCATTGTCACAAGTTTCAAGGTGTTATGGTGAATGTATGAATATGCAAATTAGCCTCGCCTCCACTCACTCACAGCAGCTCAGAGATCCACTCGTTGACGATCACACGTTGATCTGATTGGTTACAAGGTAGTTTGTGACGTCAGAAACACCAGCGATTTCGAACCGTGTTTTTGAGACTGTCTTTGGTTCACTGCAGTTTTAAGGAGAAAATACTCAGCAATGGTGTCGACTTATGAATTTGCACATGGTTTGTCTTAAAAACACCATATTAACAGCAAATTAAAAACACCACATAGACATATAAACAACATTATAAACTTGATTTTCAACACAGGGGGACTTTAAGCAGTCCTGAAAAGCTGGATACATTTACATATACCACAAAATAAACGATAAAGCAAAATCTACATCGACTGACACAAGTCTCATCCTCATCATATAATAAAGTTACTTCTGTTTTTCCATTGTCGCAACTTATTATTTCTGATTGAGCCCATGTTAACAGACTGTTGGCACAATTGTTAAAATTCAATTTACAGAAATTAAAGTAGGTAATTAAGTAATTAGTAATTAAATGTAGATGTTGCTCACTAAAACCCCCACAGTCATCATGTTTTCAGGCCATTTCAAGTTTGATTTTGACAGGACATAAAGAAGTGATATCTAAGTGGCTGAGTTATTTACTCATTAATAAGTAATTCCCATAAACGCCATCATTGTCTTCATTCAGGCTGATTCGAGAACGCGGACCAAAACAAGAGGGGGGATTTATTGCACAAACCAATCATATCCAATCATAGCGTGATGGATGCGCTAAATTGCCTCCCCTAAAGTGACTTTCATTCATCCTCAATTACCCCACTAAACCCAGCGCACGCTTAAGGGGGTCTGTTAAAACTCAATGGGCTCAGGGGAGGAAAGCCTCCCGCTGTAACTTCATCTGTGGGTGTCTCTAGCCGCGTTTCCATTACAGATTTGCGCAAATGTTTTGCGCTATTATCTAAATATCGATAAAAAACTATTGCGAAATGACGGCGTTTCCATTAACCGATGTTATGCGACTAAAACGTCCTTTTTTCTCTCGCGATAAGTCATTCCAAAAATCACGCCAACGGACGTTGGTTTATATAATATCACAGCCACCGCATTAGATATTATTATTAGGCTATTATTATTAATGGAAGGAGACGTGGCATGTTATCCAAGCATTGCTGGCAGGGAAAGACCCCCGAAGTTTCTGGGTGTTTCGCCCTCATTTCTGCTCCGAGGATTTGATAGTGGCATTTCTTTGAGATTTAGAATCCAGTATTCCTATAGGCTAATTATTGTTTCTTTTATGAATTTAATAAAGAACTCTGTCTCGTATTCTGTCCAAACGATCCATGTAGGCTACTTTTGTGTCCATTTGTTTTTCCTTTTTTAACCCCTAATTGAAAAATAAACGGTTGTTGTCTTTTTAAAACGCAAAGTTGAACACCAAAATTTTAATTTGAACTGGCTACACCAAATGCTGCACAAAAAAGTAAATATCGACGAATTTTCCGATTTTTGTTTATGACTTTTTGCCCCTTTATTAAACATTTAAAATATTCACAAATTAATATGGAAAACATGTCGATTTTACTGGTTTTCTAAGGCCAAATTAGAAACTGGAATTGATGTCTTTCCCGCAGTGCTGAATGAGAAGAGCCATTAATATTATTAATAAACTATTGTTTTCTAAGTGTCGGGTAAAATCACATCTCCATCTCCGCTGTTAAGCAGATGCGCTTTTAGAGAGAAATGCACCTTTCATACGGATTACATAATCAGAACGGATTACATAATCAGAAGGTATTAGCTTTCGATTCGAATTTGTTCGTTTTAAAGTGGACATTTCAAGCTTTAGCCAACATAGGCTATATTTTGTTTCAGTTCTCGCACTCCAGTTTACGGAGATTATGAAAGTGCGTCTGATTGTTCCTTTTATTTTACAAAAGCACAACGTTTTCTTGTTATTGTGGGTTTACACAAATAAAAGTAGTTGAGAATAATGTATTATTATTTTCTGTATGACCAGAAATGATAGAGTATTTTAAGTTGTTTCCACTGTTGATAGGAAAATGCAAGTGTTCGCGCCCGCGCCTCCGTGCATGCAGTGCAGGCTCCACACTCAGCTTTGTTCCTTTTTTGCATAAAAGCGTCTTCTAAATATAGCCTATTAAACGTTATAATAAAATAATATAAAATTATTATTATTGGCGTAGCTATACATGGACCTCAAACACACCGCGTCTTCTAAGTCTTCTAAGTGACTGTAAATGCGCAAAAACTGTTTCCATTGCAGTTTTGCAAAATATTCCTTTTTCGAATTGCCTGAAAAACCACCTCATGAGAGCGTAAAAACTTTTTTGCGATAAATGGGGGTTTTTGCGAAATTGACGTGTTTCCATTAAGCGTATTTTTAAATCGCAATTTCAATTTGCGCAATTTGAAGGGTAATGGAAACGCGGCTACTGTTGGACAGTTTTACTTTATAAAACGAGTGACTTTTACACTTTGTAATGCCTCCTCAGACTCCTGATATGTATATATAAATACATATAACGAGTAACAAGGGCACTAAAATAAAGTGTTACCAAATTTTGTTTATTTCAAAGTATTACTTGGCATTTCTTTAGGGGCGTTCACACCAAAATAACCTTTTTATAGTTGCTAGAACTGATGCTGGAACTGGAAGTACACACTTTTTGGTGTGTTCATACAATAGGAACTGGAAACAATTTTAGTTATACTGTAGGATCAACTTTTGGGGGGAACTAAATTAGCTCTTACTTCATAGTAAGGTCTAACCTAGCACAATAGGAACTACCAGTGACGTAACTGTATGTTGATTGGTCGAATGCATGCCATACGAAAGAGAACACGCCATTTTTAAAAAAGCCATGTAAACTCTGTAATGACACCTTAGAATAAAGTGTAACCGAAAATTGTTTTTAAACCTTTTTTTTTTTTTGGTGAATGCAAGAGTTTGCAAATCTCTATGAGACGATGCATGGTAGCTACATTCACAAATTTACAAATTTATCCACAATAAAAAGCAAGTGTTTAGTATTTTGGTTCAAGAATGCTGTAAGCCATTAGGGCATGTTATGTCTGAATTCAATGTGCTTTGTCCAAACATGAAAATCCCTCTGATTTCTTTGAAACATAACACATCTTACCCTCTCAACTCACTTAAAATGCTTACATTTTTTACTGTCTGACTTTTCATATTTCTTGCCGTCAGCGTAAACAAGAGCAATGAACTCTGAAATGAACCGCTTGCAGTTCAGATCTGAGTTGAGGTTTCATCTGCCCAAAAAGTGTTGAGTTTTTCTTATTTGTGTAGAGTACAGTACCATACAAGTTGGCAGAATTTTAAAGAAGTATAGTTCTGAAACAAAGAAATCTGAATCAGCAAGCATCACTTTCATGCCATAGTTCAAGTGTACTTCCTTTGCAAGGTAGGCATCGAGCTACTTCAAACCACACCTGATCCATACTTATAACAGGAAATAGGGCTGGATATCAGATTTTCTCATTCACTGTGATTTCAATTCACAAGTTTCAATTAGATTCTGGATTGATTTTAATTAAATTGGGTATATTTCAGTTACAATATCCATTTTGCAACAGAGGGCAGTGTTACAGACTGATTCAAACTGGAAACTTTTTTGCCTATAACTGCCTTTTTTTGCCTTAACTTTCACTGCCTATAAGAGTCTTTTGTATGTGAATCAAATTATTTTTGCATGCAACCCACAAGGACACCTCAATAGATAGATGTTTTTTTGCCATTATCCACGGTAAACAGTCTTTTTTATTGGACCACATTCAATACAGATTGCAAATTCACATTCACAATTCAAATAAAATATGATTTATTTTCCATGGTGCTGAAGATTTGGAGCAGGAAACACTGACACATTGAACCATCTGCACTTTTAAAGAGGTCATATTATGTCCTTTCACAAAGTCTTCATTTTGTTTTCGGGGTCTACTATAATGGGTATTCATGCTTGCCTTGAATGTTCAAAAAAAGTTTTTTTTTTTTCCTATATTTGACATTGTTGCAGCATCTCTCTTTCCAGCCTGTCTTTATGAAGCCCCTCCTTCCAAAAAGCGCGATGTGCTCTGACTTGTCGGCTGGATCGGTGTGTTGTAATTGGTCAACCGCTTCGAGCGTGTTTGGGAAATGTCACTCCCCTTAACATAACCATGAGTTTCAACACACTACTAACTCATCCAGGCCCCACCCCTTCATTTTAGTGTATGCATTGGGTGGGAATTATTTAAATTTGGAATACTGTGACGTGTTCCCAGAAGAAAACTCAAGACTACAATCGAGGCGTTTCAGAGAGTTCATAAATAGTGTGCACTGATATAGAGAATAACTCCCTCTGGAGTGCTTAGGTTACAAAAGGGGTTTTCACAACAATTCTATAGAACAGGGTTCCTCAAATCCGACCCTGGAGGGCCACGGTCAGTTTAACTCCAACCCTAATCAAAGACACATGAGCAAGCTAACAAGCTGTTTGTCCATCAATTGCTACTTTTAAGTCTTATTTAAAAACGTATTTATTTTCTTTAGCTTTTGAATAAGTTATGTTTGCTTTGTTATATGATTTTAATGTTTTCCTTTTTGTAAAGCACTTTGGGGCAACGTCTGTTGTTTGAAAATGTGCTGTATAAATAAAGTTGCTTGCTTGCTTGCTTGCTATTCAATGTCTTCAGAGTAACTAGAAGGGTTTGAGAAGTGGTCCTCGAGGACCAGATTTGAGAATTAAAATAAAAATGAGTTATTTTTCATAAAATTATAAATCCAACTTGTTTGTTAGTGTTTGTTGGAGTTTGTCTGTGCGGTGTGACTTGGCCTTTAGTGTTTTTCCCACTATAAAGAACCTTTTGCGAAATGGAAAGATTCCATGGATTTTAAATAGATGCCAAAAAAGAATCTTTATTTTTAGGTGTTAATTAATTTAAGTTTTCTTTAAAATGTTCTGTGTCTTTAAGACTGCAAATAGAGAGTTAAATGAAGATTTTTTTTTTTCTCCTGAAGCAATCTTACGTTCCTCCTCTAAAGTTTCAGTAGGAAACAATTTCTCAAAATATGCTAAGCGGAAATGCTGTCAGTGTGAAAGCACAACACAAGCCTGCTGTTGCATTTACACTGTATTATGTGTACGGTGTGAAACAGTTTATGTTAATACTTTACTGAAGTCTTTTAAGTGCTCTAAAAAGCAACTGGTAAAAAAAAATAAAAAAAAGATTTAATTCACGCATGACCTTCAATGAAGCTGTTACACCCAATATAAATCTTTCTCAACATCTACCTCTCACTAATGACCATATACTTCTCTGTTTTTGTCCCTTGTATTCTCTTTCCCCTACTACAGTTTGTGTGTGTGAATGAGAGAGAGAGAGAGAGAGAGAGAGAGAGAGAGAGAGAGAGAGAGAGAGAGAGAGAGAGAGAGAGAGAGAGAGAGAGAGAGAGAGAGAGAAAAAGGACAGCTTGTGAGGGGGTTACATTGTCTGCAGCGACGTCTCGAAAATCTACTCAAGGGTAGAACAGGATTTGGAGCTCAATGGTTGTGGGTGTAAAGAAAGAGGGCACGTCTTACAAAGACGAGGTGTCTTAATGTGTGAAGCTTCAGCCCTGGCGTGGATGAGCTTCAGTCGGCTTGTCTGCGCTGTCTGGATTGCTGAGAGGTTTTTCCCTATCTCTCGCTGTTTTCATGGAGAGGATGTTCACTGCGGATAATGCAGTGATCAAGGGAAGAGGACACTCAAACGCTGGGGAGATAATAAGCATTAGGCATTTAAACAGAATGGCACTTCCTATCGGCTCTTGTTATGGATGACTTAAAAAGCCATTTTGAAAGTTCAATCGCATCATATAAACACCTCTAAATGCTAAACAAATTCTCTCAACCTTAAGAACTGAAAGCTCTACTAAACTACAACACTAAAGATGTTTTTCCAAAGACTGATAAGCCTGATAAACATTGCAACAAGGTTTCATAAGTGTGTGCTCTCCATGTAGGCCTGTGTGATTTTTTTCTAATACGTTTAAAAAATATTGGATTTTTTACTATTAAACACAGTATATTTGTGTACTGAGAGTATTTTGGAAATTAAGTCATACTACTACTACTAATGTTAACTAACATAATAAATGATAAATAAAAAATGTGACTTATAACACACACACACACACACACACACACACACACACACACACACACACTCCATGTTTTATGGGGACTTTCCATAGACATAATGATGTTTATACTGTCTGTATATTCCATCCCCAAACCTTAACCCTAAAAAACATAATTTAGTGTGATTTATAAGCTGTTTTCCTCATTAAAAAAAATTCACCACAAGTTCAGAAATTACTTGTATTACTATCTATGTAGGGACATTTGATCCCCAGAACATAGGGTTTACCTGGACCACACATGAACACATACAGTACACACACACGTTTACATAGCTATCTAAATGGGGACATTGCAAAAACATTTATTTAAAATATAAATCTTTTGTAACATTACAAATGTCTGATCCATTTATTGCATCCTTGCTGAAGTAAAAAAGTAAAAAATCTTAAAGTGGACCTATTATGCAAAATTCACTTTTACATGGTGTTTGAACATAAATGTGTGTCGGCAGTGTGTGTACACAACCACATGATTAACAATCTAAGGGCCAGATTTACAGCGCCAGCGCAACCCTGTCAGAATTTCCTAAATACACTTCCTATGTAAACGTGATAGATGGACGTGTTTGACCATTGCACTCGCATCTTGCATCATTTACAGCGTTTCGTGCAGGAAACCGTATTCTAGAGAAATTTAGATCCGCTAGAAATGTAGAAAAAACTCATCTCTATACCTTGCGTTTCCTACTGCCCGCATCCCGCATTTTTAGACGCAAAGACGTGTTGTGTGTGAATGGCCCTGAATGAAGGAAACAAACCCCATGGTCCGTCTAGCGCGTTTACATATAAAACAATAGAAAAACAGCGCAGTGGAATGCAAACATTTGTTCTGTGGAAACAGCACCATACTGTTCCTCCTGTTTTGTTGTTGTCGGAGTATCTGAGGATTGAGCTGTTAAGGCACAGTCCTCTTCTGGAAAGAGGGCCGGGGAGCAGCAGCTCATTTGCATTTAAAGATACACACACAACAACAGTGTACTTTTGATCCACCCAAAAAGGGGCATTTTGGGCATGGTGTAATACATGATCTGTGGGGTATTTTGAGCTGAAACTTCATAGACACATTCTGGGGACACCTGAGACTTATATTACAAAGGGCATAATAGGTCCCCTTTAATTCCTAGTTCTGTCATGAAACTCTAGATGGCGCAGGCTGATAGATCCTTACTGCAACCTGAAGATATTTGCATTGTTAACTACATGGAACAAGCTGATTGGTTCATATCGCACATGCAGCCAATGGGCTTGTTGCTCAACATTTAAATAGCCGGTTCGCATTCACTATAGCAGTTTGCAGTGTGTTTTCAGAGTTCCTCTGAAACCCTCCACCTGCCCTAGCTCCACCTGTATATATCTGCTACAGGTAACTTTATGGGCCCTATTTTAACGATCTGAAACGCAAGTATCAAACGCGAAACGCAAGTAACTTTGTGGGCGGGTCTCGGCGCTGTTGCTATTATATCGGTGGGATAAATGACTCTTGCGCCCGACGCAAATCTAAAATGTGTTGGTCTGCAGTAGCTTCATTGCTCATAGGTGTGGTTTGGGCGTAACGTGAAATAAACCAATCAGAGCGTCATCTCACATTCCCTTTAAGAGCAGGCGCGCTTGTTCTATAGCGGATTCCTATTATAACGGCGGATTTGCCAGACGCACGCCAGGATCGGTTCACAGCCGAGGAGACCGACGTTCTCGTCAGGGCCGTAATATACAGAGAAGTGACATTGTATGGGGATGGGAGAAACCCACCCAATTTAGCTTCGGTTAAACATATAGGCGTATAATAATTTTTCCTTGTAATAATGTATGATTTTCAAAAATGAAAACTGCTGCTTATGTGTAGATGAGAGAATCAAAGTGTATGCGCGTTGTGCACACGCTACATTGATTATGGCCAAGCATGCGGCATTAAAATAGCATATGAATAACATGCGCAACGCGCCAATGACTTTAGACTAGGTTTATCCTAGTCAGTGGCGGCATTGTTTTCTAAACCTGCAAAATGCACCTCTTTTCGCTGCACCGCCCCCGGGAGCGCAAGTTCATTTCCTAGTTTACCGACGTGCGGGTACAAAATAGGAATGATACATGCGTCGGTGTACAAAGTCAATTGCGCTGGGTGCAAGATAGGGCCCTATATGCTATATATGCTATTTGTACGGAAGCAGTACGTCTTACATGCTCACAGCTGCGTATCGTATAATTTGGCAGTAGCAAGTTCCTGATATATGTTGATATATGTTGTAATTAACTCGATGCTGTCATATACATTTATGTATTTGTTATTGTAATTTAAATAAGCCTTTTTGGGTTTTCTGCCTCTCACTGCACAGTATATGGATTATACGCTCTTGTTTTTTATTGTATATATTTTATATTCGTGCAAATAAAACAGAAAAAGAAAAAAATTCCTGTACTTTCAAAGTATGTACTGAATTCGATGAAGAACTTACTGCTCAAGAGATGGCGCGTGAATTAAGGGCATCTGGGCATGTTCCCAGGGGCACAACTTTAATTAAGTATTAGAATAAATGTTTCAAATAGTGGTCCATGAACATGAGTCAACTAAAACCAAACTTTGAATGTTCTCAGCTCCCAAGGCATTATGGGATAGCATAGTGTCCATCGGCTGCACACTTCTCAGCAGATGCAGCCTGGTATTGATAATCTACTGTATAATGCATATGCATGCTATATGAAGTAGGGAATTGTGCATATTTGTACTCAGACAATGATCGGCAGTTAGTTTGTCAATCCATTTAATTATTTATGTGTATGTTCCAGTTCGGGTTTTTTTGTGATTCCAGTAGTGTGTACTGGCTGAAAAACTCACACCAAGGACCCTCAATATGATGACCCCTTGGTGACAGACCTCCTTCCAACAACATAAATGCAGGCATATATTTGAATGTATAAAAACATGCATGATTTAATGCTATTTTCAAAATGTAATAACTGACCTTTAATATGGTTACAATAAATATCGTTCCAAAGCAGTTTTAGAGAGAATACCGATTTAAAAACTCCCACATAAAGGTGATTTCTGTACCCATCCTAAAAGATATTTGCATACCAATTTTTTTTTTTTTTGCAAACATGCTGTAAGTATGAGTGAATAGACATCAGGCAGGACGATCACAGCTAAAGCTACATCTACATCTCCGTAAGTCTGACTAATGAGGGGGAGAGCGAGGGTAGTCGTCCTTTCCTGTGTGGCACCTCGGTTACCACACAGTCGCAACACAGGCTTTTGGTTGAGAGGAAAGTGGTTGTTATAGCAATAACAGAAGGTTGGAAGGGTAAGCGAGGCGAGTGAATGGTGAGCGTGGATGGAAGATGGAGAGGAGGATTGTTACATAAGACAGAAACAGAGAGTCAGCAAGCGATATCATAGAAACCAAAGCAGCCCACATGACAACAAGGGCAAGCAACGTGTGCTAACAATGACAAGATCACAGCCTCCCCATACGCCTTACACTTCCACACAAATAAATACACAACCACAAAACAGGCATTTAAAGTGTCCTCTCATTTATGCACATAGAAACATACATATGAAATGGCCTCAAAAAGTGTTAAAAGTCTTTAAAAAAGACCATATACTGGAAGAACAACGACTAAATGGAAACTGGAAAAAAATTTAACTATCATAGACTAAAAACTGAACTGAATTGGAATGACAAACTAAAACTAAAATTGTGGTTGTGTGGTTTCTATGCAATTGTCCGTGCATTAAATGCACGGATGCCATTATGCTTCAAGTATCATGACCATGGTTGAGAAAACAGATCAATTAAATTAAATCACACATTTTTAGATTAAACAGTCATTAAGCACTAAATGTAAAGGTCTCTGGTATGACAAATTATATTGATTTAAATATATAATAATATTTACATTCTATAAATTCACATGTGTGTGGTTATTGTATTTATTACTATTTACACAATTATTATTAGTAAAATTAATGAATTAATTAATCAGTGGCATTATTGATCTGTGAGTGTTGCATGTGATGATGATGATGATGATGTAGAGCATTTCAAATCAATACATTTCCTCAAGTGAAGTGAACTTCTACCGACATCACCTGCTCAGTGTGTAGGCAGCAGTGAACACTGGGTAGGGACCCTTTGAAGTCAGATTCTCCTCAAGTTCACACAGATGTAGTTCAGCACAAAAACAAGAACCGCCGACATCTGACTTTTTGTGAAACATCTTTTTCTTGAAAGGCTGCCATCTTTAAAATAAATGCTATTTGTTATGATATTTTGTTATGTAACATATATGAAATGCTTCTCTAGCACAGGCAGACAGACAGAGAATGGTCCTGGTGTCTCTAATTGCTGGTTAAGGCCTGTGCACACTTGACCCCAGTGCGTGCGAGTGAGTAGGTGTGCATATGGAAGGAGTGGCGGGTTCTTGACCTCTATTCAGCAGCGTTCTCCTGACTGACCCCCCTCCACCAGCCGCTCCAGATGGCCACACATGTTAAAGACCTATTGTCAGCTCTGCTCTCCTAACCAATAGGGACAGAGCATAAATAGACATATCTGAGTGAAAACATATGGGGGGGGGGCAATCCAGCATTGTGATATAGTGTAATTTATGTAAGAAAGAAAAATAAAGGTTAAAAAGTTTGAGCTCTGAATTAAAGATTGAATTTTATCTATTTATATTTATTTTCTTGTTATATTGTAATTTATTTAAGAAAAAGGTTAAAAAGTTTGAGCTCTGCATTAAAGCTTGAGTTTTATGTATTTATTGTGTTTTATATTCATCTATGTAAGAAAGGAAAAAGGTTAAAATGTTTGAGAACTGAATTAAATATTGATTTTTGTTGTTTTATTTATTGTATTGTTGTGTTATATTGTAATTTATGTAGAAAAGAAAAATGGTTAAATCGTTTAAGCTCTGAATTAAAGCTTGAGTTTTTATTTATTTATTTAATACTTTGTGGTATATTGTACTTTATGTAAGAAAGGAGTACATCAATTAAAAAATGTTTGAGCTCTGAATTAAAGATTTATTTTTATTTTATTTTAGTGGTTGCTTTTATCACAGTTACTGTTGACTAAATTTATTAAACAGGACATTTTCAATGAGTAAAAAAAAAGTGAGGTTTGCTTTTGCATTGTATCTTGTGAAATTTGATTTGAAAATATTCCTCCTGTGTTTTCTGAGTCTTGAGCTCATTTTTCCAATTTAGAACTACAAATTATGCATATTAAAATGTGAGTTCTTGTTAATCTACAATATGGCTTTATCTGCAGACTTTCTGATTGGCTTAAGAGAATGTAAGATATGTGGAGCATATCTACAAAGCCACTGGAAGGCAAGCCTGCAACCTTTAGCCAAAAAAGTGTGACGGCTAAAGCTAACGCTCCGGCTTTGTCAGTGCGCAGGGAAGGAGACAAGAGGCTGTTTTTATTTTTTTTATATCAATTGGATATCAATGGACGAGAGGCTTCACTACATTGCTTTTGTAAAGAAATAGTTTATCATTTAATGAATCGACAGCCAGTTCGCTAATCTTCAACATGTTTTACACTAAACAATACTTTCGTTGGGAACTATATGTAGATTTTACCTTGATAAAAATGTTATTTTTTAAGAGTAGGCAATGTCGCGACTCATTTACGACTTTACCACCACCAGCAAATGTGTAGTAGTATTTAATAACAGGCATTGTGTAATATTGAGTGATATTGTATTTTGTCTAAAGAAAAAAAAACAATATTGATGTTCTCTTTCTTTGGCTTTCGGGTTTTACCAGTTATAAGACTTGAATGACTAAGACTGCCATGCACTATGATGCTGATATAATGCATTTTAATGAATAAAGGGAAAATGAATAATTTAATTATAAATATTGTATTATATTGTTGTTTCATTTAAAGAAAAAAATAATAATAATGATGATGAGTTCTCTCTATGGCTTCCAGGTTTCAACAAATAAATTAGACTTGAAATGTAATGATTTATGACTGCTGTGAATGCCTAAGAATGATAACACTTTTTAATGAATGAATGTAAACGAAATATAAAGATTTTAATAAATAAATGTGGTCTTTCTATGGCTTCCAGATTTCAAAAATTCAATTACAAATACATTTTAGTGCTGACTAGTATCACTGCTATGTATGCCCTATAAAGCTGTTTTTAATGAACAGATTGAAATCTAATCTTAAATGTGGTTTTATGACCAGTAATTTGCAGCTAACAGAGCAAATCATGCTATTTTTAACGCCCAGAAAAGCACATTCCACAAACATCGCAGTCCTGCTGTACGTTTACGATATAACACCAAAAGACGAATGCGCAAGAAACTGTGTAACGTAAACTGTAACTCTGAAGGCTTTCCACTGACGTCACTGCCATTATATGATAGGATGAGGTGCATCATGTGATCCCAGTTAGACGTTACGCTTTTTCCAATGGTAAGAGATACAGAGCCTCTCATCTCCCAATAATAAGACAATCTCTGAAATCTATCTAGACCAACATACAGTACTTGTTTAATGATTTACTCCTAAAAAAAAAAAACCGATAATGCTAAAACCATAGACTGTGAAAAAGTCTAAAACACAGCGAAACCTATATAGTATCTGTAAGGGAAGAGGAAAATAAATATTTGTTGAATAAGATGTCAAATGAATCATTCAGGAACCTCTGACGGGGTCTAAATGTGATGCAATTCACCAGGAGCTCACTGGGACACACCGAGGCTGACGAATCGTAATTAACACACAACCGAGAGATTGCAGAGAGAGTGATGGATGTCGACATGTTGACGAGCATTTCATTTTCACAGCTCTGGAAAAACACATCATGACCTCACACATCTGCATATCCGCTAAATATGGAATTAAAATCACATTAGACAAAAAAGGAAGAAAAACAGACTTCGCCACGCTCCTGCGCGGCGCCCACCGTCTCTCGGAAAGATACAGGTGGCTTGTAAGGTTAGCGGCACACGTCTGCAAATGAACTACTTGGAAAACAACAAGCCCTGCATATGTCGGTAAATCTGTCGGGTTGTGCGTTCGCGGAGAAGTGAGCGGACCAGTGGCGGCGAGCGGTGTCTCGGGGAGCTGAGAGAAAGGGCAGAGACACTCATCATTAACGGGGATGAGATGCACTCCGGTACCTGCGCCCCATATGCCCCCCCAGCCGGCACGCTTCCCGCACAGATGTTTCCCCGGCAAGGTGTGAGGCTCACAGACATGGGAAAGAGAGAAAAAAAAAGTGCGGCAGGCGAAAAAGAACAGTTGTCTAAGAAGTGTACAATAGAGTAATTCTAAATAACAGTTGTTGTTGTTGTTATTTTTTTGTGTGTGTGTGAAACAGGTCCTTAGAGAGTAAATAGTCATGATTGAGAACTACCTGAGGAGAAGTGTCTGTCAAACGGAGCTGGATTGTGGGAAAATCATAAGGTACACCCAAGCTCCCTGGACACAATAACACGACAAATGGAGCGAAAAAAAGGCGATTGACCCCATTTACTTACTTAACGTTTTTGGTCTTATTGTGAAGGTCTTACTGAACAGTGGAACAGTTACTCCACGGTGAAAAAAAGTCTTTAGAATTCATTCATTAAATAATGATAACCAATAGACTTTTAGGCATTGCTGTGACCTGAAGAATTTCATTACGGGGGACATACAGGAATCCGACCCCTATTTCCGCTCCCCAAAAATACATTCACACAACAAAGAAAAATTGATAGCACAAAAAACAGCCCCCCACATGATATTATTTTAATGTTTCATTAATAAAATGCAGGTCGTACATATTGTACATTACCATTCAAACGTTTGGGGTCATACATTTTCTGTTTTTGAAAGAAATTGACACATTCAATTTCAGCAAAGATGCATTAAATTGATCAGAATTATGGTAAAAGACATTTATAATGTCACAAAAGATCACTATTTTAAGTCAAGTCAAGTCAAGTCACCTTTATTTATATAGCGCTTTTTACAATGCAGACTGTTTCAAAGCAGCTTTACAGTGAGAACAGGAAAAAACATCTAGAAGAAAACAGTGTCATAATCCATCTTAAGTAAATTCAGTGATGGTTCATTTTTGTTGTAAAAAAGTTTAGTTCATTTATAGCCACAAAACAGTGATGTCATAGTCCAGATCAGTTCAGTTCATATAATGGTGTCAATGCAGGCAGATCTTAAATAAACGCTGTTCAAAATTCAAAGAATCCTTAAAAAACAACACACATTCCATCATTTTCAACTAATAATTAAAAAAAAAAAAAAAATTTCTTGAGCAGCAAATCATCATGATTTGTCAGGACCAAATGGCGAATGATTTCTGAAGGATCATGTGACACTGAAGACTGGAGTAATGATGCTGAAAATTCAGCTTTGATCACAGGGATAAATTACATTTTAAAATATATTACAAATGAAATTGTAATAATGGCCTGGTTTCACAGACAGGACTTAGATTAAGCCAGGATTAGGCCCTAGTTAATTACTGGTGTGCATCTTGAGACAAAACAATGTCAGTGCGAGTTGCTTTCAGTTGAATAAGCTCAAATTTGCATTTTAGTCTTATGCATTTATCAATATAGGCTTAAGCCTTGTCTGTGAAACCGGGGGAATATGTCATAAAATTAAAAAAAATTGACAAATTTTGATCAAATAAATGCTGCCTTAGCAAATATAAGACTCTTCTTTCAAAAACATGAAAAATGTCTCTGACCCCGAACTGTTGAACAGTGTACAATGAATTATACATTTGAATTATATCTTCTACGATAAAAACAATTAATTATTTTGATTAAAATTCATTTTGTGGGCATAAAGTAAAAGATGTCTGTGTAGTACAACTGTCCTGATATCATAATGGAGAAAAAAGCCTCATTAAATGATTTTTTTTTTAGTAATTAAAAAAAAAAGAAAAAAAAGAAGCTTTTTTTATTTTAATTATTAACATTTGAAAAAAAACCTCTTGATTACATGTCAAATCAAAGTTGTGGTGTGCCCAAAAAAGTCATGTGGTGCAACCAACAAGGGAAAAGAGGAAATGATATCACAGAGGGGAATCCTGAATCCTGACAAGACAAGCTTTGTATAACGTGGTGTTTAACTCTCTGAAACTATTTAAAAAGATGTTTATGAATTACAATTAATGATATTTGTGTCGTTGAAAACATCTTAATTTGAAAAAATATATTTAAAATCAAACTTTTGCTGGAAATGCTATACAGATTGTATCAATACGTCAAATTACAGAAGTGAAATGGTTTAGGAATGTCATTCCATGTTGACTTTAAAATCTAAAAACAGAAAGTCAAGTCTGACACAAACACATGCAATTGGACAAACATCTCTCAAGACAATAATACACTGCCGGCTCCTGGGACCTTAAACTGTTTTCTGTTAAACAATAATAAAACAGTTTCTGCTCTGCCTTGGCATAACAAACTCCTACAGATTTGCTGTCTTATTGACCCTAAAGATGCCGGGAGTCACTTTCAGAGCTTAACAGCTTCTTCAGCTAAGCGTGTATGCGCACATAAACACAGGGAGAGAAGAAAACACATGCGCTTGACACACTGACTTCTAGAAAAGCACAGTCCTCTGAGGGAAAGAAATATAATCCAATCAGCAGTCAAAGGACATGCAGTACAGGCAGAGCCGTTCGTCCCAACAGGCACTCGAAAGACTGCGCAAAACTGAGAAGCACAAACACACACAGCTGTTCTGAGAGCATTACAATAGTTTCTCTGTCTGTACAAGTGTGTTCTCTCCTGAGAGTCATGCTGCTTTAAAGTGGCTGGATGCTGAGGTATTTCCCACCAGCATACCATACCTCCATCACACACACACACACACACACACACACACACACACACACACACACACACACACACACACACACACACACACACACACACACACACACACACACACACACACACACACACACACACACACACACTCTCTAACATAATGATTGTAATACTGTACACACTGTATATTCTCTCCCCTAACACTAACCCTACCCCTAAACCTTTTTGAGGTTCCCATCACAGAGACCTTTTTGCATTTTTACATTTTCAAATAAGCATCATTTAGTATGTTTATTAATCCATTTCCCTCATGGGGACCACTGACTGGTCTCCACAATGCCGGTGATCTCAGGTTTTACTATCCTTGAGGTGAAATGTGGTCCTCACAATGTAGGTTAAACAAGTACACACACACACACACACACACACACACACACACACACACACACACACACACACACATAATGTAAGGAATTCCAGGTACACACACACACACACACACACACACTTCCATCCTCAAATAAGATGAAAAAAATATACAGAGGATTTTAAAGGCCAAAATGTTAAAAATTTTAATGCATAATTTGGTCTACAATGAGAGAAATTGTGGTAACTTTATTTCGATAGTCCGCTTTAGGCATTCCACTAACTATAGCTGCCCGATTAATCTTTAAAAGATCGCAATCTCCTATGATCTCTGTCTATTAAACCTTTGACAAGTTCGATCACAGCGAACATTCAAATCTGCATTTGCGCTGCCGTTGAGTCAGAGAGAGCAGATGACGTATAGGTATGACACAGCTTCACAAACAGTCTTTTTAACCACACAGTATCAGAACTGTATTACAATAATTCAGAGGATCACAGAAGTAAAGATTAAAACACTGATGTGTACATGATCAAACTAGAGTAAATCGCCTCTTAAAAAGTACCTTGACGATTCAAATTAAGATTGTATTAATTACATTGTTACACCAGTAGGTGGCGACAAGTTAAAACAATATTTGTAATTGAATCATTCATTCAAGAGATTCATTCAAAAACACTGATTCATCCAGTAATGAAACAAGTGAAGTATTATGAGTTAGCAAATGAATCATTCATTCAAACATTTAAAAAAAAAAATAGAATAATAATAATAACAACACTAATTCAAATTAATTAATTATTTTTAATTAGACTGCAGCAATTACCTTTGATCTCTAATAAATTGCATGTTATTTTGTTTAGTTGTCTATTCAGAATTGTGGGAGAATTGTGATCTCTATTTTAAAAAAAAAATATTGTAATTCTTAATTTATCCAGAATCGTGCAGCTATACTACTAACTATAGTATAAGTAACTTTGCAACTATGGGACCTATCTTACACCCGGCGCAATGCAGCGCTAAGCGTGATGCAAGTGTTTTTTGCTAGTTTCAGTCCGACGCAGTTATCATTTTCACGTCCTGCACCACGTTGTTTAAATAGCACTACAAACAGTGTATATTTTAATGTTTGCTGCTTCAGTTCTGCTACATCTTGCCTCAGCACAAATTTTACTAAAAAAACAAAAATGTATAAATAAAAAATAAGAGCAAAGTCGAAAATACTTATGATAAAATGGATACAGTTAATAAACACATATGCTGTTGACTGAGCTAAACTTGTATTGAACCCACAAAATCCCTTTAATATCTGTCTGTTAGCGATTAGCGATTAGCGTGAATTCTCAAAACGATCCATTGTGACTGAAACTCACATACACTTGTGTCGGATGTGAGGTGTGTGTGAGAGAGAGATGAGCGTATGAGGGTGTGTCAGGGTCAGTTTGGACCTTATGAAGGGAAAAACACTGGCAATGTCATGCAGTCAGGCCCACACAGATACACTGGTCGCCAAAAGTATATATCTGGACACTTAAAGGGTTAGTTCACCCAAAAATGAAAATTATGTCATTAATTTCTCACCCTCAAACCCGTAAGATCTAAGTTCATCTTCAGAACTTCTGAAAACTGAAATCTGAGAGCTTTCTGTCCCTCCATTGACAGCTACGCAACTACCACTTAATGCTTCAAAAAGTTCATAAAATGATCATAAAGCTAATCAAATTGAGTGGTTTAGTTCAAATTTGCTCGATCACTTTATGTGATGAACAAATTTAATTTAGGCTTTTATTCACATTTAAACGCTGATCAGCTAACATAAACAGAAGCTCAACCGAACATGCTTTACTCGTGAGAACAAACCTCTTGCTGAAGCTCAAACGTGCTGCGTAACACGAGAATGAACCTCATTGGTTCTCGCACATCAAACGAACATGCTTGAGCTTCCAATTACCACAACTGATGTATGAGTTGCTGAATGTTTATATGTGAGTAAAAGCCTAAATTCAATCTGTTCATCATATTACAGTAAGTGTTCGAGTCTCTTCAGACAATTTGGACTAAACAGCTCAATTCATATGCCTTTGCATTAGATTAAAAAAACTAAAAAAACAAAGCAAGTGGCATCTGCAAATAAATATATATAATATTTGCTGTATATTTATATGTAATTAAAATGATCATCATGTTAATATTTGAAAAATTTAAGTAGTAAATAGTAAATTTATCTTGTTTGTTTAAATATTTTTACTGGGAATCAAGATTGCTTAAAGTGTCCCCATTATGCTATTTTAAAGTTTAAATGTTGTTTTGGAGTCTCCTACAACAGGTTCACATGCATCAAAGGTCAAAAAACTGTTCTAAACACAGTAACGAACAATGGCGTTGATTTTACCATATCAATACGAGCGTGAGTCCGATGATGAAACATTGGAAGAATTCTTCAACCCGAACCTCCATCGCAAGGACGGCTTGAGCAGGACGTTTCTCAGTGATACACCACTCAGTTTGAGGAACATTATTGTTGCAACTGTAATTCCTTATACCATCAGCATTAACAAGTGCATGTCCTTCAACAAACCGATTATTTTACTTGTACTTATTTATTTACTGAGTATTTTTCTAATTTATTGCGGTGAACACGTGGAAACTATCAATAACAGTGCATACATTAGCCAAGCTCTAGCTTGAATGACTGATGTATCATAAACGTTGGTAAAACAAATCTTGCTCCATGCTTAATCTTTCCTCAAAGTAGTGAGAACGACAGACGATCTGCATTAATAGACAGTTATAGGTAATGGTGTCCCACAACTGATTAGCAGAAGTATTTCAGTAAGACAGTGATAACGTGAGTTAGCCAGTTAGCAGGAGACCTACACAACATAAAACTCAAAACTAAGTATTTTGAACACCATCTTTCAAGAGTAAAAACGGTTTGCGAATCCTACATTGAACTCCGAGATTTGAGAAGTCGTCAGTAAAATAAAGGGAACACAGCAAAAGTTTAGGATTATACTGCTGTGATATCATGGTAAAGATGAATTTTAACCACTGATTCTTCACATGCTCGTCCTTGGGCAGTGAAAAAACTGGCTTTACCTTCACATTGTAGAGCACAGCGTCTTCTCGACATGATGCTGTCCAGTATCCACAGGAATCAGCTGTAGGTTTGAGGTTCGAGTTTTCCCTGGTGTCTGCGCGCGCAATAAGTGGGCGGGCAATATGCTAATGTTTCGTCTTGACGTCACAACGAAACGGCTTATGACTCGTTTGAAAAACGATTCATTTCATTGACTCAGAGTTGACTCTTACTTTTGAAAGACAATAACTTTATATACGGTGCACTTTCAGATTTAAAACTGTGCAATATGTTTTCATTCACTTAGACTGAGCTATGTTACACACTACATGAAAGGTCATTTTCAAAAATCCATAATAGGGGCCCTTTAAGAAAATGCAATGGAAGAGAACTTGGTCCATGAAATCAATTCAAGCATTTTTCAACTCCTGTGCAAGATTACAGTTAATAATTATTTGATTCACCAGCAGCTCTTGGGTGATGCGATACTGCAATCTGTGGGGGTGGACTATTAGGGTGAAAAGTAAATAAGGATTTTTCACCTAGCACTTTATTTACATAAGCAAACTACTCTCTATCGCTAATAACTCTACCTTTTGTTTCTGTCAGCAGAGCAAACAAAAACATTTTTTTACGTGCAGAGAAAGAGAGAGCGAGAGAAAGAGATGCTGAAATCAGACAGAGCAAGACATAGGAGCGTTGTGATCTGGAGGAAAAGTCCGTTTGAGGCAGAACAAGCTGTTCGGGGATTGTTTTTTGGTAGTATTCCATGAGCAGGAGGGAATTGAGAGACAGAATGGGTCAGGCGGGCTGAGTGCTGAGCTACAGGGGCAATTCAGATCCTCATTCCCCTCTTCCATCACCATCTGCTCCAACAGAATTAATAACTTCATTACCAATTCAATCTGCATCAGCTTCCTTAAATGTGAAATCAACAGGCGTCCACTGTGTAAATAGCCTATAGTAGATCTGGAAGTTCTTTTCACTCTTAAAACGATACTATGGTTATCATAGTTCAGCCATATTAGTGTTGTTTGCTGAGTGGTTGCTTAACCAAAAAAAAAAAAGGAAAAAAAACTCCACTGTTGAAATTTTGACAGTAGAAGACTATAAAAATGATATAAAGACTTGTTAGGTAAAGACTTTTGACAGGTTTCCCTTACTCTATACAGTGACAAACTATAACAAATCTAATGTGATATATTACATATAATTTTACATTAAAATACTTTAGTTTTTGAGCATCTTATAATTTACAGTGAAAAACATTTCCAGAATTCTCTGTGAAAGCTCACTTTTGATGGTTTTTCATTGAAATGTTTAAAAGCACTGTTTCTTGTTTTTTTGTTTTTTTCTAATCAGATATGTAAATTAAGGTTTTATGTTACACCTTGTGTTGCACATTCTTTATATTGATATTTACCTCAACTGTGATGATTAACCATGTGGCTTTCTCTTTACCGCCTGTGTTTAAGGTGGTTGTCAGGGTATATTATAAAGATTAAAAGGCGATTTCAGTAATTTGGTCCAGTATATTTCAATCTGTAAAACTAAAAATGTTCTGGCAACCACAGCTGCCGGTTGTTTAGCAGAAAATTTACTTTTTTTCAGTTTAGATATGACTCAGGTTCCTCTAATAGCGTGTTTACCCACTGTATATTGTCTGCCAGGATAAAATCGTAACACCTTGTCCCAACCATTTGCAACGCGATAAGTTCCAGTGACAAGCAATTTGTCTGTCCACACAAGACGAGATAAAATCAATCACAAATCACAGCCAATCAGAAGAGTGTGTGGGCGGAGCTCTGTGCAAGTGCACTGCTCTCTTCCACTCACAAGCATACAGCTGTCACGGCTGGTCAGGATAAAAACTCTGGTTAACTTGGAGAAGACTTTAAGTCGCAACTGGTTAGGACTTTTTGCAAGTCTGACTGTTCAGAAAAGTAATAGTCATGTCTCTGCATGATTCGAGCTATCATTCATACCAATACTAGAGCTATAGCATCAGAGAAACTTTCTGTAACAAGCTAATAATTGTGCACACTGAGAGACGTGACTTGTATCGAAAAGACCAAAATGATCAATATGAACAAAATGCATGATAAAGTCAAAAGCTGCAAGAAATGTAATCATGCCACAAAGTGACAAAAGCTTCGAGTCAATCACGCCAGGCAAGAGCTCTCATGAAAGTCCCAGAGAACGGGTAACAGGATCTTGAGAGGCATGACTGGTTGGTTGGAGAAAAGCAGGACTGGTCAGGACTGAGCCAGGAACAGTTCAAGTGTCCGAGCGGAGAACAGTTGCATGGTAACTGTTGGCTGAAGAGCCGAAGAGCATAAGATGATGTGTTACTGAGGGAGATATGTTCAGCACAATGACACAAATGTGTGGAGTGAGCTCTCTGGTTTGCGACGAGTGCCAGAAATCTCGACTGACTGCGAGTGGCGAGTTGGCAGCGGTACGAGAGGAAGGGTCCATCTGCACACATGCTGCCAAACAGAGGAAATGACAAACTAAATATGGTTCCAATAAAGTGTTAGAAATACCTCCTTCAGACAGACAAAGGTCGAGGCAAAACTTGTACGAGCGTTGATGACAAAATCACTGATTAACACGGGACTGTACAAGACATTACATTCAAGAGAATGCATAGATCATTTTATGTTAGGCAGAGGAGGTGAATGAAACGATGAATGAGCGAGATTTTGAATGAGATGGTGCTTGTCCATGCAAAAGTGTTAGGGCATTCCTATGTGGTTGATAAGATCTTCTGAGAGGTTTTGAATACATTGCATTGCTCTTTCAATGCAAGTCTAGAGGATTTTTTTGCCCATTTTATCGTCCGACAGGCGGAAATGAAGGTGCGATGACATTAGCGGAACATTTGGCTAAAAAAAATTTCGTGGGCAAAAAAGCTCCATTGCCTATTGTCAATAGTGTAGCAATGCATGAAATGCACTTTAAAGCCAAGCAGCTTTCTGTCAGTCAGTACAGCGAATTCACACTACCAACTTGAACACAAAAGCAAAATCTGCCTGGGGAACTGTTTTGCCCTCACACAAAACTAAACACACAAAAGTAAAAAGACTGGATTTTGACTGTGAAGTTTGAGATATCATTCAAGTCATGTCCGTTATGATGTGTATGACCCAGTTGAAAAATGTTAAAATTGATTCATTTTTTAAACTTTGAAATGTATTTGCTGGGATTTGGATTGATGGGGTTTCCTTGCGGCAGTGTTATTATACATTGAGTATTACGGTAATTAACAACATGGTTTGGTTTAGGGTTAGTTGCAAGTAATTATGCACATAATTTACTGTTAATACTACAGTAAGTATGTAATGTGCAACAATGACATAAAATAGAGTGTTAACAGTTGATGTTGTTGTGTCTCGTAAATATGCATGTCGCTGGAATCTTATCGTGCCATGTTTGGTTTAATCATCTGATTAATCTGGGGTTCAGGAAGTGGACACTTAAACCAAGAAGCGCTGAATTAAGGCGTATTCCAAGAAATGTGATTGTCTACTCAGGTTGCAATAAAGTTTAATTTGATGCATTTCAGTATTTGATAAGCAAAACTGTTAACTGAGCTCATTTTTAGTAGCTAATAAAACTGTGCTATTTTTATGTAAACAGAAAAAGTTGTATTATACATATATAGTTAAATTACACAGTGAAGTTCATTAGGTGAGAATTATTATTTTTTTGCTTTTAATGCGCCTTCATTTTTAGTTTCTCATAAAAACTAAGAGAGCTGTGATGTTTAGACATCCCAGGAGTCAAAGCCAGGTTAGCATGGGAACTGAAACTGAGATAAAATGTGTTCTCCGATATGAGTTGGGATAGAAGAGTGAAAATGAAAAACAAATTTTGCTCTCCTATCGTGTTTGCATGCAATACACAAAAGACATTACGTTTGCTTGTATGGGGGAGTAACAAGCCAAATCAGGGTTGTAATTTAATTTCTAAAAAAAGGAATTACAGGGTATATTTCTAAATAAGGTGTTGGAATGAGAGGGGAATTGTTCATTTGTGTGGCACCTGCTTCAGTCTGAAGCCCAGGAGTATTCCAGGACAGATAATTCCACACATTCACACGGGATGTTATTATAACTTCAGCGAGGTTAGAGGAAGTCACCGCGGCAATTACTCACCTCCCACCAGCCTCATTAAACCTCTGACCAACCACGGCTCCTCATCACACACACAGCACAACGAGACAGCCAATCAGGGAGCAGACAGGCGGCATGCCGCCGCCCACACAGTGACAGGATATTGAGAGGTTGTCTGTCTGAGCACCTGAAATACATTTGTTTATTCACAATGTGTCGCCTGGCCAGACGGGGAGGAGGCTCGTCTCTGAGAGAGAGAATAGCAGGAGAGGAGGGCAGGGCTGAGCTAGCGGAGAACACGGCCTCGCTTTCAGGGACTATGATCATGAGCTGCTTTTAGCAAATGTATTTGTATCGAGATTTACGAGTAAAACGCCTGCAAACAGGGTGATGCTTTTTGCAGTCGCAGGATTGTCCTCAGTGGTATTTTATAGATGTCCTGTCACGATACCACAATTAAATGATAGAATTAAAAGGATGGTTCACCCAAAAATGAGAATTCGGTCATCATTTGCACACCGTTATGTCTTTTTAAACTTGTATGGCTTTTTTCTTCTTTGCAGCAAAAGGCAGAATGTGCAACCTGCTCTTTTCCATACACTGAGCATGAATGAGGAATGGGGCTCATTCAAGCTTCAATAATGACAAAAAAGAATAAAATAATAGTTGTTAGAGCTAAAATACATCTGATTTGTGTGATTTTCATAGCGCATTTTTGCACACCAAATCATTGTTATTGTATGTTAACTAAAATTACTACAATAGCTTTTGTTAACTGAAATAAAGCAGAAAATGAAATTAAATATAAATATTAGTTGAACACTTCAAGTTAAATTGGTTAAGATGAAGTACTAAGATGAAGAAAGTGTATTAAAGCTAAACAGAAATATAAAAAATTAAAAAGCATAACAATTACTAAAACAAACTAAAATTAAAACTTTAAAAATAAAGCTATGCGACTCAAAAATAGTCAATAATAGTATTTAAATAATGTTAAAATAACACTGCACAAAACCAATGACACTGGCGTCAAACCTGGTATGAATTATCATGCAGTTTCATATTTGGATATGTGGAAACATGAACGATCTACACAAAAAAGATCAGTAAATAATTACAATTTCTGCTTTTTCATCAAATAAAGTGATCATATGACTTCAAAAGACTTGGAAATAGCATTCAACTGTTGAAACTATAACAGTGGTGTTGTTTTTTTGTCATTTTGTAGCTTGACAGCCCGTCATGTGAATGAAACAGCAGCATGAACGGATGGACATTCTGCTTAATGTCTCCTTTTGTGTTCCAAAGAAGAAAAAGACTTGAGCTGTTTCTTAAAATGTGGATGGAAGGAATGGAAGGGGCTTTAAATGTTTCTTCAAAAATAAAAATTCTGTCATTATTTACTCACCCACATGTCGTTCCAAACCCGTAAGACTTAAAAATTTGGACTAAACCGCTCAATTCATATGGATTAATTTTACGATCTCTTTATGAACTTTTTGAAGCATTAAAGTGTCAGTTGCATAGTCATCAATAGAGGGACAGAAATCTCTCAGATTTCAACAAAAAGATCTTCATTTGTGTTCCGAAGATGAACGAAAGTCTTACGGGTTTGGAACGACATGAGGGTGAACTCTTCCAGTACAACCAGGTGTAAAAAAAGAAACAAAGAGGAAATGTATTTTTTATTTTAACACTCCTCTTTTCCTGTCTGTCTGAAGCAGAACTGACGTGCAATCATTCCCGTTACACAGGAGAGCCATTCGCCCACATGATTGCCACAAACGTTTCCAAAAAGAAGATCTTGAATGTCAGGAATATCATTCATCAAAACTTAATTTTTGGAACCTTGTGTATGTAAGACAGTAATGTTTCTATTTTTTTTCTTTCTAGTATCTAGTAACAAACTTTATTGGAATCAATATGCTCCCCTGTGAACCAACAGGACCACAGCAAGAAAATCTGAGAAAGAAAGTACCTATAAAAAAAAAAAGAAAAAGCCTGTAAAATGAAGAAAGGATGAAAGAATATTGACTTAATATTGAGCAATTAAAGTGTGTCTCATCCCCGGTTGTTTAAACACGGCGTCCCCATGCACAGCCTGATGAATCTGCCTCTAGAGCCCGTCGGAGCCGAGCGCTGATGACTAACATGATATTTTTACTCAGTAATTATGTAACTCATCGGAAACGCAGCACAAGTGTGAAGCACATGGAAGGTGCAGATACGGTCCACGCGATCCAGGAATTGTTTGCCCACCAAAGTGTTTCTGACACCTTTTGCTTTGCACATTATGTCCAGGATTGTCCGTGCCAAGCTCTGCTTTAAGCAACCTTTATTTTAAGGCTTTGTTCTTGGTAATATTCAGATTAATATATATTGACTTATAATAAATGGCTTGAAGAATCATCATATCACAGAAGAACATTCATGGACGCACAGACGTTATAACACTCAAGTTTGTGCAACTGCGAAATTAGGGTAAGACAGCATCTGCATTTCAAAGTGGTTTTTGGGAGATGTGACGTACCTTAATGTCAACCAGTAACCAATGTCTCCAGTAAGCGCGAGAGGGTTTCTTACGACTAGGAGCATCTGGGTCCACCATTAATAGAGTGTATTTCTTCTCCTAGAAAGAAAGAAAGAAAGAAAGAAAGAAAGAAAGAAAGAAAGAAAGAAAGAAAGAAAGAAAGAAAGAAAGAAAGAAAGAAAGAAAGAAAGAAAGAAAGAAAGAAAGAAAGAGGTTTATTTTGTGACATCACACAGCTAATCATCAAACAAATCAAATAAATAAATAAATAAATGTAAAATAAGTTAAAAGTAATGTTATGTAAAAAATAAAAAAGTGTAGATGGAAAATAAATAAATACTGAAATAAGTATGAAAGGCATGAAACTAGTACAGTGTAGAACAGTGGTTACCAAGAACAGCAGTAAATCATATAGTTAAGTTCAAAATGAGTTTTTCATTTGCAGTATGGTATATGATATATAATATATACGAGATGAGATATATGATATGAGAAATAATATGAGATGAGATATATGATATAATATAGGATATGAGAAATAATATATGATATGACACATGAGAAATATTATATGATGAGATATGATACATAATATGTTACATGATATAATACATGATATGATATATGAGATATATGAGATGAGATATATGATATGATACATGAGAGATATGATATTATTGTTATCATATCATATATCAAATCATATCATATCTCATAATACTCAGGGCTATAACTACCACAAAAATACATTTTAATTTATTTTAACAGCTGATCAATTCGTTTTTTCACAAACTGATTCTTAAAATTTGGTTACATCCTTGATAGTAATATAATTATAACTATGTATTAAAATACATTTGTTTTTTTCTTTTTGTTCTCCACAACGTGGATCTGAGCTTTACTTTCCTTCAGCGATTTCCTTTAGAAACATCTTTAACTATCTCTGAGAACCCAGCGTCTTTAGCAAGTGACGTATGGAAGAAAACTTTAATTAGCTACTGATATTCTCAGGCAACCTTCCATTCTCACACATTCACCAAATCACAATCTGTCTGCAAAGTTTTCTTTACTTTCTCTCTTTCACTCTCTCTCATAAAAAAACACTTCTCCATAAACAACCTGGCACATATTTTGGGTGCTACACATTAACAATGACTGACCAACTTAATTGCTCCAACTACTCATCTTCGCAAGTCCCCTAAAGTTGAAGAACTGGGAGAGCAGATTGAATTATTGCGTGAGCACATTTGTCATCCCTGGTGCCGAGCCCAAAATCTGCCAGACCATATGATAGCGTTATTATTATACGCCTCTCTCAAGAAAACAGTACTGTCAATCACGATTGTTGCCATGCAACAATAGCCCCTCCCCACAACATCAAGACGAAGATGCAGACAAAAGTAAAACACCGTATAAATTAAACAATCCAGTATGGTATTTCCAGAAAATGGAAAACAAAAGGATAGTTCACCCAAAAATTTAAATTCTGTCATTTACTCACCCAAAAGCAGAAATTATAAAGAATATTGGTAACCAAACAGTTAATGGGACCCCCACTGACTTCCATAGAAGAGGAGAAAATACTATGGAAGTCAATGTAAAATTCATTCATTATGAAACTAATTCAATTAATAATAGTGTCATTATTTAGCTAAATTTTGTTCAGGGTTGTTTCAATTCAGTTCAACAACCGTATCAATGTTGCAAAGTTCATCAGTTATGAAAAGTTCATTAATTTTGTTAACATTATTTTTATTATCATTAAATTATACAGCATGCATCAATTATCGTACATTAAATTAAATACGTTTTATATTAAACAGAGGCCATATGTAAAAACAAAACAAAAAAAAAACATTTTTTATTTATTTATTATTTTTTTACCAATCCAAGAAAAGTGTTTTCTCATTTCATCTGCAGCCTCAAGACTATTTATAATCATTTCTAATCAGACAAGCCTATGTTTAAGCAAATACAGTATGGAATTAAAAATCCCTGATATTCTAAGGTCTCTACAGCCTAAATCCTTTGCTCACCTGACATAGAGCAATAAGCTCAAACAACCATAAGCCTAATAATAGGATGATGTTTAAGTTTAAGTGATAGCAGCTCCAGGCGATATTCAAACAGCGAGAACAATGCTGCCTCCTCCACGGGCTGTCACGCTAAACCCTGACTGGATCTTGCTGATCTGACCCCCCTGTGGACAGATTAAACACCCTCCACAGACCTGTTGCCGAAAACGTGATCCAGTTCTCATCGACCATGAAGAGCAGATTAAACAAACATACCTTTGGAGGTGATGAATGATTAGTATTTGTTAATCCAGCACTTAAATAAATCTCACGATTTTAATGTCCAGATTTTAATGCTTACATAAAGTTACAAAAAGTTGGATATATTACATCATATATAGCAAATCTCAGTGATTGTTTATATTGTTACAAAATATAAACTGTATCATCTCACCGATCTATAATGTTGGATATACTGTATACTCTCTCTGCAAACAGTGAACATGATTTCACCAATACAACATGTTCCTGGATCACCATCTTTGTTGATCCTGAAACAACAATTCAATCATCCAATCAGATTTGAGGGACAAGTTTACAGTTTATGTCAAGTTTTGGTTTACAACCAGGGTTAGGTGCTTCTACATCAGGCTTATTCACGTATAATTTCCTTCTGATTTTTTTTTAGATATGGGTAGGGTTAGGTTTAGGGATAGAGATAGGACAAAATTTTCGAACAGGAATGTTGTTCCAGGATCAACAAAATGTGCTGATCCAGAAACATGACTTAATTGGCAAAATACATTCCCTTAAAGAGATATAAGCCACGTTTCCACCGAAATTACCCGGGAACAATTTGTCACAGGAACTTTTTTTCCTCCAGACCTGTTGCGGTCTGCGTTTCCATGAAGTACCATGAAGATTTGACAACTTAGTCCGGTGACGTAGGACTGCGCATGACTTTTCAGTTCCTGCTGGATTTCGTCCTCCGCATATAAGCTTAATAAAGCCTGAACCTCGTAGTCCGTTCATCGGTCGTATTTTTTAAACTCCAATGTTGATTCGAATTGAAAACAACTCTAACTGCACGTACCCCAAAAGACTTTTAAAAATGGTGGTTAAAATGAAATGCTACATGGTCAACCAATCAAAATGCTGCGTGAATTCAACCAATGTTCAGCGCCCAAGTCCCACCACCAAAAGTTCCTGAACTTTTAAAAAAATACTACTTTCTGAGGAGGAAATGTTTACCCAAAACTTCATTTAGACCCTAGACCCTGATCTGCTAAATGAGACAAAGGCATGAAGATATTATAGTGACATATTATATGACAGTGAAGTGCATGAAGTATCCAATGTTCCACACTTAATTTTTTGGTTTATGTAAGTGCATCATTCAGGTATTTTTGTAGCCTGGATGCTAGCCGAACTTAGCTCCGCCCACAACATTTGAGGTCGGGAAGTTCGGTCTGGACTTGATCCGTTGTGGAGCAACTATGCTCGAACCAGAGCTGTTCGGACCAATCAAATTGTCAGGGCGGGCTTTATAAGATGATGGACAGATGATCAACAGTAACGTAATCATCCACGTCCCCAAAGAGCGCTTGGGCTGAATTTGTTTACAACAAAGATGGCTGCCGCTGGAGAATTGAGATGTGTAGATTCCGCCATCGCATCTGTTATAGAAGATATGATATTGACAGCACATTAATTTTAAAAGAGGAACAGAGAACTGCGATCAAGGCATTTGTCTATGTGTCGCTCAACATACATCACTTACTCCGTTGCTCTGATTGGTTGTAGGTCTATCCAATTGAGTGCAGAGGCACGCCCCATAATCACAGCCCAATGGACCAGTATCAGACTCATATTCAGACTAGAATCTGAGTATGACGACGTCAGGCTAGGGTTAAAGTGCACTTTTTCTTTTTGGTACGCAAATTAGGATCCACCTCATGAATTTCTGTGAAGCTGCTTTGGAACGTGTATTTTGAAAAGAGTTATACAAATTAATTTACCTTACAGAAAACCTTAATTGTAACATTATTGGGGGCTCGTCCGGGATATGGAATTTGCAGAACTCTGCTTCTGTAAACAATGCTTTACAGATTGTTCTGTCACATCCTTTCCATGTCCATTCCTGGTATCCTTGTGCAGACATTAAGTGAAAGTAACCATATTTACTTATTTAGGCAGTCATGGCATCACTTGAAATGTTGGATAAAGAGTTGACATACAAGTTTGGCAAAATATTCTTCCACAACAGTCTTTTACCAACACATGTAAAGTTTATTTAAAAACAGTGTGATACTTGCATATTTTATAAGTATCTTTCATTTACAGTTCTGTACACTTGCCTGCTAGATTTTCATTGCAAGTGTATTACTATAAATGTGCCTTTCATTGCTTTTTACAAACTGACTGACAGGTTGTAATTATATTCTATGGTAACTGACAGCATGCCACAGATGCTGCTAATAGAGCTAATGATGTATTTAAATGCAAAAATATGTAATAATTTAATAATTTGAGAAGAGTATTTCAATATATTACCATTGTATGTGTTTGTATGCAGTTTCAAAACTTTTATGTCATTGAAAAGGTCCAAACTTTTGTTCGTTATTCCAGTCTCAACAATCATATTATTGTAACATCAGTACACTACTGACATTAGGACCTATTTTCAGTGTTTCCCCTGATAAATGTGGAGAAACTACATGCATTATGTGGGTGTGTGTTGCTGGGGTAAAAAATATATGTGTGTATGTGTATAATTAATGTGCATTTAGACAGATGGAGGAAGCAAATGCAGTGGAAAGAGAGGACAGGGAGGGAAGGTGTGAAGAGATGCAGTCTTCCCCCCACCAGCTGGGATAGGGTACGCTTTAGGTGTACTAAAAAACAACATATCTTAATATTTGGGGATTTAAGTCATTTTCATTTGTATTTTATGAACAAGTTCTGATTGTTGGTAGACATCACGCTTGTTTGAGATTAACTCAAGTCATATGTAGGGACCAGAATGCAGACAGCCTGGGGCTCGATTGACTTGGCTTGTAAGCAACCACCTGGAAACGCCTTAGAAAGCACCCTGAACATAGTAACACAAACCCCACAGTGCCATATTTTGCATAATCCTTCTGAACAAAGGGTCCGAAAGACCAAGGGTCAAACTCATTTCAGTATTTTTTAACAGTATTTTCACAAGAAGATGTTCTATATTTCCACTGTATCTTTAACTATAATGCAAATATTTTAAATTATGTTCTGCTGGAGTGGTCTAGCTGTTATTAACATGCTTTAGATTTTTTTTTTTTTTTTTTTTTTTATAAATTAATAAAAGGTTTAACGGTTTACCAACAATGAAAATAAGTTCCTGGTGTGTGTCAGCCTTCGGGTTGTGTCTTGGGTTTTTTCTTCTGGTTATTATTGGTATTTTTGGTTGCAAAATAATATGCACTTGAGATTTCACACATTTTGGATTCCTGTAGCCTCTTTGCAAGGGACAGGCAGAATATTTTTAACACATTCAGTATATTGCTTTTCAAAACAATCAACAAAATTCAATATTGCTTGACCTCAGATATATTTCGCCACTAGCCCACTGGGGCTGGTGTATTGTAAAGTATTGTGAAGTACATCTGAGTATAACAGATTATTGAAAAAGAGAAAATGTAGGATGGGGACTTGATTCTATGCATGTTCTGATGTCAGTGTTGCATGCACTTAAAAATGCTGAGAGATGAACGCAAACTTGAAGGGGTGAGTTTAAGCTGACTAAATGATTCTGCATATGTCACCAGAGGAAAGTCTGTCATTTTACTGCAAGGTCCAGTTATGTCATTTTGAATAAACATCATGAGGTAAACATTTGTTTGAAGTACTAGTGGACTAACTAGCACATAAACTAAAGGCCCGTTCACACCAAGAATGATAACTATAAAGATAACTATAACGATAACTATATTCGCGTCCACACCAACGAACGATAACGGTCTTTTTATTCTAAGCCTGCGCGCGCCCGCGTAGCGAAAATGGATGACCTGCTGCTGCTTTGCGTTACACAAAAACATCAAAAGAACAGCTGGTAACAGATGTGTAAATGCAACAAACTGATATTGATTCATTCGGAAAAAAAAACTGTCTTCAAAAGCATCAACTCTCTAATCAGTGTGACGGAATCTCCCAACTCCTCTCGTCTTTTAAGGATATTGTGTCCCCAAAAAGCACCTGTTTTGGGGACACGATATCCTTAAAAGACGAGAGTTGGGAGAATCCGTCACACTGATTAGAGAGTTGACGTCTTTTGAAGACAAATTTTATTCATACTTTCGAATGAATCAATATCAGTTTGTTGCATTTACATGTCTTTTACCAGCAGATGTCCTCAGCATGCAACGTGTCGAGCGCATCTAAACATCTAGCTAGTCTAGTGTAATCAATCTAATCTAACAGTGAATCAATAGTGGAATAAAAATAACGCCTAGTCAACACCTTTATATATATATATATATATATATATATATATATATATATATATATATATATATATATATATATATATATATATATATATATATATATAATGCCTTTTTCACTGCAACTTCAAATAAAAGGAAGCAGTCGAAACTAGCGCTGGATACCTGAAGTAATTTTGTTACACTATTTGCTAGCCTGCATAATGATCTCATCGTTAATACTTCTCATTATTTATTCCAAGAGTAGGACCGATTGCTTTCCATATATCCATTTTTTTAAACGTATCCTTAAAGAGGGTTTGACTTGTCAGTGTTGGATTTTTCTGTACCTCAGCAATTAACTTCTCCACAGTGTCGTCTGCCATTTTAAATGCGCAAGCCTTTAGTGGATTCTGATTGGCTGTCAGTTTTATCGTTCGACAGCTGGAAAAAAATCATTTTGAAAATGATCCCAACGATATTGTTCCTCATATCTTTATTGTTATAGTTGTGATGTGAACTCTGCTATTCTTTAATAAGGAGAACGGATTTTTAGAACTATATCTTTATCGTTCTCTTTATAGTTATCGTCCATAGTGTGAACGGGCCTTAAAGATTTACCAACAATCAAGTGATCTTTACAGTACTATAGACAATCCTGACTATTTATGGTTTCAGATTTTGGCATCACACCAGAACACCAATGAAAGCTCACATCAGGGGTTCTGATTCCTGCCTGGAGGTCTTTTGAAGACTGCAGTACGATGAGAGCCGTTTGATGTGTACATGTGTTATAGTGAGAAACAGAGGATATGAAACATGGAACATAGAACGTGCAACAAAGGTCTGACTTGAACAAACTCGGCATTAAGTCTCCCAGGGTGAGACATGTAGCCTGACCCTATTTGACCTCATTCATGGCTGTAAAATGTGAATGTGCTGTTACAATCTCAAATCAATGATTAATCGCTCACTTATACAATTGTGAAAATGAATTTACAGTTAAAATGCTATTTTAAAATAAGTTGTTGAAGCCTCAGTTCGACTGTTAGATTAAGGACTCCTCTGGAAGAACGCAATGCGAATTTGCCATCTTTACGCATGGGCATTAGTTTGAACCAATATATTATGGAAATAGGATTATTATCATAAGAAACTGTAAGAAATTAGTAGATAACCAAGAAATGGGAAGACAAACACAAAAAGAAAGAGTAGCTAAAATGGAGAGAGAAAAGAAGTACAGAGAAAACAAGGCCCCGATGTGAGTTTATAAGTTCATGGTTTATCCCTGACCCGATACCAAGCCGTGTTGTCCATTCAAAAGCCTATAAATATCCATCCTGCTTTATCCTTCCCTCTCTCCATAGACACACAGACGATGATAAACTCGCACACACACAAACACACACTCGGGACCCGCAGCTTACACAACGCAATCAATCCCAAATCCCTCTTTAAGCAATGAAAACACTTGAACTGGTTGGGTAATTAACAGGTATCTGTGTTGTGATTAAGATACAGAGACGGCTTAAGGATCATCGACTGTAGCTTAGTGCAAGGTTAGCCGATCAATGAGTAAATACAGGGGAAATCGGCCCATTAAAAAGAGCATCAGATGAATACTGATCTCAAAACGGGAGAACAATTATCCCTGAAATTCACAATTTATTACTAACTTACAAACGCAGTAGTGCTTGTCCATGCAAAATATTCCATGATCTCAAAACCTAGCAAATCTAAACAGCATATTTATTTCAAAATCGATCATTCAAGTGCGCCAATGATTGCCAAAAGAGCTGTCTAGGTAGGCAGATACTATACTGTCAAAAACAACCTGTTTTATTTAGGGGCTGTGTCATTCCACTAAGTAGTTCCCAACTGCATGAATCAGTATATTGTAAACACAAGGGCCTTGATGCACTAAACATTAGAACACTTATGACTTAATGGGGTTAGATATTGAGTTGTTTCATCAACTTGAACTGTATTAGCTGTATAACTGTTGATTTGAGTCTCTTCAGAAAACCACTCAATTCATATGTATTAGTTTTACAATCGTTTTATGAACTTTTCGAAATGTCAAAATGGTAGTTGCATCGCAGTCAACGGAGGGACAGAAAGCTCTTAGATTTCATCAAACATCTTCATATGTGTTCCGAAAATAAAAGAAAGTCTTGAGTGAGTCATTAATGACAGAATTTTGGGTGAACTATCCCTTTAATAAATTTCACCCTTTGATTACTGTTTACTGTGTTGTTACTGTAGTCATTCTGTGTCCTTTAGAGTGATTCACAGACCATTATGGATTCATTTTAAACATGTTCATCCAGCAGTAACAAATCCAGTTGCCAAAATGACCCAAATTGTATTGTTCTTAACCTTGATATTTTTAGAGTGTGTACTTAACAGATGATGATCAATGATTTTTACAGGGCATTCTTGGAATTTCTAGGTAGAAAATGCTTCAGTGAAGTTTAGTGAACAACCTGGGCCACCTGAACCCATTGGACTTGGACATACTCAGGTCTCTTACATTTATGTCACAATATTTCTCTTGAAGGTTTTGATCTATTTTACGTTCATTTAAAATAAGATTTTCCTCCCTGATGCCTGACACAACACTCACTGTGTCTGTCTTGGCTTAACGTTCACGCAGGGTTGAAAATAAGGGATCAATATTGAGACCTCCTGGGGTGACTTGTAGATAGGTGAGAGTTTAGACGTGGTAGGAGATGAGGAACAAGAGGACGGAAGACTGAGTCTGAAAGACAGACATAAAAAGGAGAAAAAGAAGAACAGTATGGGGAAAAAACAAAAAGACGCAAAAGGGCACAACAAGAAAGGACAAAAGAAGAGGAGAGGAGAGTAGAGTAGAGGGGCGGTTTGGAGAGGAAGGCTGGTATGGGCTGCTATCAAGGCAGGGGACGGGGCCATTCTCAAGGGTCAAAGGGGTTTAAGGTCAGAGCAGGGGCAGTAATTGAATCCAGTCTGTGGTGGAAAAAGGGACAGTGGAAATGCAGAGATTAAACTGGGACAGGAAACACACACACACTTAAAAACACACACTTGTTCTCTCCTCATTTCCCACACACATATATAGGTCACTATCTTAAAAGAGAACATTTAGGGTTAGGAAAGATGTCCCTTATTGTCAATGCTGGTCTGTACCTTAGGTTCCTTTGCCTGCTGTGTGGCTCAAGAATAAAAACTAGAATCTATTAGAATAATTTATTACTAGAATTATAAGATTTTAAGAATCTTTACAGTTTTTTTTTCCCCATACAAGCAGGATAAAAAAAAAAAAAAAAACTAAATTGAAATGCATGAAACACACCCTGAATCAGTATTTACTGAAAATCTTGCATTTGCCAAAGCTGTCAAATCTCATTTGCAGCAATCCTGTAGGACAAACAGTAGAGCATAGCATTGACAATGCCAAGGTCATGCGTTCGAACATGAACTGATAAAATGGATACCCGGAATGCAATGTAAGTCGCTTTGGAAATGAATAGTGTAAATGTAACTATTTAGAAAAACAGTCAAAACACACTGTGCCAGGTTTTACATCAATGATGCCAAACGCTATTGACAAACTCACATACTTGAACTTATTCTGTGCGAAAAAAAATGTACATTTTAGTCTTGCCTAGCCAGAACTTCAGATTGTATAGCAGCTTTCATTGTCAAAGGATCGCCCAGAGGCCGCCTGACTGACGTCAATGTCCCTACAGTAACAGACCAGTGTTTTAAAGTCTATGCCGGCTTGCTTCTTCCATAAAGGGGTTTGGCGTCACGGCATCTGTGTTTCTAGATGGACCATTAAAAAACACATCACACACGTCTCCCGGAAATACTGTAGAATTCAACCAATCAGATGAAGACTTCAAAACTCCTGAAGCATTTCAAAACTTGTGTGTCTTATGCATCAGACGTTTAGCCAACGGTCCAAGGCTAAGACTAAATACATTTGAGAGCTATGGCAGAAAAGATTATCAGTCAAACAAATTCTTCCACAAAGAAAAGAAAAATCTACAGGTTTTGAACAACATGATGGTGAGTAAATATTGACAGATTTTTTATTTTTTAAAGTCTTGCTCAAAGGCAAATGTTCATGGATTGCTTCTTGTGGGGATAAAACCAGCAACCTTCTGGTAACAAGCCTTGAGCCTTAAGTGTACTTAAGTTTTGATGCAAACGTTTAGCATGTGTACAGCTGAACACACAGCCTTTAAGGCGAGACACTACAGGTGAATAGGGTAAAATTTTTAACTAGCAGATATCACCATGAAACTTTCACAGTTGATTACCTACATTAAGATGAGAAAAAAATGTATTACAAGTTTTCTGTAATTTAATGTTTAAATATGCAAATTAGGCAATATCTAATCAAATATGCACTAATTTGCATATATTTTAAAAAACGAAATCGGAGTATTGGATAAAGCCAGGTTAAAAATTATTTTTTCAATGTGTTCACATATTAGATGGGAAAAAAATTACAGAGGGATTTATGGATATCTACTTTTGTTATCCTGTAAATCAGAAAATACTGTCAATAGCCTTAAAAAAATTATTTTCGCCATGTTTTTTGGAATAAAATGTTATATAAATCAGGCTAGGAATAATATATTTACAAATCCCTCTGTAAATGTCTTCATAATTTAACTAGGTACAAGACTGGAAAGTTTGGTGTATATAGGTGCTACTGAAGTGGAGATTTCGGACTTGGAGTATGAGAGAAAAGTCATTTTGAGAAAACAGGCTTTAAAGATTTTTCATCAGCCAATGAGATTGCGCATTCAGCCCTTTTACTTCCACGATTGGTTGCTTATAAAAAGGAAATGACCATATTTGGATCCGACAGGATTGTACACAAGAGAGAGAGCTTCCTAACGGTGCTTGTGATGACAGGCTGCCGGCAGAGATCGCGGAGCAGCATGTTGATTTAGAACGCGAACTTTTGTTGAATTTATGAGAAATCTACAGACGCAAACAGACAAAGTGTAATAAAATAAAGACCTAAATGTGTATTTCGGACTTTTTTTCAACACAAGTCTGAAAGAAAACATGTTATTGAAGACAAATATCCAAAAATCTCAAAATTGACCAGTAAAAAAAAAAAGATGTTTTTGCCTGCCGTGTCTCACCTTAAAGTATAATCCATTTGATATCCTGTGTGAAGACAAGCGCTCACACATGCACACTAGAAAGTTTTCATCCTTTCATCCATACTTTGGCCTTTAACTACTATGCAGTCCACTCCCAAAAATCTAAATCTCCCCATTGCGAAACAAAAACCCTGGTCGCCTGTACGCCAGTCAGAAATACTGTCCACTTATGAGAAACACATTTACAAAGACAGTTGCAGATTGTACGCAGCATGTATGCTTGAGTGTGTGTATGTGGGAGAGAGTGAATGGTCATGGGCTCTCATAACCAGAGCTCATACTGTGCCACCACCCACCGCTGTAACCTGAACTTCATATCATCTTGCGCAAAAAGGCTCTAGAGATGCAAACGCAGCACGTGGAAAAGTGATTACAGTTATTACTGAATGGCTGTGGGTGACATGCGTGTGGTTCGTTAAAGCTCTGCGCTGCTAAGTGTTTGGTTCCTGCTATTAACAGACATAGGCTTCCAGCTATTCGTCTCTTACTAACACTAATATGGCATCGCAGGGGCAGGACTGGACGCACAGAGCAATCAACATTAGAGATGCCACAGTGAAGGGTTAGTAATGCAGAAACAAAAGTGTTTTTAGCCTGGAAACACAGAATGGACAATATAAAGTCAGAGTGGAAAGGTGAGGAATGAGGATAAAGAAAGAAAGAAAAGTTTGCAATGCAATTCTTGATAAAAAAAAAAAAAATAGTTTTCATTTCGGGCACAACTGGTCAAACGTTTGGAACAATTTAGATGTTTTAATGTTTTTGAAATAAGTCTCTAATGCTCACCAATAAGTCTCTAATGCTCACCAAGGCTGCATTTATTTGATCAAAATACAGTAAAAAAAAAAAAAAGAATATCATAAAATCTTATTACATTTTGAAATCTGTTTTCTTTTTGAACTTTTTAAAACAAATTATTCATTACTGTGATCAAAGCTGAGTTTTCAGCATCATTACTCCAGTCTTCTGTGTCACATGATCCTTCAGAAATCATTCTAATATGCTCATTTGGTGCTCAGTTGTAACTAATTATTATTAATCAATTATTAATAATGTTTTTTTTTTTATTATTATCAATGTTGAAAACTGTTTTTGCTGCTTAATAAACCGTGATAATTTTTTTTCAGGATTCTTTGATGAATTGAAAGTTCAAAAGAACAGCATTTATTTGAAATTGAAAGCTTTTATAACAATGTAAAGCTTTACTGACACTTTTGATCAATTCAATGTGAATAAAAATGTGTCATTGTTGAATTAAAGTATTAATTTCTTTAAACTTTTTAAAGTAGTGTATCACGGTCTCCACAAACTGTTTTCAACATTGATAATAATCAAAAATGTTTCTTAAGCAGCAAATCAGCATATTAGAATGATTTCTGAAGGATCATGTGACACTGCATTTTATAATAGATATTCAATATATTTAAATGTAATATTTCACAATATTACTGTTTTACTGTATTTTTGTAGCCTGGATACCAGCCGAACTTAGCCCCACCCACAACATTTGAGGTTGGGAAGTTCGGTCTGGACTTGGTCCGTTGTGGAGCAACTATGCTCGAACCAGAGCTGTTCGGACCAATCAAATTGTCAGGGCGGGCTTTATACGATGATGGACAGATGATCAACAGTAACGTAATCATCCACGTCCCCAAAGAGCGCTTGGGTTGAATTTGTTTACAACAAAGATGGCTGCCGCTGGAGGAATGAGATGTGTAGATTCCGCCATTGCGTCTGTTATAGAAGAGCAGAGGAGCAGAGAACCACGATCAAGGCATCAAGGCATCGATCGGAAAGATGAATGAAGAACATACATCACTTACTCCGTTGCTCTGATTGGTTGTAGGTCTATCCAATTGAGTGCAGAGGCATTTTCTTTCCTGGTTTGGTTGAAACACGCCCCATAATCACAGCCCAATGGAGCAGTATCAGACTCACATTCAGATTAGAATCTGAGTATGACGACGTCAGGCTAGTATTTTTGATCAAATAAATGCAACCTTGGTGAGCAGAAGAGACTCCAAACTTTGGACTGATAGTATATATGTCTTATTCTATCTTATATAATGTTAACTTTCAATATTCAATCAATATTTTGAACATCCTCTTTTTACATTGAGCTAATAAATCTCTTTATTATGGGCATCTTATGGTGCAAGTAGCATGTTCTTTGCAAAACACATGGTGATATTAACATCGCGCCTCAAAGAAATTCATGTGTATCTTATATGCAAACTCTCTCTTTGTCTTTTCTTCACTCTGACTGCTTTATTTAAGATTCTCTGCCTCTCCCAAGGGCTAACCTCACCCTCCAGCCCTAAGACAACTAAATTTATCCCATTCTGTAGCCCACACACCCTCACACACATGCATACACTTTCCGGGGGGATGAATAGTGGATATTGTTAAGGACACAAAACTGAGATACTTCAAGAAAATCAAAGCCAATTTATTATTAACACACAGTTCTCAAACGGATCCAGTAGAGAAGACACCATCTGGACTATGATAAGAAAAATGAAATAACAGATTCAAGAGCGATAAAAATCACAGAGCAATGTGAAATATTGTTCTTTTGTTAAAAAAGTACATTAACACCTTTATGTTGATTGTCTCCATGTGCCCATGTGATCTGATCATAGTCCCAGTGCTTGGCAGAGGCCACGGGAGCTCGAATGTGGCCTCTATACAAAATTCTCGCAAGCTTGTTTACACTATTGGTGATCCAACACCAGTGTTTCTAAACCAAGGGGGTTGGGTCCACAAAAGAAAACCTGAACCATGTCAAGTGGACTTTTTTTGTTTGTTTGTTTGTTTTAATCAGTGGATAAAAAAGACTGCTGTTCACTGTTTTATTAAAACCACTTTGCAGCTTTAAATGATTACGCAAGATGACATGTATTAGCAAAGCACAGATCACCAACAAATTATTTGGACACTTAAGTCACACTTGTGGCTCAATCATGTGGCTGTCATTGCATATTAACAAAAAAAAACAAGTGGCATTTCAAATTAAGATAGCACACTTTCAAATAATAATAAAAAATGTTAGTGGATCATGTTCATAGTTACTGTGATGAACTGTGTGAACTTGAGGAGAACTGACTTGTACTGTACATCCACTAAAAATCACATGCTGATCAAAAGTCATCGCAGAATGGCTCAGAGAAAAGCTTATAAATCATTTGTTTGCATATGCAACTTTGATATTTGCTTTGATATTTTTTGTATAATGGAATGATATTCAGACATTTAAATACTTTTCAAATATTTTTAAATATAATATCGATTTTTTAAGTTTAGAAAAGCCTTTACTACAGGGGTTTGGACAATGAAACTGAAACACTGGCCAATATAGTGTTGGAGGTTTCACACCTATATATGCGCAGCCTCCAAAAAATATTGGGTTACTTTTTTTACCCAAATCCTGGGTTGAGCCTTTAGGGTAAAAAATTTGGGGTTATTTTTTCAGTGTTTGGGTAGTTTTTATGTTACCCAGCTCCTGGGTCAAATGTAACAACCCAATTTTTGGGTAGTTTTTATGTTACCCAGCTCCTGGGTCAAATGTAACAACCCAATTTTTGGGTAGTTTTTGTGTAACCCAGTGTTTGGGTAGTTTTAGTGTTACCCAGATCCTGGGTCAGATATAACAACCCAGGGGTTGAGTAATTTTAATTTATCGCAGGCTTTTTGCAACCTCTTCAGGAGAGAGCAGTGCAGCTTCGCCAAATTGGTGCGTGTCTTCGGTAAAATGCAGGTTTGTGTAAATTTTTTGTATCTATAAATTCGTTATTGTGCTGTATATCATTTAATTTTATGCAAAGCAACATACAGGGGCACGATGTGAGTCACCTAAACAAGTGAGTCAGTCTTTTTGCGTGATGGAAATGCCTGATGCCTTGCATAAAATGTTATGATTTTTACAGGTTATGGAGTTAGTCACAGCATATTTCGGCTACGAGTGAAACGCAGGGTGGAAGTCTAAAGTCAGAAGTTCCCCCACTGAACGGGACAAAAGAGACTGGCCGATTACACTTGAATTACTTCTAAATGTTTAATTTTTACTTCTAATATTTGTTGAACGAGCTTAAATGTATGCAATGTGTATTCAAAACTAATATACTATACTGTAAAATATGATAAAAAAAATTATTAAAGTATTTAAATAGTATATAAAAAGATTTTTTTTGTTTTTTTTTTAAAGTTGAGAGGATTTAGGTTAATCCGTTAACATTAATTCATGTATGAAAAAAAAAGAAGCAAGTAGTATAGTAAGAATGAATCAACCCAGTATGCTGAGTTAAATTAACCCATTCAGCTGGGTTAAATAAACAACCTAATTTGCTGGGTAAAATTAACCCAACACATGTTCTGTCAGGCCCGGTTCTACGGGGGTGCTAAGCACCCTCAAATAAAAGTGAAAGCACCCTCAGATGAAAAATTATTAATAGCACACATAAACGAGATTTTGCCGAAAATAAAACACAGATGGATTTCACACTCTTGCCTATAATAGGATAGCCTACACAAAATAAATAAATTAATACAATTAAACAAATATATATATATTAAATAAATTATTATTTAATGAAAGTGAAGCTGTCTCTTTAATTGCCCACTTTGCTTGCGTGCGTGCTTTCCGCTCAGAAATTTTGTTAGCTGAGTTTCTGAGACGGGGCTTTAGGTAACGTAAAAATAAGTGTCCATTTTTAATCATCATGGACATAAGAAAATGGCTCAAGAACGCACAAAACACAGAAGTTTAGCCCGAACCTCGCGTCATTTTAATGACGTTTCTCCAACATAATGTTCTCCAACATAAATGCTTTCAAGTCTGGATTCGCAAGCCGTTTGAAGGAAGGTTACAGTACTGAATATATTTGGATTAGCTTCTTCCTCCTCCTCCGAATCACAACCTGTAAGTATTATTATTAATAATTGTAGCATGCTCAATAAGTATTTTGTGTAACGTTATGTGTGTTGTGTAACGTTAAGCTAGCGCAGCTTCTTGGTCTTTTGCTGTCAATTGTTTTGAACTGCTTGTCGTTGTTATTGGAGTTGTCATAAAGAATATAGCAGCAATACCTTGGTGTAATAACGTTACTGCAGCAGTGCTTTATCAATATGTTTATGCATAACGCTAACAATGAATGACTGATTGGGTGTTGATGTGTTGTCATGGTTGTCATATTGTACAGACCCGGCAGTCAGCGCTAGTGCATTATGGGTAATTGTTTGTTGGGAGTTGATTTATGCGTTATTACAGCAATATGGTTGGGGTTTGTGTTAGTAAAGTTACGTGTGTTTATGTTCAAGTTAGGTTGGATGTTCTTGGTACATTTTCTGCCTTGTTATGTAAAAATGTGTCTCTCACCGTCATGGATAGAGACGTGTGTAAGGCAGTGACTTTTGGCCATTCTAGGAGTGTTCAATTGAAGTTGAAGCCGGTTACAACAAGGGTATCACCACAGTGTAAGTAGGCTATGTGTGGCATGTTTTAATGTTTTGCAAAGTGAAGATTGCTGCTTGTTTACATGCTATTCTATAATTTACTGCCAGATCGTATATTGTTTAACATAACAGCAATTACAGTAGTTGTTGTATACAACATCCCCAATTTTGAGATACTATGTTTCAGACTGATGACTGAGCTATTTCCTACGATTATGTAAGCAGCACCCTCACTATATTCAGAAGCATCCTCAGTGATTTGGTTCTAGAACCGGGCCTGTGTTCTGTCCTAGATTTACCCAGCCCTTGGGCTGAAAACAACCCAAATTGTGTTGTTTTTAACCCAGTGTTTTTTAGAGTGTGGCCAATCTTCACTGATTTCACATTCCTTCAGTAAGAGCAGAGTGTGAAGGATGATTGGCAGAGCAATAGTACAGCTGTACATTGTGATATATATGTGTTATGTAACGGCCTCAGAAGTGGTCAAAAAGGAAAATAACATTTCAACATAAAATGTACAGAAAAATGCAGACTAAGGATGCTCAGGTCAAAGACCATGCAGACTTACCCAAATAGTGCTTAACACTTAACAGTCATGTGATTACCTTAGATCATTACAAACCAATCACCAGAACAAATCACAGTGAAGAAGACTTGAGTGACATTGATTTTTACTCAAATGTAAGATTTAAATGTACATGTATCTTTCTGTTCAGTGAGACTCACTTGGTTGTTGTGACCAGTGATCTCCCGGAAGTGAATACAACTTTATTTCTGCAAAGAGCAACTTGGAAGTCGTGTCAGGTATATGCTGCGCAGCTGAGGAATAGAAGTACTAAAGAGTCTACGCTCAAAAGACCACCGCAGAGACAGTGATAGTGTTGGAAGAGTACAGAGACGCCCTCGGGGTGAGGCTGTAATACTCTCAGTTAGTATTAATGATCCTGTTTTCGGACCAGCGTACACCTGAGAAGGACGGTGAGAGTGTATAGATGCTAAAGACCTGTGTGCTCGTGTGTGATTGAGGTAGTGATATAAGCTTCTTGACGGGACGCCGTCACCATACTTCAGGGAAGTATTGTATTGTATTCTAAGTATTCAGGAAGGGAAATAACCTTCAGTATATATCCTTTAGTATTTTATTATATTATATTAACAACCGGAAGTTGTTTGAATTGTCCGTGAAGAAGTATTGAATAAGTCAGATTGTAGGTTGTATTCATATTGAGAATTTACACGACAACTTAAAATATTGCAATCCACACGACATAATAGCAGACATATCAAAATTCAAAAGAAGGCAAATTGTTGTTGCGCGTCTCGCTGGCTCATCTGTGACCAGGACAGCAAGTCTTTGAGGTGTATCGAGAGCTATGGGATGCAGGGTAAGGCCATCCAAATGAACCACATCCAACTGGATGTCAATGCAAGAGGAAGCTGTCTGAAAGGGATGTCCAGGTACATTAAAAGGGATGTCCAGTAATTAAATTAGCACATTGACTCTGGTGTTTCCACCAAAACAGTCGGGAGATTCACAGGGTCAGTATTGATGGTCGGGCTGCTATAGCCAAACCTTTGGTCCCTCGTGCCAATGCCAAATGTTGGTTTCATTGGTGCCAACAGAGCAAATCTTGGGCTGTCGACAATATGAAGCATGTATTGTTCTCTGATGAGTCCACCTTCACAGTCTTTTCCTCATCCGTGGGAGTTAGAGACGCCCCAAAGAGGCTCAACACTGGGACTGTTGCTGTCCAGAATGAAGCACGGCGGTGGATCAGTGATGCTTTGGGCTGCAATATCATGGCATTCCCAAATGTGCTTGATGAGCGCCTCACTGCCATGGACTACCGAACCATTCTGAAGGACCATGAGCACCTAATGGTTCAAACATTGTACCCTGAAGGGGGTGTCGTGTATCAGCATGATAATACAGTACACACAGAAAGACTTATGACACAATGGTTTGATGAACATGAACAGACATGAGTCCCCAGATCTGAATATTGTTGAGCCACTTTAGGGTATTTTGGAGAAGCAAGTCAGAAAACGTTCTCCTCCAGCAGCATCACATAGTGACAAGGCCAGTGTTCTGGAAGAGGAACGGCTCAAAATCCCTCTGGCCACTGTGAAGGACTTGTGTCGGTCATTCCCAAGACGAACTGATGCTGTATAGGCCGCAAAACGAGGCCCTAAATCATACTAATAAATTATTGTTGTCTAAAACCAGGTGTTTCAGTTTTATTGTCCAACCCTTGTGTGTGCATCACAATTTATCACAAATTAACTTTCAAGCCATCTTAAATCTTAAGAAACTTAATTTACAATCACCCTAACAGTATAAATTAGAACTATTAAACCTCATTATGAATATTTGCAATATGCAGGGATATAGCTTAGAAAGTTTATATTTTTTAAACTTTTAATAAGTCACGTTTAATCTTGCTTCAATTAAGTAGGCTCTAGTAGAACCTTAATTAGATTTTGGTCCGGCTGAATTTTAGAATGTACTTTATGGGAAACTTCACCAGGCATGCTGTTGTTTAGTATCCCAAAACGTTAATTTTAGGCTTTGAAAAGAGTTAATTCGTTTTAACAGTTCGAGGGTTACTGCATGCACAATTACAAGATTTACAGAATTAATTATTTAAAAAGAAGACTGCAGATAACTGTAAGTACAAGAAAAATGCAAATGGCACATGAACTCAGTGGTATGAGTTTTCTAATACTCATGAAATATCTCTGAAACTCTTCAAAAAACAGAAATAGCAGTGATAAAATCATATCGAAATAAAATGATTTTTAGGTTCCTGGCAGGGTTAATTAAATGGAAATACAGCAAATTAGTTTGAAGCAAAAACTAAAATTGTCATCAATTAATTCAATCTGACAAAAATTTCACATCTCAGCAATGCTTGCAGGTCACTGGCTTTTTATTATTATAATTATAATAATAATTTAAATTATTAAATATATTGTAAAAAGACAAAAATCAGACAAATTTTCTGATGTCTTGTTGCATCTAAATATAACAATAATAATAATAATAATAATAATACACTGTAAAAAAAAGCAGGTCTCTCGAACAAAACATTTCTAGTGGCTTGTTGCATCTAAATATAATAATAATAATAATAATAATAATAAAAAATGTACAAAAAATTTAGAAAAATTTTCTAGTGGCTTGTTCCATCTAATGCTAACAACAACAACAAATAACTAACAACAATAATACTACATACACATAGAAATACAAATCTATATTGTATTAAAATGCATAACAAAACTAATTTCTAAGGTCTTATGATCAAAGCAAATGTAAGAGTAGCTGTGATTTGCTTGAGATAAAACTGTATGAATAGCATGTCGCAATAAATCTGGCATTATAAAGTGTGTAACAAAAAAGCAAAAGGCACAGATGGACTGTTTTTTCTGCTAGATGGAGACACGGCTGGTTGGGTAAGATGAGCGATCGGCACAGGCAGATAATATATGTAAGAGAACAGAGACTACTCGATAATCATGCTAATCCTGAACACTGCCAAACATTCAGCATACTGACAGTGCCAAGTATCTGCAGAGAAACACTCTCTCTCTCTCACACACACACACACACACAATCATAGACACAAATCACGCATACGCTTACACCCAAACACACATGGAACACTCAGACTGACATACGAGCAAAAACCATCAGAAACACTCGCTCACACACATCACTGGTAAAAAGATGCATTCAAATGGCTGCCCATTTCTCCGCCACTCTCCGAAAGTTGTACATTTACAAAGAACGGTGCGATTTCAAAGTGAAAAACGCCTGAAGACAATTAAGCGAGGTCTCTAAGAGGCATCTGATACGCAGCCCCCTTTGAGAGGAATATTCTAAATATAAACACATATTGGAAATGGAATTTTAGTCTGACTTCAGGCAGCTATATGCGGTTTCCAAGGCAACACTTTTTTGTTTGTGCTTAATGGGAGGGATACGGTCTAAAACAGAACACGCACATTTACACTGTAAGTGCAACACGGGCAGAACTTCTAGTCAGATAATTAATAGTGAGGTTCTTTTCAGTTCATTGTAACCCACCTCTCCAATCTGGTCAGCTCTCAGTCTTCTGGCTTGGAGGGAGAAACGTATTTCTGCAGCTGAGATCCACGCAAAAGTCCAATGCTACATGTGTTAGACTCCATATGTGCCGTGTCTCTGCTTCCTTAATTTGATACTTCAATGCTAAAGGAAGTGATTAAGCATTTCAATCTCACATCTTAGTTTTCCATAAGATCTGTGTATAATTGCACTACATATTTGCATAATTGCTGTCACTCTGCATTACGTTGTAAATTAAACTAACGCTACAGTAGTCTCAAGCAGTGAACATTCCTCATTAATCTACTTTTCTTTATAGGTAATTAGATTAACATCTTGCTCATCTTAATCAAGAAGAACATACAGTTGGTAAATTCACTTTACCAAGGAAAGCAATATATGAATCAGCGTCTAGATGAAGATGTTGGAGCTGTGGCCTAGTGGTTTGTGCATATATGCTGAGGTGCTCATGCACGTAACGTGGGTTTGAATCTGGACAGTACTAAAAAAAATTTTTTTTTTCGTAAACTGAAAATAAAATACAAATATTAGATGAAAACTTAAAGGACAATTCCGGTATTTAACACTTTGAGTCTATTTTGTAGTTTGTTTTGGATGAACAAGAGTGGTGGACAAAGAAATTTTGACAATGGTTCCTGTCGCGACTTTTTGACTATTTTAGAATTGCCCATGACCGCTTTAGAATGGGAGTCTATGGCCATGCACAAACATGTCCTTAAAACAACCCTTAACGTTCGTTTTCAAAACTGTGCAACTCACCGAGTGGTTAGTGGTGTTCGTTGATGATCCAAAACAAGTAGCGTAGCGAAATACAGTTTCTGACGTGTTTTATTTGGCATTTTGTAAAATCCATTGATTTCCGTTGGAGGACTCATTGCTCGTTGATATTACTGCGCTACCAGAAACGGAAAGGATGCTGTTTACATTTGATTGTAGTCTTTTAGGTCTTTTTGCTCGGTTCTCTGTCTCTCAGAAGGCTAGCGTGAGCAGAGCAACGGAAGTTGCGGAAGAGCGGAAGTTTATACGCGGTTGTGAGGTATCTGAAAAAATAGTTCCACTATAGAAAAATAAACGGATTGAAATCATACATTGCGCCGATATATTTGTTTTTAATCATCAACGAACACCACTAACCACTCGGTGAGTTGCACAGTTTTGAAAACGAAAGTTAAGGGTTGTTTTAAGGACATGTTTGTGCATGGCCATACACTCCCATTCTAAAGCGGTCATGGGCAATTCTAAAATAGTCAAAAAGTCGCGACAGGAACCATTGTCAAAATTTCCTTGTCCACCACTCTTGTTCATCCAAAACAAACTACAAAATAGACTCAAAGTGTTAAATACCGGAATTGTCCTTTAAAGTTAAAGGCACAATATGTACAAAAATATGTACAAAAATATTTTTTGCATTAAAATATTTAAAAACCACTAGCACCGTGTTTTGTATATTCAGTGTTATCAATCCAGAGAAATTAGCAATTCTAACCAGTGTAACGTCCCTCCTCATTGCCTGTCAATGACGTCATGTCCACGTTATCCTCAGTTTCCACTTTTACTGCCATAGAACATTGAGTCTCAAAAAACAATCCTCAAATGTATTTTACTATGATTGTTTTGACCAAGAAAAACAGCGCTGCATTACCCCACAATTTTAATTTGTCAAATAAAGTGACCTGTATGAGTTGTAATTCAGCACCTTTTTTAATTAGAAAAAAAAAAAGTTAATTCAACTGATCAAACATAACTGTGACAAAAGTTCAAGTTCAGTGAAGGAGGAGGCGGGAACCGGCAAACGTAACTTTAATCGTAAAATAAACAAACAACAAAGTGAAAGGAGCTGTCCCAGGCTCTTGGCCCCATACCGCTTCATACCACAGTAACGTTAATAAAACTCTAAAACATTAGCTCATCCATGAACATGATTTCTGCCAGAGTCCCGTTGGATTAATTTCCATTGTCTGTGGAGGTGAAGATGACGACAACTCCCATGATTCCACACTCCTTCACGGCATCATTAAACTACTCCTTTTTAATTGTTTTGAATAAGCGACCTCTAGTGGTGAAACTTACATACTGTGCCTTTAACCAAAAATTTGAAATGTTACTAAAAAAAAACAAACAAAAAAACATACAAAATGTATGATTTTGGGTTTCTGCAGTCAGAAATTTAAGGATCCATTTTTCAGTTTCATTAAATCTTTTCGGATTTGGAAGAAACTAAGACTTCTGAAATTTTACCTCCATTCATAGCAAAATTAACTCATTTATCTCAAAAGATCAAGTACAATTTGATGCCTCATTCTGTTTTCATGTGGGAAGGAAGAAAACTCATTGAAATGGGTTGAATCTTAAGTACCAGATTGCAGGACTGTCCTCAGAACGCACAGAAAATCTCTCAAACTGATTCTGACACCTCTCCTGTTAGCCCATCAGCGCTGCTAACGCTAACACAAGCATTCACAGGCACTGCATGTATCACCAGTGAACATCACTTCCACGAATTTCTTTGCTATCAGGATTAATTATGGCTACTAATGTTGGCTGTGTGTGAGAATGACTGTCATAAAAGGGACATTTTACTGCCACTCATAGTCATGTCCTCTTTGCACTCCTCTGTGTGGGATGATGACATTGACGCGATTCATGGACACCCACCAAAATGGCTCTCCCACTGGCAAGGGCCAAGCTTGAGATTTCTGATTTGGTTTGCCAGTGCAACATGACAGATGAAAATGATCTGGCTGGAGCAGCCTTAGCATGAAACCCTTAAGCTGACCTGTGTCTTTTACCGCTCTCATCTGCCAAAAGAGATAATGCTAGTCTGAAGAAAACTTATGTTCATGTTTGTGTTAATTAGGGCTGGGTATCGGCAAGGGCCTCACGATTCAATACATATCGCGATACATGTGTCACGATATGATACATCACAATATATTGTAATACGATACATATTGCGATATATAGCAATACTTAAAAGGTAACTCTCGCCTAATTGCAACCTAGGGTCTTTTTGTTAACCTACCCAAGGCAAACTTTAGTTTAAAAGCATAATTAGGATGGAAACACCACTTTTAAGTTTGACCGTATTTTCGTTTTCGGTCAAACTGCCTTTTGAATGGGAGTGCTAGGGGCACGACTATGATAGCATCAAAATCGCTATTTTTAAAACACTAAGAAGGCTCGACACAACATGAAACTTTGCTCGAAGTATCACCAGGGGCTCTACACATGAACTCCAACATTGAGAACATTGTTTGTGTACACAGAGTTTACTAAAAATAAAGGTTTTGAACAACTCACTGTTGCTGTGTCCGCTGGCATTTTGGCAGTCAAAAATAGTCGATCTCCGAATGCGAATGAACTGACTTAGAATCTTAGTATTGTTTCTTATATGAGGATCATTTTTCAAATACAAGGTCAATGTTGATTTTCACTAACGACAAAACAACAAATTATCCGTGAATTTATATGGAACTAAGCTAAATTATGATGAATAATGTTAAAAAATTATTTGAATGAGTGTTTCAATGACTCATACATCCTTCACTTGTTTCATTACTGGATGAATCAGTTTTTGAACAAATCTTTTGAATACATTTTTAAGTCACTTGTCGCCACCTACTGGTGTAATGATGTAATGATACAATCAGCGCCATGTTACTTTCAAAAGGTGATTTGCTCTATTTTGCTACCATAGACATTAGTGTTTATATCTGAACGATAAACTTTTATCGCATTATTTCTATGATAATTTGAATATTTGTAACAGAAATAACAATACTGTGTCATTGAAAATACTATTTGTGAACCATGTGATGTAAAATGGGGCCTTCATTTGATTTAACTAAATTTTTTGAGACACTAAGGCTAGATGACAGAAGTATCAAATATTTATGGAGAAATTTGTAAGAACGATAATATAAAAAGACAGATATTCACTTTCTGTTAAAATTATATGTTTGATTCTTTAAAAAACAATTATGCAATACAAATTAAATCAACAGCAGTTTTAACAAACACATCTGTGCTTGAACAATAGTTAGAACAACAACAACAAGGACGAGCAGAGCTAAAGGCTTTTTACCAAGCATCAGGAAAATGCCTGTCTGTTGATCTAAATGCTTCCAATCAATTAGGCTTCAAACCACGTATATCTACAGAGCAAACAATATTGTATAATAAATACCATTTATAAGATAAGAATAAATCATATATATATATATATATATATACAATCAAATCATATATATATATAAATATATATATATATATATATATATATATATATATATATATATATATATATATATATATTAAAGGCAAAATGTCAGGGTGATACACCATTCCTGATAATCAAGAAAATACCTAATTAATAGTATGAATTTCTTCAAAGAAAACCTTACAGATAAGTAGTAATAGAGAAGTAGTTTGACATGATATTTTAATTTTATGTTTTAAGAGAAAAGAAATCTGTGTTGACTCAAAGTTATATGGTGTGACCAAAATATCAGATCATTTTCTCTTTTTATGACAAGACAAGGCTGGTTCCGGTTGTAAAATGTCATGTGGTATGACTAAAAAATAATTAATAATTCATGATACTTTTCATGATACATTTCACCTTTAAAAATATAATCTAAAAATCATGAAAACAATGATTAAGACAAGTATACTCATGAATTCAAGCTGTAAATAAAATGTTATTACTTTTGAAATTTTATAAAATTGCATTTCTGTAAATTGGGGTATATGCTTTAAACTGGTTTTTAAAAGGATTTTTCCATTTACATTGACACCTTTAATTCAGACTCACTAAAAGAGCAGGTGGGACGTATGGTTCAACTGCTGTGGAAGATCTAGAAAGTGTTTACAACAAAGTAAGCCTTTTACTGCTACACTACACCCACAAACTTACAGTCACCTTCTAGCCACAAGGTGCTAGTATGGCAGCATTTGAGGATCTAAACACATGCAAGGTTACAAGCTTTCAATTCTCTCATTGACGTATCTACAGCAGATGAGGGCCGTCTGTGTGCTCCTCTCACCAGCCCACCCGTCTGACAAACGGCACCTCGCTGATCCGCGAGAGCTAGCGTCAGGGAGCCCTCGCGACTCGCTAAGACTCGGGCCCTAGTCAAGACGTCAGAAACACCATCACCATCACCATCCTTCACAGCCAACTCAGCCCAGACTCAAACGGAACAGATGGAGGTTCACAGAACATAGAATGCATACATTGTACCCGCCTGGGAAACATGCTGTAACCGAAACGCGCTTCGCATATAAGAAAGAAAAATCTCAAATTAGAGCACATTAGAGTCTGAATTGCTTTTCCTATAAAGAAATTAAATTAAACTGAGAGGAAATGTAGACTTTTAATGAGACTTTTTATGATGTCTCTTGCTTCTCAGATTTTAATTTTGAGATGTCTACAGGTTAATGATGTGACGAAATTTTTTTACGAAATATTAATATCATTATTATTAATAATATGATATTGATTTTATATTAATTAACTCAAAAATACACATAAAATGCTATTTATACATTCATTAACTTTACACCTTATGAGCATGTTAATCTATTAATTATCTTTTAAAATGTATTTCATAGAAAAAAAAAAAAAACTTTTACTGCTTGTGCAAAAAAAAAAGCTTTTGTCCACCAAATCAAACTGTGCTGCAAAAAAAATCTTGATACAACCAACATGCAGAAAAAACCCTCATGACTGTGTCATTGTATAAGTTTCTCACAATATAGGATAAATTGACTTTTAATGACAAGGAAAGGTTAGTTCTGAATCTGATCGTAAAACTTCTCAATTTATATTTGCACTTTTTAATAAAAAAAAAAAAAAAAATGTAACATTAAAATAATGATTATGATGGATAAATTGAGAATCACAAATTCTTTTGTTTCAAACAGATCACGATTCTCCCAAGATTATGAAAAGAAAACTATGGTAACACTTGGCAATGTAATCGATACAATTGTTATTTAAAGCGCCATGTTACTTTCCAAAGGTTCTTTCACACTAGCACTTTTGGTGCGCACCCGGGTTCGATTGACATCAGAGTTCAGTTCGTTTGGATGACGTGAATGCTGTTTCCCGAACTCAGTTGCACACAACCGTGAACTGTACCTGAGTACGATTAGATAAAACTGTGTGTTTGTGTGCGTCTCACTCAATTTCCTGACAAGCGTGACTGAAAGTATATCTCATTTCTGCTCACATTCAGCATAAATGGACTCCTGCATTCCTTAGAATATTTACCATGCATTTGCGGCAGATATACACAATTGCTGTTATGTGCTGATGCTTTGAATAAACCAAAGGTTCAAACACCAAAATATAAAAGTGAAGTGAGCAACGCTATGCATTTTGCCATCTTTTCCTGCGTCATCATTACCAATAAATAGGGGTAATCAGCTGCTGCTTTGATGACGCAAACACACCGTGGTTCGGACCCAAATAATATAATGTGAACACAATCCAGTGGGAGCAACAGAACTCGGGTTCGGACCAGGCAATCGAACCATGTGTGAAAGCACCTGTATGGCCACAATATACTTCAGGCGAAATTAAAGAACAAACTGATGTGATGTAATTTCGAACAAAATCAGGCCAAAACGAAGTTCGTTTGGAGTTAGTTGAAACAGCTTGCCAAAGCGAACTTTCCGGAAAAGTTGGTCCGTGGCGATTACATAATCGGTAGGTGTGCGGACGCTCTGCCTTCTTTCAAGTGGAAATCTTTTCTAGTTCATGTCTTCTGTTGATTCCATCCAGGTCAGACATCCGTGAGAACACACTGGAGAGCTGCTTTATAATAGAAAATGAAGTTGTATTTATGATGAAACGAGACACTGCACTACACTGCACATTTTTCATGTTTAATATGGTAAAGCTGCTTGATTTTAAGCAATCTATTATATAAAGTGCTATTTAAATAAACGTGACGTAACTTTACTGGAGTGCCGAATTGCAGAGCTTTAATCAACTTTTTAACTTTTTAAAAAATGCTGCCACACTGCCGATGTCTTTGTTGACATGGTAGAAGAGGACTGACTATGAATTAAACGCTCTCACAATTAAATAATATTCAGCAAACCTTCTAGTAGCCTACTTTCTTCAATCTGTCTCTCTTCTCCGGTGGGTCGGGCTAATCCAAAAGAAGTGAAAACAAGGGGGGTGTTCTGAAGACAGACTGTTACCTGGGAAACAGGGGTGCTCTGAAAACACCCCCATTAGCAATTAGTGCTTTCCGCCTGATGAAATGAACGCGTCAACGCGGCAAAACTGATGAAATGAACGCGGCAAAAAATCGACCAATCAGAATTTTGGTCGAGCCAGAACGTATCGACCAAATAATCGACTAATCGACTAGGAGATTATAGTCGATTAGTCGAGAGATACAGCGATTAGTCGATTAGATACAGAGATACAGCCCTACTATGATCAGATGCTTTTCTTAGGCCGTGTGTCCACTAAAGCGTTTTTAGCCAGCTGAAAACTCTAGGCACTCTGCTGAAAACGCCTAGCTATGGGCGCTTGAGAGCGTTTTGGCAGAGCAGCATTTTTTCAGTTGAGAGGCTTTGCTTGTTATAATACGGAATATTCGCGAAAGTGTTACTAGTATCTCATTTCACACATATTTTGTTTCTGTTTTGATTTTATGTTAAAATGTCGATACAATGTAACGTATTTTCTCTGACTCTTGTTTTGAATTATTTTGTTCCGTTATTATGCTTGTTGTTGTCATCTGTTGACGTTGTACAAGCACAATGTGGTGGTTGGTCGGTGTGGTATTAGTCCCGCCCCTCCTCCACTGTGATTGGACGGTTGGGTAAAAAGTGACAGTGATGAGCGCTGCGTTTTACCCAAAGTTGAACATTCTTCAACTCTCGGCGACCTGTAAAAAACGCCGGGCGCTCAGCGCTTCACCGTGAAAAAAATGCTCAGTGCCTCGTTACGCTCATGGCGTTTAAAAAACGTGGCGCTCCCATTGAAAACAATTGGAAAAATACGCCACCCGCATGAAAAAACACTTTGGTGGACACAGGGCCTTAGGCTTTATTAAAATGATTGCTGTTTTCTCAATTTTGTTGTGTTTATTTTGTTATTGAGAGGAAAGCGTGCAGCACATATTCACATATTCATCTAAATATCGCTCTCATCAGTGTGGTTGGTGTCGGATGTTTGATAACAGTATTTACCTGGTCATGTATTTTCGAACTTCATACCCCTAAGCAAAGAACAAAAAAGAACTTTGCAGTGAGTATATCAGGGCCTTAACTCTACTTTGATAACTACCGCAGACATCAGTGTTTATATCTGAACTCTAAACTTTTATCCCAGTTTTTCTGTGATAATATGAATATTTGTTGAAATTAAGAAAATGTTCTTACTTTTTATTTGATGGTTAAACCGCATGACATTTTTAGATACAATCAACTGAAACTTGAAAAGTTCTTCAAAACCATATGAAATCAAAATAAAGTATATTATTACAACTCTACGATATAATTGATCCCTGATGAGCTACAGTATGAAAAAAGAGCCACATTTGAGCAATCAAATCAAATTATAACTCTCTATATATGTGATGGAGTATATTTTAATAGAGTGAAAATCAAGTAATATTAATAGACAGCAAGCATGCTGTATTTTATTCCACTGAAGGACATTACTTTAATTAACCTCAAGATTTGCGGGTTTAGATTGCATAGATCCAAAAAAGAAGGAATAATGGAAGCAAGGGAGGGAGAAAAAGAAAAATCATAATAATTAAGAGGGAGAAGCAGGGGGGAAAAGGTTTGTAAGGCATGGAGAAAGAAACGAATGATTGGAGGAGAGAGAAAGGAAGAGTGGTATGTAAGAGGATATAAATATCATCATGTGGTCTGGCGGTAATGATGTCACAATAGTGTGTGTTATCAGCGCTTGTGCAGGTTCTTTGGTCACAGGGTTTGTCCTTTTCACTGCTGTACGCTGATAAAAAGCCACAAATAATGCTGACACATGTGACCACACCCATGGTTTCAAGCCTGCTAGACAGATAACGCATCCGTCTTGACCTTTCTGTTATCTTTACTGTCGCTCTCTCCTCTTACCACTAAGATATTTAAGTAGAAGGGATCTAATTTGGATCATAAGTTCATGACCAGTCTGCTGACTCTAAATATTTTATCACAAGAAACATTTTATTCACTATGTAATACCATTTACTAACCTAAATGTAGGCTGTTAACAGTTTGCAGTATTTTGTACTTTAATATAGAATTGAACTGATTTGTGATCACAGTGTGTATGTGTTGACTATTTTACAATGGCTTCAAAAGAGACTGATTTAAGAGCCGGAGTAAACAGTTATAGTTTATGTAAGTGTTTTCCAAACCTTTATAATTTCCTGGTTTTGTTATAACTTAATAACTTGTTGCCACAGTTATTATAAGCATCTTTGGACTTTTCCCCCCACTAAATCTGACACTTTAGGAAGTTAATAAAGTGAGAAGGTGCCGGTAAGGGTTAGCCGATATCTTTATCTCATTTCCAAAACACAAGATTTTGAACTTATTTTAGTTTATTATTGGGGTGGAAGCTTGTTTAATTTTTTTTGTTTTTTTAGCAATATCTGTCAACACTGCATCGCAGGCACTTAAACTGACAGTAATCAAAAAAGGCCCATAGACAGCACAGGCAGGTTATTACTGACAGGATACCACACTCGATAAGACAAATGCAATGATCATTATGATATATATTATCTGCAGGAAACTGTCTCAACCAAGCGTGCCGCACAAGCCCTGAAAAGTGAAGCCAAAACGTCTCGATCGCCCCCCGGTGACTGGTCCTAGTATAGGTCATAAGCCCCGCCTCCCCGTGTTATTCAACGGGACGTGAGACCAACTAAACAATATAATTACACTTCAAATATCTTTTTTCCGAAGGTGGTTTCTTTCATTTGCTGTTGTTTTTATCACGCTGATATAAGTTCAAGTGTCTGTTTCAAAATTAAGTTGGTTTTTAGTTAGTTACGTGATGCGGTGGTGTAAAGTCATGATTGACAGCTGTGATTGACAGGTTCTCGGTTCACTGAAGCACCAACGGACATTTTTTTCGGGATCTACGGAGGACTGAGGAGATTGTATTTACTTTATTTTAACAAGCCTCTTGTCGTACTGCAATCAATTTTTTAAAAAGTGTGCAGAATCCACTCTCCCTGAGTGCATTCTGCGAGAGTGAGGGCGGAGCGCTGATTTCGCGGCTTTACTTCCTGCTCACTACTGCGCAGACTCAAGTTCCAATATGTCAGCGCCATATCGGGACTCTGGCGGCTTCAGTTCTCATCAATGGAAGAGAGCGAAGGGGCGTCGTCCATCTTTTTTTACAGTCTATGGTCTCAACACTCACACAAAATAACACTAGTAGGCTACACAGATCTGTAGAACAATTAGGTTAAAGAATGAAATATGCCAAATATGCAAACACTGGCAATGAAGAGGGCCATGCTATTTCATTCAGTTTAGTAGTTAACCTTTCACACAGTTCTGCTAAAACATTCATAAGAGCACTAGACAAAGTTCTTGTTACTTATCCATATAGCAATGCTTATAAATGAAAATTATGCATATCTATGTCTATGTAAAAAGATGCATTTCTTTTTTTAAAAAGCCTAAATTTAAAGATCAGGAAGATAGATATGTGGACAAAGGGGAGAGCAACAGGGAGGAAGAGGATAGAGATCAGAAGGAGACAGAGACCTTTTAAAGTTAGTGTAATGAGTTGCATAAAAATATGTTTTCTCTCATCTACTTTTTTTTTTTTTACCATCACATGTCCCTTTATGGCTCCGTCGTATATAAAGGTGGGGTAAGCGTTATTTGAAAAACACCGTTTGAAAGTTGGCCGAACCGACACAACCAGACACAACAACAAACGTGCAGCCAATCAGCATTAGGGGACTTATGATGGTGGAGGAGAGAGAACGGGCAAGAGGGAGATTTGAAGAAAGACTGTAGAAAGAGAGATGGCTGAGAGACATTACAAAAGAGAAAAGCTCATAAGAATATCACTGGAAAATGAAGGGTTATGATCAGGGAAGAGCTTTAGGACCTGCGTTAATATTAGAAAAGCTTTCCAGCGCAGGAGAGAGTGAAGCGGGAAGGCCTGAAAACATTGCTTTGATTCGCTCCACACGTGAGTAACACTGGCTTTGAGTGTGTGCTGTTGCTGCAGACTAACAACCAACTCTTGCTTGTATTTACTCTTGTGTATGTATGTTCATTTTTTGTGCTTCCTTGTCGTTTGTTCATCATCTTTGCTTTATTTTCCGTAAAGCATTATTTTGTTGCGCTTCTGCTACGATAAATAGACATCCACTCTTGCATTGTGTGTGTAACGGAGGCCAGCTAGTGAGAGTTGTGCAGGCTGATGAGTGCTAGAAAATGCAATGTTTACTGTTTAGCGTCCTTGTTAGTGCATCGGCCTCGTATGTCGGCGATCGGGGTTCGAGACCGACTCGGAGAAGAGCGGTTAGGATTGGAGGGTGAGCTTTGAAGGCGGGGCAATGAAGAGAGGGGTGTGTTTGTTTGGGTTGATTTCAAATATCAACAATGTTCAGCAACGACTTTACATACTGCACCTTTAAGTTGTCAGTTGAGTTATCCTTAGCAGATTGAATGTAATAGGTTGTCTTATTTTTTTAAGTTAGTTAAACTTTTTTATACTGCAGAAACAGTCTTCCTTTTTTCCTCAGAGCCTGTGACCTGTTTTACACAATCTATCAGTTAACCTATTGAGAATAAAATGCAGGGTTGTGGACTTGAGTCATATGACTTGGACTTGACTTGGACTCGAGTCCCAAATTTGATGACTTGCGACTCGACTTGACATTATCAAAGATGACTTAGACTTTGACAACAATGACTCGCGACTTGACTCAGACTTGAGCCCTGTGACTTGACCTACCTTCTAAAACCACAGATCAGAGTTGTAATCATTATAGTATAGCACTGTATCATTGACACATGATTAGTGATCGACCGATATATCGGTCGGCCGATAAATCGGGCCGATATTTGCGGGTTTGACGTGTATCGGCATCGGCCGATACGCGGCTGCTGCGTTCGCCGATAGTTTTTTTTCCGGCATTAATTACAGACAGGCGTCCGCAGGCAGCTCTGTGTTGCTGGAGACGCTGCAGTTCACGTGCAGTCCATGCACTGCCCCTCCCACACTAGCAGAGTGCTGGAAGCCTCTTCAAGACAACGGTTAGTTTTAAAATTTCAAAGCATCTTTTTAACTGTTTGACTTAGCTGAAATACACTTTGAAAGTGGAAACACGTTGCTCTATATGTGCGTGCAACTATAGCTAAGCAAGTTTGTGGGTCCAAATGGAAAACGCGAATGCCTCATCTATAAAACTGCTTGTCATTGTATTTAGGGAGCTGCAAATAGCTAAGTTTGAGGCTATCCATATGCATAAGGCAGCTGTTACAAACACTGGTCATAGGATTAAATAATGCCGACGTTGTTCGGTGATTCCGTGATATTTGTGGGAGTTTTATTCAGCGACCACCTGGCTGACGTTTGGACGCGTGTTCATAAAAGAAGCGACGCGGTTGCGACACGCATGCGATGCAGCGCGCCTTTGCCGTGGTGAGATGAAAACATCTAAACTTTCTTAGAATGCCGCAAGCGCACGCAGGTCATGTGACAAAAAACAACTGACCTTTCCATGACAACATCGAAAGCCCGGCCGAACAGCGGATCATAGCTGGACAGGGCGGGTTTTTATTTCTCATCTCCATAAATATATGTAGTCGTAAAGGGCTAGAAATAAATTAATCCTTACTTCCTCGTCATCATGGAGAGAGCAGTTCATGGGTTGCATAGCAACAACAGAAGCGGCGCGGCCGTGCTTTCCACACGTTTTAGACCCGATCCCTAATTCATAATAAACTTAGATCTATTTGGTTTAAAATCGTTTTTGTTTTGTTTAAAATGGAGATCACGATTACATATATCAGACAACTACACAGAATAACATGTTCCAGTCAAATTATTTTATTTATTATGCTTAAATATTTATTTTCAGAATTTGAATTATGCTTAAATATTTATTTTCAGTATTTTCAGCACTGAACTTTTTTCTGTACTACCTCACATTTTTTTAATATTTGTCAAATATTGTTTTTTAAGTTCAATAAATGTTCCTTTCTTAATTGAGACTTGTAACAGTTGTTATCATTATATATTATATACGTGTCATTTTTATGATGTAAACTGAGTGAGCAAAAGCAGTATCGGCTCCAAATATCGGCCCAAGAAAATCGGCAACCCGTATCGGTCATCGGCTAAGGCTGATGAAAAAAAATCGGTATCGGCATCGGCACTAAAAAATCCATATCGGTCGATCCCTACACATGATCACAGCGCTGATTAGCGCTGCTTTCGCACTTTTGGTACTGAGCCAGAGAGCGCTTGCCAGTTGTCATTTATCACACGTTCAGAAAGGTTTCAACCAAATTATTATTATTATTTTCAGGCATTTAAATACACAAGTACTAGCAAACCTTTTATAAAAAAATAAAAATAAAAATAAAATAACACACTGATGTCTAAGTAAGTGGAACGAATAAACCTTTCAAATATAATTTTGAGACCCCCCCAACAAGAGGACTGCAATATGTAGAACATGTGGTTCAAAAATTACAGATGGTTTGTCAACAACGTCCAATTTTGTGAGGCATCTGAAAACCCACAGACAGAAGTAAGTTGACATTGTTACCTATTACACGTCGTTGATGGTTCAGTATTTAACTTATGTTAGCTAGCTAGCTACAGTTACACAGACTCAGTAGACAATGGACATCAACTACAGTTTTTAATTATTTTGCATGCCTCATTGATGAATCCAGCTAAATACGGTGACCGGTGTGGTACCAGTGCCAGACATGTTTAAGATAAACATCTTAACATGCCTTCCTGAGATAAATTAGTATACATTTCATTTATTATAGTAATTAATACTGAGACACTAATTTGTGCAAAAAGCACTAATGACTTGTTTAAACTCGAGGACTTGCAACTTGACTTGGACTTGCCTGTCTTAAAGGGATAGTTCGCCCAAAAATGATATTTAAGCCATGATTTACTCACCCTCAAGCCGTTCGAGATGCATACGTCAATCTTTTTTCAGACGAACACATTTTCAGTTATTTTAGAAAATGTCTTAGATCTTTCAGTGGTTATAATGTGAAGCAATGGGGTCCAGCAGATTCAAGTCGGAAAATGTACATGCATCCTTCTCAAAAATAATCCATCCGGCTCCAGGGGGATAAACAAAGGCCTTCTGAGGGTAATCCGTGCGGTTTTGTCGTAAAAATATACATATTTAAAACTTTATAAGCTAAAATAACTGGCTTCCGGTGGCGGTCGGTGCGCGTTCACAGAGATGAATGCTGGCGTATGACGTAGCGTAGGAAGCGTCGTGACGTAGAACGAACGTTGAGTTTTGTTTTGCTCTGCTCTCTGGCTCCGCTGTCACGTTCGTTCTACGTCACGACGTATTCATCTCTGTGAACGCGCACCGACCGCCACCGGAAGCCAGTTATTTTAGTTTATAAAGTTTTAAATATGTATATTTTTACGACAAAACCGCACGGATTACCCTCAGAAGGCCTTTGTTTATCCCCCTGGAGCCGGATGGATTATTTTTGAGAAGGATGCATGTACATTTTCGAACGTGAATCAGCTGGACCCCATTGCCTCACATTATAACCACTGAAAGATCTAAGACATTTTCTAAAATAACTGAAAATGTGTTCGTCTGAAAAAAGATTGACGTATGCATCTCGAACGGCTTTAGGATGAGTAAATCATGGCTTAAATATAATTTTTGGGCGAACTATCCCTTTAACTTGAGACTTGACTTGGGACTTGAATGCAAAGACTCGAGACTGGTTAAATGGCATAACGTTAAAGTTAAGAGTCAAAAAGCTCCACAGTTTATTTTCAAAAGGGCATACATGTAAAACATTACTGGTCCATGTGATCCAAAACACATCCAAATCTTAATATTGAACTGACTGGAAAAGACACTGGCTCAAAAGCGTGCTTGGCCTGCCAGTTAAAGATCCCACTGTGGCGCATTAGGTTAACATCTTAATGTAACATTTCTGGATTTATCACACTGATCTGGAGAACGGCTAGTATTTAAACACGCTGTTTGTTGACGTTTGTTTTGTTTTATGCTGTATGTCTGTACACAATATCCTGCATGTATAAGCCCATCCATCATGGCACAACAGCTCAGAGCCACAATCCCATTTTAGACACAATTAAACCACCTGAGTGAAATAAACATGACATACGTGTCGCTTTTTGCGACCACAGCCAGATAACGGATTAAGTGGGATTTACATAGACAAAAATGGGCCATTACTTTGCAGGTCTTTGAGAGGATCGATAGGCAACGTGAACCTGACGTATACGTCTCCAAATAGATGCGTTTTCTGCATTTAGTCCTTGAATTTGTTGTTTGGGTCTCATGTTGAGATTCTTAAAACACTTTCAATAAAAGCCCGAAGTCAATTATGTAGCTGTCTGAACACATAGGTGCAGCCAGAAAGCCGCTCCATCAACAGAGCTACCGCTTTCCCTCATCTCATGTTTCTCGGCTCTCTCTCATCCTTCTCGAAAGGTCTCAACAGATGCCTGAGGTCCATAAACTCTCTGCATTCTCCGAAGCATCTGGGATCTGCTTCTCTGTCAAGGCAAGTTACGGGACAATAACCTCAGCCACATTTCTCAGGGTAAAAATGTGTTTTTAAAAGCAGAGTTTGAATACATTCGGCACAAAACAGCAGAGAGCCAGGAATCAGCCTAGCGGCAAACACAAGCGCTCGGCTTCTCGCACTGTGAAAGGGTTACATCCGCATCTCGCGCTGAAAGAAAACGCTCAACATACACACGGAGAAGAACAAATCCTGTTGAGCCAAGCTGAGCTGAGATACCCTACATACTACCAGCCCTTCCAGGCACAATTAGGATTTTACGGAAGGGAGAAATCCACATTCCTGCACACATAGAACACCATCCTTCTTAACACCATCTAGTTACTCTCTCATTTTCTCTCTTTCCTTCTCGCACGCTCGTGAATCTTTCCTCTCCCTTCTTCTTTCCTACTTGGGAATTTGCGCGAAACAGACAAAGTCTTGGAAATCAAATTAAGAGCTCCTTTTTGGCAGGGAAAGGGTGTCTGAGGGTTATCGAGAAAAGCAAAGATAGTTTGTATACGTTCAGTCGCAATCGATTTTTTTCATGTCATAGTTGTGTTATAGTGCACCATTTCTAACAATACAGAGCCATTTTATAGACTTGCGCTGAAGGCGAGGAAAGCGAACACAAAACTATAGTATTCTAGGAAGATGTTCTTGGTTTAGGGGCTTTCTAAACACTTTTAGGTAGAGAGCTACAGTAAATGAATGCTGCTTAATCTATGCTTCAAGGATAAGACTTCATCTTTACAAAAGTCCTGTCAGTGTTAATTACTTAAATCAAAATTAATAATATGTTCTTTTAAATAAATGGTTCTTATTGAGCCTGATTCAGCAGTGAACTCAAAATAAAAAAAATATATATATACATTAAACATGTATTCACACTAGTTTGGAAAGTTTGGAATAATTAAGGAAAAACATTTAAAAAAATCAGAAGAATTTCCATCAGAAATCATTCTAATAAGTAACATTTCTTTTATCACAGTTTAAAACTGTTGTTGTTCTTAAAGATTTTGTTAGAATTCTTTAATTAATAGAAAGATTCTATTGTAAATAGAAATATTCTTGAGTAATATAAAGAAGTATTCATATAAAAGGGTACAGGGTAAGGGTGATATAAAAGGGGGATAATGCAGACACAGGCAAAAAGCAATAAAAGGATTATTAATTAAAATATAATTTCTAAGAAAACAGGTTTTGCATAATTCATTTTGATTAGAGAAAGTGGGGAAAAAAATGGAGAAACACCTGCAATAAATTCCTAGTAAACTGCCAGTTTTTCAAGTTAGAAGTTGCAGAGAACCCGGTGACACATCAATAATGACAATACAATATTTTTTTTTTAGCATATTAAGATTTATATGATGCAGGGACATCAAAATATATTGCAGGAATGCATTGCAAATTCCATTTTATATTGTCTTAAATTATCCTATTATACTTTTTCAATCATCATCATTAACAAACCAAACTAATCAGTAAAACAGTGAAACTGATTCCTACACAATCCTCTACATTCTTCACTATTATTTAATGACATAAACATCAGGCTACTACTATTAAAGAATCAGACAACATGTGTGCCTAAATGCTGTCTGCCATCCTTAAAAAACAAAAAGTAAAAGTAAGATCATTAAAGAAAACTGATCTAATTTAGCTCACTGATTCATGCAACAGCAGAGCGAGTGAGAGAACGAGAGTGTCAGGGATCTTTTATTAAGTTCCAAGATGCAGTCATTAAGATTACAATTGAACAGTGATTCACACACATCATGAACTGTATTTTCTAAATATGCTAATCTTTGGAGAATTATGGGTATTCTGCAACCAAGCCAATTCCTCCAAACACACACACAAGTGCAACAATCTCAGCATATTATAGTAGTCAGTTAAGCGACAGTTACTAAGTTGAAGCAACAGTTTGAGCAAAGCAGACATTGGAACGGTTACCGAGATTGACTTTGGCCTTTTAGCTGTCAGCACGAAAGGGCTGATCCCTCACGAACATATTATTACTGTCACTAAAGATTCCCTCAATGAATAGAAAAGGTTAACACCATCTCTACCATGTGAAACGACACTGGATCCAACAATTTAAAAAATGACCTGCAGTTTAACCACAAATGTGTTTGTCAAAACATAATCACAGTCTAAATATTATTAATTTCAACATGCAAGAAACATACTTAAAATGGTAGGTTGCAAGGATTTTAATGGATAATTAACATGCATTAACGACAGTTCCGTTCCTGACTTCTGATTGGTCAATACAGTATTCCAAGTGATAAAACATGAAACATCAGTTAATCACTGTGCAGCTCCCATTGCAGTTAATTATTTTGGTTTCATAGCAATTGTTCTTTTTTAATATTTGTATTGTGTAGTAAGGACTGCTTGAGGCTGGATTGATTTGTGAATACAGTCAAAGCTAAAGGCCAGTGCTAATGTTTTTTTGTTTTTTTCCTGATGCATGATGAACATTAGCAAAAGAGAAGGAGAGATCAAAAGAAAAAAAATTGGAGCAACAGTTGGAGAATGTTTTTAGAAGACAATGCACTAAAAAAACAAATCACCCAGCAGGATGCAGGCAAATGCACATGGAAGTAAGTTGACTTATGCCCACTTGTGTTCTTTTCACAGACAAAATGTCCACATGGTGTTCCAAGTCCTTGTGTATTGTGGGGGTGAGAAGCGGTGAAAAACCTCAGTCACTTCAGGGTAATGCAAATGACTTTAATATGTTAAGAAGATTAAAGTGGATAAATGTCTAGATACATTTTTTTGAAAAGCCACATAAACCTCTAGTGTTTTTATTTGGCGAGGGGAGGGGTGGATATACGTGAGTCAGTTCGGGATGATCAACACAAAAACCCTGCCGAAATGAGACGCCATTGGCTGAGGAAAATTGGGCTTATTCGAGATTTTGCATTTTAAGCTTCTTGGATGTAAGACCGTCCCACTTCTTTCTTATTATTTTTAAACACCAACCCTTAGGACAACAAAGAGCTACCGGCAGACATAGGTCACAATCTGCTATCTCCACGCTCTCTCCTGAATTAGGCTTGGTTGTCTTCTTCAGCTTTTGTCAAAGTGCTCTTAAAGATGATGAGCTCTGAACTACTTTTTCGGTCCTCCTGGGAAAGTAAGTACACATGCAGCCTGTAGAATAAAGCATTAGCTATACTAGTGTATCTGTGTTTACATCATGCTATAGTTAGCAAATCAAGTTTTTGTAGGTGAGCTTTCTTGGTGATGCAATCAACAAAACTTATTTCTTAAGAAAGAAATGGCAACACGAAATGACAACCGACTGCAGCAATTGGCCGATTTTTTTGTGGCGGTAAAACACTGCCTAAAACGTACAGATGCCATAGCAAAAATATGTGAGTGTGAAAAATGAAAGAGAAATGGAACAAAATAACATAAAAGGATTAAGAAATGATTTGCATAACATTTCCGTTACTTCCAAAGCGCAGGATCAGAGACATGACAGGGACGTGATGACTGCTGAGTCTTATCGTCAACCACATTCTCTTCAAGGCACAAAGCTAGTCAAGATCAATCACAGTTAATTTCACAATTAAAGATATAACCATCAAGAGAATCTCTTCAGCTTGCTTCTGGGAGCCAAAATCTGAAGAACATGAGCATGTTTGTTTCATTCACATTCCCTTCACTTTTTCTCATGATACTGAGAATTATTGCTGTCCCAGCCACCCGGTAAAATGAACAAGAGATGATATCACGGTAATCTGAAACATAAGCGAGTTATGTTCAAGTGTGATATGTGTCATGCACTTACTACTATGCTTATTTGCTCTTATTTGCTCAAAAAGACAATATCTAACCAGCTGGGCTGCTGCCAATGAAAATCAGATTCAGCTCGTGATGACCACAAAACAACATCAACAACAACAACAACAACATGCCCAGTAGGTACAACTAGAGAACAAAAGAAGGAAGGAAGGAAGGAAGGAAGGAAGGAAGGAAGGAAGGAAGGAAGGAAGGAAGGAAGGAAGGAAGGAAGGAAGGAAGGAAGGAAGGAAGGAAGGAAGGAAGGAAGGAAGGAAGGAAGAAAGAAAGAAAGAAAGAAAGAAAGAAAGAAAGAAAGAAAGAAAGAAAGAAAGAAAGAAAGAAAGAAAGAAAGAAAGAAAGAAAGAAAGAAAGAAAGAAAGAAAGAAAGAAAGAAAGAAAGAAAGAAAGAAAGAAAGAAAGAAAGAAAGAAAGAAAGAAAGAAAGTGATCAGTTGACAACTTAAAAAAGTGAGGAAACCCGTTGCCTTAAAATTATTAAGTAATAAACTTCATGCGTATAAAAAAACTTGACAATTCCACATCATTTGTTTTTTCAATTATGCATGAAGTTTATTTACTTAATAATTAAGGCAATTGGTTTCCTCGCTTTTTTAAGGAAGTGGAAAGGAAGGAAGGAAGTGAAACGGAAGAAAGAAAGAAAGAAAGAAAGAAAGAAAGAAAGAAAGAAAGAAAGAAAGAAAGAAAGAAAGAAAGAAAGAAAGAAAGAAAGAAAGAAAGAAAGAAAGAAAGAAAGAAAGTGGAAACTAAGGAACAAGCTCCACTGAGACTTTTTTAGTGCATTAAATAAGATTTTATAATACTGAATCTTAGATTTTAAGTTTCATTAATTTCAATGAATTAAATTCATTAATTTTAAAGTTAACATTCCTAAACACTTAAAAAATAAGGTCCACGCTCTGGTCTCATTACTGACGAGAACACTCCCTGATTCAAACAGTAAAGCTTAACGGTTAGCATTCATGAGACAGACACATTGAGCTGTGGTGTCCATGCCAAAAATGCAGTTTCAAGTTTGGTCCGCTTCATCCCCCTTTTTTCCCACTTCTCTTCATTCTAGTTTTACTGAGTAAAATGGGCACACATAGTAAAATAAAGGCAAATGTTTGTTAAATCAAGTTTCAGAAGTTGCAAATGATACTTTCAAGCGACTTTGATATGAATGCAGTCTCACAGCAAAGAAGATTACACATGGCTCATTAAATACATACTGTCCCTTTTTTCTCACAGTTCCCACAGAACTATGGATCTGCCAAGCCTCTCTTGTTCTCTTGTGTTTATCTGTGGAAACAATATCTTTGCCAAGAGAAAAGATGACGGCGGGAAGAAGGAGACAGTGAAAGTTTGTAAAGGCCCGAGGGCTCTTTCAGGACCAGGTGAATCAGTGGGCTGGGACAGACGTGCATGGAGGGGGTGGCAGGGAAGAATTATGGCGAATCTTCAGAAACGCATGCATTTAATTCCTGTAAAATGAATGCAAATCCCAAACTTTTTTAAAACTCAAACTCTTTAGAGAACTGAGGGAAAGGAAGTTTATGAACAGCTCTAAAAGTTCTAAATTTGCTCTCCGATGATCATTAAACAAGGTAACGCGTCGAAGCCGCGGCCCAGCGGGTAGCACGCGCAGTCCGACGCTAATGCGAGTGCATATCCAGCTCACGTCATCTCCCGATCCATCTTCCCTGCATCATTTCCTGTCCTCTCTAAACGAAAGTGACGAGAGGGCCCCAAATCCGAAAAGGCAACATTACTTCAAACCTTTTGTAACGGCACAGCATGCAGGGCATCAAATGCACTGTAACCGAATGTCACAGTCTTTGCACCTAAGTGAAGGAGACACCCACTCAAACAGACACCCGGCAACATCAGCCTGTATCAGCTCACAATTCACATTAGAGGTGGCATTACATATTTCTGACAGGCTTGCCTTTACACGCAGAACTCCTCAAATGGGATTGGGCAGATCCCTCTAAACAGCTTGCAGCCGAGTGACATTTTGTCCCCATTTCAGCAACGGTTCTGCCAGATATGATCCACCATCTAGTTAACGCAAGTGTTAGGCTAATTACTTTAGCTGCTTGAGCCTGGCCTCCGATGCTCTGTGCAGCATCAATTCACCGGCAAACGCTTGGCGGTTTCCAGGCTTCGTATAAATAGAAATTTAATTTCTGTATGTTTATCCTGGCATCCTCTGCGGCAAAGGCATATTCCCGAGCCTGATGGATTATTGCATCTTTGAACTTTAAAATATCTGTCAATGTAGGGAAAAGGCACAAAGTAGAATCTCGACTTTAATGAGATTTGTAAGTGACAAACGAGAGATTAATGGTGTAAGTCGATGTAATTCCATCTTTCCAAATGTGTCTCCCATACCTTTTCGTCTGACTTTTCTCTGTTTGTCTTTGGCTCATTTTTTTTTTTTTTCTCTAGGTTTGATGTAAAGCGGAAATTTAAATGAAGGTGAAGTGGCATGCCATTATGAAGAATCTTAATAAAGATGCATTGTTTAAATTAGAAGAGTGCGGTAGCAATTTGAAAGCTGATGGAAAAAACTGAAAGATAAATAACTAGTGAGATAATAGTTGGTATTTAAAATTTAGCTGGAGGTGTGGCCTCAAATAGTTAGTGCATATGCAACTCTACTATGTTTGCTTCACTATATTAGTGAGGACTTCCGTTGATTTTATTTCAGGTTAATGATATTTTTATATTTAAGTGTTTAATAACCAATATTCATAACTAATTTTTAAAACTTCTGAAGGTAACCAGCTAACTATAAGAGACTAATATTACACTGAATAATAATAAAAAGTCTAGAAAGTCATGCAAGCGACATAACCTTATGAGTTTATTTGAAAAGTGTTAAAAAAATGAAATAAAAAAAAAAAACTGTGAAAAACATTCAAACTGATTATCACCTTTTCTATCTCAGCAGAATTACAATTTAAGTGAAAAAATTAACTGCAGAATATTTTGTCTTTGGTCTATTTTGCTGTAATAACAGCAGCAGTTGCTTGAACTCCACAAGTTGATGATCTTGTTCTCCAGCATGATTTGAGAATGATCCAAAGTGCATCTTGTGCTTCAATGGAAACAAGAACATCTGACCATCTGTCACATGATCAATGCCACAAAATTGCTAAAGTGACCTACAGTAGAAATAGTGCAGAATATTAAATTCAGCTTTCATCCAGGTTTTTAATGAATCAATTACAGATTACAGATAAAAGTACAGATTTTAAAGTGGTCTCTGACTTTTAAACTGGACCTATGCCCCTCTTTATGAGATGTAATACAAGTCTTAAGGGCCATTCACACAGAACGAGTTTTTCCATTCCAATGAATGCTACTTTTACATTGTTTTTCTATGTAAACACCAGCTAGATGGACATGTATGACCGTTACACTCGCGTCTTGCGTCTTTTGCACCATCTCGCGCATGACACGGCATTCTCAAAATGTGGCATTTAAGTTAAAATCAGTTCAACTTTTAATAAACGCACCTCGAGACCTTGCGTTCCCCCCCTCCCATTCCACTGCCCACGTCTCATATTTTTCAAAGCAAAAACGCGTTCTGTGTGAACAAGCACTTAGGCGTCCTCAGAATGTGTCTGTGAAGTTTCATCTTAAAAATAAACCCCACAGACAATGCCCCTTTTTGAGTGGAAGCAAAAACACGCCATTTTCTTCTGTGTAATTTTAAAGGCAAATGAGCTGCAGCTCCCGGCACTCTTTCCAGAAGAGGGCTGTGCCTTTACAGCTCATTCCTCAGATACTCCGGCAACAACAAAACAGGAGAAACAGAATGGGGCTGTTTCCAAATAATGCATTTTGCATTCCACTGCGCTGTTTTTTCATTATTTTCTATGTAAACGTGCAAGACCTTGAAGGTTTTTTTTTTTTTTTTCTCCTATTTGGGGTCATTCACGTACAAAGCACCTTCGCGTTTAAAAACGAGACACGGGCAGTGGAAAATGCAAGGTGAGTTTTTTAAAAGTGAAACTTCTTTTAACCTGAGCACTGCACTTTTAGTTTCCTGTGTGAGATGCTGTAAAGATGCAAGCGAAATGATCAAATACATCTGTCTAGCGCGTTTACATGGAAAAGCAATGGAAAAATAACGCCACAGAACAATGTTCATTGAGACAGTCAACAACAGAACGTTTAGATTGTCTCAGCTACGTGATAAACATTCTTGTGTTTCCGCTAGCTGCTCTAGCGAGGAGATAAACATGGCGGCCTGTGTTCGGCTCACTCAGGGGAGGAGCTAAGCTGATAGGCCAGATTCTGTCACCAGTCGTGGGCAGGGCCTGTTACACTTTGACGTCACAATGCATACACTCTCAGAAAAAAAGGTACAAAAGCTGTCACTTTAGGTAAAAATGCTTTTGAAAAGGTACCGCCACAGTGACAGCTTTTGTACCTTTTTTTCTGAGAGTGTAGAAAATATGCAAACAACACATTTTGAGACATGGTTTATGATTTATGTGGAATATAAAAAAAAAAGAAGTGGGTGGATTTTTACCATTATATGGTGATTGTGTACACACACTGCCGACACACATTTATGTCCTAAGCAAAATTGAGTAAAAACTAAGCAAGGTAAAACAAGATAGAAATATGGAAAAGACCATAAGGAAAAATAAATTGAGATCATTTGTCTATGAGGTCAAAGTTCACAGACTCCTGGGGCCTCACAGTGGTTCATTGCTGACTCTACCCGCGGGCTCCGATTCCTGAACCTCACTATGGAATCTTTACATTCATGATGTACTCCAGTCTGAGAGTCCTTATACAACATGTAAATCATCGGAGTGTGTGGAAACGAGGATTATGTGGCTTACAGCCTCTCTCACCGTTCAACTGAATATTCATATCAATCCTTCGCCTCTAGTAAAGAGTAGCAGCAGATGTTAGCAGTGCCAGATCCCCGGTGTGATTCATAGGCATTGTGTAAGAGCGCCTGATGATGACTGTATAAATGAGGTCCAGTGTCAAAGCAATATGCTTGTTATCATGACAAACAGATCCACAGGGGAGAAAGAGAGAAACCTGGTGTCTATCCTGAATGAGAGCCTGTAATCCTACATGCCCGAGACGCCCACCTGGTTATGGCAGATTTACTATTAAACAGGCAACAGCGTGACCTTCTTTCTTTCATGGAGTCGATCTCATCTAGTGGCAGGGTTTGACCAAATTTAGAATTTAAGAACTGGCTCCATTTCAATCCATGGCAATTCAGTTTCAGAGAACTGGCCACACCCAGGAGCGCCATGTTCGAGTAAAAAACTGTGGCAGAAATCAAACTTTCACAGCTCTAAATGATTTCAGTCCAAATGAGTTGCACCTCCGGCAGAGAATTTACTTTAAAATGAAAAATCTGTTATTCACCCTGTCACTCCAAAATAATATGATGATCATAGAACAATAAGTCAATCTAAATGGCAAAGCTGCTCTGTCTGGTCAAATTTAATTGCAATTTTGCTTAGTTCATTAAAATAAATATTATTTATTTAAAAAGTTTTTTTTTTTTTTTTTTTTATTATTTTAATTAATATATTTGTTTTACTATTTTTACTTTTTCCTTAAAATACACACACACACATAATATATTGGGTGGATTAAGGGATATGTAGAATATGATCATGCAGAATAAGGCATTAATATATGCTTTAAGTACTAATAAACAGACAATATCCTAGTAATATGCATGCTAATAAGCAACTAGTTAATAGTGAGAATTATATGGTAACACTTTAGTGTTCAATATATATTTTACAACGTCTTAGGTTTTCCATTTAATGTTTCAATCTTGTATGCCTGCTTACATTTTTTAAGGATTTGGAACATTACATGAAATTAAGCAAAGTGTTCATAGTGCATCAGATTAAATTTAAATATATATTTCCATTACACATTTCTATAATGTGCATTTTGAACATGTATTATTATCATAATCATAATTTTCTTATTTAGTGTCACTGTGTATGATAACTAGAGCTGTAGGCCAGTGCAAAACTTATGTTCAATTACATGGAAATAAAACAAACTATAGAGAGCTCTAAAGCTGTTTTTGTACTGTCTATTCATCTGTGAGAAAAAAATTCTTAAATTATGTTTGGGTGCTTTTCACAGCCATCATTAATAAATGTCATTAAAATGTATTTATTTTTTAAAATTGAATTAACAGCTCTAGCGACAACTTTTTTAAGTGTAATTCATACTAAAACACAATGTATTAATAAAAACTACACTTACTGCAATTCTATGAATTTCTATGAATTATCTCCAGCCCTTCCTCTTAAAGACAGACATATTAAAGTGGTTCGCCCACCGCGAGTATAAAAAGCAAACTCAAAACCCCCTCTCTTCCTCCATATTTCAAGAGGCCCAACAGCGAAAGACCTTTCAGGAATCCTGCATGGGTGGACGAGTGGGTTTTCCCTGGGAAAGACACTCAGGGTCTTCCGGAAAGGAACCCCACCTTCGGATGTCGGATAGCACGCTGCTACGGCGCGCTGGTGCCAAGGCTAGCGTGGGTGAGTGGGCAGCGCTGCACTGAGACGACTAGCAGCCGTGGGCACTGCCAGGCTTAGCGATGAAGATGCCGCCCCTGTCGTCATTACAGGCAGCTCACAGAAAAGAACAGAGAGCTTCGCCGAAATAAGCCAAAAAAAGCAGGAAGTAGGGAGGGATGGTTCACATTGAAATCCTCTCTTGACGCCCCCACGAACGGTTTTAAGCACAGCGTACAAAATCACTCTCACAGAGAGAGCGAGAGAAAAAGAGATATTAGCAGCGCAGTAAGCTAGCTCAGGAGATCACATCCAGGCGCTTTCTAATCACTGTAATGGTTTAGAAACCTCATGCTCATCTTTCTTAAGCACCGAATAAAACAGTAGAAGTCCCCATATGAACCACAGGCGCTGCTTTCCTATGCCAAAGAGACTTTCGACAGCTGCAGGGAGCGACAGCCTAAAAAGTTAACGTGATTTCTTTTTTTTGGGGAGGGGGAGTCACGTCCTAGAATACCACCCGATCAGACCTTGAGGAAATGGATGGAGTTGAGAAGTTCTGAAATATCCTTGTACGCCAATGTGACACGAAATGCTTCTCGATCAGCAAATAACGTGTGCCAGATCGCACGTTCATCCAGAATACAAGATTATGCACATCTTCAAATAAACATCTACACTCCAGATATCTTTAAGAGCACGTTGCAGATGTCAAACGTATCCTTGCAGATGCTTTTAAGCTAAGAATATGTGATATATCCGTGACCTATTTGTATAGGCCAATGTTAGCATTTTTTAAACTATCATACTGTCTAAATTTGATATTGGTATAGCACCAGGGATTATTTCCAAAATTAAATAGTTAACTATTTTTTCAATACATCGATGAGAAACTGGACAATTTATAATCATTTGGTTTATATTTCTGAGGCTTTGCGCTGGGTAGCCCCGCCCCCCTTAAAAATGTCATTGGTCGAAATCCTGCTCTTCATACAGTACCTTTACATAAAACATCAGATTTGTTCTGATTGGCTGTGATTTCATCAAGTGCTGAGTGAAAACAGATCAATTGGAAACTTTGTTGTTGCATTTGGCGTTAAGTAACTTTTCTTCAGAACCTGATTTGATATCTCATATAAAATCATAGATTGGAGCTTTACAAACAAGGTCAAAACTGTATAAATATATAGTACTAGCCATCCCATAAATTAACTATCACTATAGCAAATTTGGTCACACTTTATTTTAGGCTCCAATTCTCACTATCAACTAAATATTACCTACGACTTTTGCCTCAGTAAACTCCTAATTACTGCTTATTAATAGTTAGTAAGGTAGTTGTTAAGTTTAGGTATTGGGTAGGATTAAAGGATGTAGAATATGATCATGCAGAATAAGTTCATAAGGATGTTATAAAGTACACAAAGCCAAGATCTCAAATCATATCATACATATAAATTGTGGAAAGGAGCAAAAGATAAGATATCATTTTGATGATGTACATGAATCGAGGATATTTGTGGGTCTTGGAAAATGGCACAAGCGTTACAACACAAGTGTTGGTACATAGACTGCTGCCAATGGTCTGTTCTCCAAACTGAGAACATGTGGTCTCATCACAAGAGAAACCAAAGAATATTCCATACATGATGAATCCCATTTATAAAAGACCATTTATGAAATACAATTGAACGTTCCTTTGTGCATGTGTGAGATAAAAATCTAATAACAATAATCATTCAAATAGGGCCGTGTAACAGTCCTAACAGTTTAACAGGCTATACTGGCAGCTAAAAGAATGAATTGAAATAAAAGCACATTGATGTGTAAGGCCTTTCATGAAGATTACTTCACGTTTTAAAGGGGAAATCTGCTGCATTTTTTTTTTTTGCTCTAGCATTATTGCCTGCTAAACTCGTCCTAATAAGGTCAGGTTTAAAGGGATAGTTCACATGCAAAGTGATCATCACTTTCAGTTACGCTTTATTTTAAGGTGTCCGTGTTACAGTGTAATCTACATTTAAGTACTGAGTAATAATTAACTTCCCCCGGTTTCACAGACAAGGCTTAAGTTAGTCCCAGACTAAAATGCATGTTTGAGCTGTTTTAACTGAAAGCAACTTGCACTCGCATATCTTAAAATGTCAGTGCCATTGTTTTGTCTTAAGATGCACACCAGTAATGTTTTTTTTCTAAGGCATGTTTATAAAATATGTTTATATACTTAAATATCCTAATTGAACTAAATCCTAATCCTGGCTTAATCTAAACCCTGTCTGTGAAACCAGGACTTTATGTACTTACTATAGGGGTGTAGTTTAGGGTCAGTTGCATGAAATTATGCATAATTTATTGTTATTACTACAGTACCAACATGTAACATGTGTAACAAGGACACTTAACAATGCGTTACCTCTCTTTTCTTTGACAATCTCTTTATGAACTCCTTGAAGCGTCAACATTTTGATGCAATTAATGCATTATTTAATTTGTTTGCAGCCTAAAGGTATTTTAATATCAGATTTATGGCTTCTGTTGTAACAGCTACGCTAGATAATTATAAAATGTGTTGCCAAATTTAGTGTAAAAACAAGATGTGCTAAAACAGTCCAAGTTCATCAACCATTACCGTAAACAAACTATTTTTGACGCTGCAAGTGCCAGACAAAGATGCAATTATCTCCAAAATGGCCCGAGATTAAAATAATTTGAATTTACGAGCACTTTAGACAGTGTTCAAGTGACTGTCAACAACGTTCCTGATAGCAACAGAGCTAGATGTAAAAAATTATTTTTTTACATCGAAGCAAACAATAGTGCAATCTCAACAACAAACGATGAGATTTCAAAGGCCGTTATCCCTCCAGACTGCACCGTATGCAAATGCTAAAGCGTTCACTCAAACGCTTTACTTTGATGAAGCCGTTATGACTTTTGAAGACATTTCGACTGCAATAGCACAAAAGCATTATGGTTGTTCGGGTGAAAATCAAGTTCAAGTCAAGCTGAGGGTTGAGTCATTACTTGAGGACTGACGGAGGGAAATCTGTTGTTTAGTGTGACCCTTTGCTTTTGTTTTGGGTAATGAAAGCCCATTGAGAGGCGGACATGCTGGACCGCTGCCCATTTCGCTCTGTTTCAATTACCCAGCATGCCTTCAGCAGGGTAATGAGGTGGGTGTCACCACGGGGGTAAAGCGACAACCAGTGACCGCTGCGTCGCCACTTGGCCTCTCATTTCCGTGGTGATGAAGTGTCGATTGGCAGGGTCAAGGGGGCGGGAGAGAGAGAGAGAGAGAGAGAGAGAGCGAGAGAGAGAGCGACTGCCGAACGAGGACTGACACGTACTGTCTCTGAAGCCCTCTCATATTCGCAGCACAGACCTCCAGCTACCATATGTTTTTATCAGAGACCGAACCACAAAAGGGGGAATTACATTTGAAAGGCCGGTAAATAAAGTTGGTATTGATTTGATCTCATGTGTAATCCGTTTTGCTGTCTGACACCAAGTCCAGCAATAAAAGAGAATCATGTAGGACAGCATAATAGATAATACGACCATACATCAATTGGGGTTTGGGAGACGTGAGGGCGATAGATCATCTTCCAGCCAGACTGCTTAGCTATGGAATTTATAAACTAGCTCCTAAAATTGAAGCGGCTTTCCAATTTACAGATGCGCCGTGGTACTTTACTGCTTTTCTCCACTACAGCTGATTCTATTTCAAGTTTACCAGAACGATTCGCTGTGAGGCAGACAAAGTTTGCCTGACATAGCAGCTGTCAAACGGCTCTTTCATCGCACTGAGTCTTTGTCTCTTACTTTATCTGAAACAGTGGCGTTTAAAAGACACCCTTGAGTGCATTTAAATTGTAAAAGGAGGAACATTAAAACATTTTTGTTTAAATAATATTTATTCATTTTAAAATAAAGTTTATGAATTATTTTTTAACAGAATGTATTTGCATAAAATAGCTGTAAATGTAAACTTCTAAAGATAAAGATCCATATTATTAATACTACTATAATTATTAATATTGGAGTAGTTTGATTAAAAATGAGCTCGCCTGATTTTGTAGGAAAGCTATTCTAAAGTTTAATTGTGGAGAAGGATATTGGGAAAAACCAAAAGATCCAAATGCAAATATTACTTAATAGTAAGTAATTACAATCTAATTATGCTGATGCAAATATATATATATATATAATTAAAAAAAAAAAAGTAATACAATCAGGAGGGCTGTTAAAAATGTATTCATATAGACTGAATACATACACTACAACTGATTATGAGTTAGTTTGAAAGCTAAAAGTAATGATCATTCAAAATGTAAATTTTATTTATATGTCTTATATTAGAATTATATATATATATATATATATATATATATATATATATATATATATATATATATATACATATAAAATCGATCTAAACGAAAAGTTTGTTTATATAATATATGTGTGTAAGTATATATGTTTTTGTATTTATATATATATATATATATATATATATATATATATATATATATATGTGTGTGTGAGTGTGTGTGTGTGTGTGTGTAGCACTGCAGCATTGATACATTTACAGACTTTAATTAATAAACAGATCTCTGAAAACCTTCATTAAAATGAGCAACATTTATATAAACAACATAAATGCCTGAAGACAAACTTTAAGGCATCAAAAGTGATCACATGAGGTCAGTAAAGTTGTCCATGTGCTTTCGATAACAGTTTTGTCTCAGTAACATGAATTCATTTCAGCACAGATATGCCTCAGTTATGGAACACTTGCGCCATCTTCTGGAGACATAACATAACAACAACATACCAGTAGGACATGTAGGACACAACAAGCATTTTAAAAGAAATTCCCTAAATATTAAAATAGCAGATAGTGTGGAGAAGAACCATTTGATTAGCAGAAGAGATTCAAACTTAAAACCAGGATAGGAGAAAGTGTTGTAGCATCCAAAAATACTACACACATTCAAGCCTGGCAGAGGACTTTCACTTTAGCCATTACTAATCACTGGTTAAAGGCTAAACCAGTGAACACTAACTGACTGGGTGAGTGAAAGCATTAAGGTATGGAGTGAATTTCTCTTACCTCATCAGCACATGGCAGCTGTACTTGAGGTGATCCCCACTCCTTGCTGATCTTCTCCCTGAACCTCTGAGGGATGATCCAGCACTTGCCAATAACCAGATCTGGGTAAATCAGCTTTAACTCTCCCCTAAAGAGTAAAAATACAGGAATGAATAATTTAACCTGTCTATAACACTCCATCATTATTCAATGAACAGTTTATGGTTTCCTATAGGTCATAAAACCCTAACATAAGCTGTGAATAGCCCATGATGTCAGTAAAAGTTGAACTAGTGAGTAAGTTGTTAGGTTTGTAAGGCTTGGTGTGTGGGTTTCGAGTGGGACCGGCTGCTTAAGCATCCATGACTCAGAGCTCTGAGGGAGTCCTACACATCCCACACCGGCCTACAAGCCAGACTTCTCAAATCAGTTCATCTAAGGAAATGCGGTTTGGAAATGAACCCTAGTCCAAAACTCCTAAAGGAAGACGTTTGTTAAGGATTCCTATTGGAATTTTAATGAACCAATCCCAGCAGGATAAAAGACATCAGAAGGAATTTTTCCTTTTTGCTATTTTTTCCACAGTATTTTAATCAAACATTCAGGATGTTTTGATCGTATTAACTAACGGAGTGTCTATTTACGCTAAGTGCAAATAATCTGCTTTGTTGGCAGAGGCTATTTACACTAACTCCGCCCACTGATGTCTGATTGGGCTAGACAAAATTACAGCGCGTGGCAGAAAGTTTTGATGCAAATCAACCCGATTCGAATCCACCCTTTGCTGAACTCGCTCTACTCCCTTTTCCCATCACTTATCAGATCGGAAAGGCATTTATTTTCAACAAAAACGAAGAAAATATTCGAAAAGTGTGTTTAATAATAAAGTGTTTATCGGTTAGGGTTAGGGAGGGCTTTATTGTCTCAACAAGGTAGCATCAATTTAATAATTTTAATAAATATAATCATTTACACTCTATGTTATTATTGCATACCGTGTAATGTACAAAAACACTGAGGTACAAATATTATCTGCCACTATTTATAAGTATAAATACCATCTAACTACTATTTGCACTTATTGCAAAGAAAATACTTCTATTTTTACAATGTATATAGAATCTATCTGTATTTTCACTTTGTGTAAACAGCATCGCTAAGAAAATGCTGCTATTTTCACAGTGTAAATAGAATATTTTGCTATTTAAACTATGTGTAAATAGCAGCTATCGCTAAGAAAATATGCTATTTTCACTTGTAGTGTAAATAGCATCTATCTCTATTTGCACTTAATACAAATAGTTGTCAAAATGTATGTCTTTCATTTTTCCATCTGTTATCTATATAATAGTGCATATACAGTACATATGTCCATATAGACCATGTTAAATATAATTAATGTTAAATATAAACATAATGATTCCTAGTTATACATACATATATACATATATATACATATATATATATATATATATATATATATATATATATATATATATATATATATATATATATATATATATATATATATATATATATATATATGTATGTATGTATATTCAGTTAACAGCAACTGTCTTTACCTGTCAATTTACAAAATAATTATTATAGTAACAGTCCTCTTGGAGCAACGAGGTACACACACATTTACTTAATACCTACTAATAATACTAATAATAAAGCATTTTGTTTATATTGTGCTTTTCTCAAACCCAAAGCGCTAGTTAGCATTGTTTTGACAGATTTAGCTAACTTCTGAAGGCAAATTTGTCTCCAAAGTATAGCTAAGTAAGCCTAATTAATATTATCAGATTATAATTATTATCAGATTTAGTCACTACTATATTTTGGTATTAAGAGAAATATAATTCTGATAGAATACAGCTTGATAAAAAAGACTTGACAATCATTTATTTATTTATATTGCTGAAAATCAGGAATGCTTGAATAGAAAATCTAGCAAGTTGTTATTGGAACTGACATTCACTTCTGACTAAGCAAACAAAATATTGGACACATTAAAATGATCAGAGAATATCTGGACAGAATGACAGCATTGTGAAGTCTTACTTGCAGAATTCAGCATCTTCTGAAGTCAAGAGCTCGTCACAGGTGGATGTGATCATGTGACACGCTGAGAGGACGCACAAAACAAGCGACGTGCAAAATAAATGCATTTCCACCGAGCCTTCAATAGAAACGTGGGTGAGAGTTAATAACTTATTTCACTCTATTTCATGCATGTAAAACAAATTTTAAGTGCAATGTTAATACATTATGTGCGAGGAAATATATAGCCTAATATACGTAGTCTATATCATATGTTTAGTTTTTTTGACAAAATTTGAAAGCCGAACACTGCAAAAAATGCTTTTCTTACTTAGTGTTTTTGTCTTGTTTCCAGTCCAAATATCTAAAAAAAATTTAAATCAAGATGCATTTTCTAGACAATTAAATGACATAATATAGTATATCTTAATTAAAAATATCGAAATTAAGTGAGCTTTTAATTTTTTTCTTACCCCACTGGCAGATCATTTTGATTGTTTTAAGCAAAAACCCACCTAATTTAGAATTATTTTTTTTTTTTTTTGAAAACAATATAGGCCTAATATCTAATGCCTTTTCTAGTAAATGCTTCTTGATTTAAGAATTGTTAGATATTTGGACTGGAAACAAGACAAAAAGCATTTTTTTTAATTTATTTTTTTTCTGTGAAATTGTTCACATATCGGACTGAATCGATCAGAATGGTTCTCGAGTCAAGCATCTCTTCTGAAAACGTCCGATTCATAATGAGCCGACGATTGAGCAATATGTGCCTGCAAGGAACGTGGAATATGAGGGAGCATGTTGGCGTAAATTAATTAATGATACATTTATTGTAGGCTGTATTTCATTATATAAATTAACTTTCATTTTATTGACCTTATAGGTTTAGTGGAATAATTTCCAGACTAATTTACCACGTAGTGAAAATTTAACCAAACTTATGGGGACAAAACAAACAAATGAATAAATACAAAATGCAAACTGCTAGATTGTGTTTATTAAACACTATTTACACATTTCATGAACACATGCTGCAGGTTTCCTGAAAATACAAACTCCCCCCCAATACCAACTAGTGGAAATGATGCCTGTTTCCCATACAAATACTGATAACATTCAAGTTTTTCGTTCAATCATTTGATTTCAAGGCTTTCGTGGCTTCTTTGCTGCACTGGCCCTACATTGCTGTAACTGTGCAGCAAAAACAACATCTGGTGCTGCTGACACTCTGGTTTGTGCTTCTTTGCAATGATGGCACTAGAGCTCATTAAAATAGGATTTAAAGCAATTATTTTTAATGATTTCATCTTAAATTAAGCACAGTAGCCTTTTTTTCTGCTTTAACCCATGATCATGTATCTTATCAAAGATTAAAATAAAAAAATACATGCATCAGTGGCAAACGCAGATTGGAAGTGCAAGATTACTTTAAAGGGCACTATACAGTACACAGTATATTACGCTGCATAGTGCACAGTTGTCCCCAAGAAAAGAAAAAAAAGTAATCTTTTTTCTTTTTTTTTTACTGTTCATATAGCGGACTAAAACGTTGCATGGAGCATGACAAGGTAGTCAAGTTTTAAAAATGTCAACCACACCAATCATTTTTCATTTTAGCACACACATTGTATCATTGTATTCATCATTCTTCATCTGTAAATGGAAGCAGTTTGATAACACGTTCACATGTATGATAACACGATCACATAACACCAAGACAATACAGAGAAATCACAAGGTAATAATGGCCTATAGTGAAGTAGACGAATAAACCATATTTATCAAACAAACAACGTGACAGATTTGACACATTATGCACCTATTTGGTGTACAACACATATAATATATAAAGGATAGCATTACATTTCAAATACGTCTCTCTTTGTGTACTTTACATTAAGGCATGGGGTATCTTCTCAGCAGCAACAGAACACAATGTTCAGAGTTTCTTACTTCTTACCTGATGTCCTTACAACCTTATGTTAAGGTCTGAATGGAACCCATTTAGGCTACCCATGAGCATTAATACATAGAGGCAGGAAAAAGTACTTTAGAAACCAGCCTTTATTAATTTTTAAGAGATTGGGTTTGGGGCTGAGTCCATGGGACTGTTTCTGGGGGACGAGTCTGAGGGAAGAACAGGAGACAATGGTAAGGAGAATGCAGAAGACAAAAGGTAGGCAAAATAAAAAGTGAATCCCCAGAAACAGTCCCACGGACCCAGCCCCAAACCCCATCTCTGCAATAATAATTAATAAAGGCTGGTTTAAAGTACTTCTTCATGCCTCTATGTATTAATGCTCATGGGTAGCCTAAATGGGTTCCATTCAGACCTTAACATTAAGTATTTTACTGTTATGTGTCAACAAGATTCAACAAGACATTTTCATCTGGCTATACCCAATGTTTAGATCTGTTGTGGTATTTATGCAAATTAGCACATAGGTAATTAGATTATGCACCGTTTGTCCATGTTAACAAACAATTTCAAAAAACTTGTAATACATTTTTTGTTTGTCTTGATGTAAGTAATCAACTCAGTAATTTTCATGGTGATATCTAAAGGTTAAAACTTTTACCCTATTCAAGTAAGAAAAAGAATGAATAGGCGTTTGAATAGGATATAGTTGGGTCTTTTTCTAAACTTCCCCCTAATGGGATTCTTCGGGACTTTTTTTTCCTTACTCAGGACATACTGAGGATACAAAATCAGTTGAGTTTGCTTCTGTTACAATATGTTCAAGGTTGACCCCCATTTTGGCTTAAAATGACTGGACTACTAGACTGAAGGGGAAGACGTAACAATGGGGGCTCGTCCGGGATATGAACCCGCGACCTCTCGCACCCAAAGTGAGAAGTGAGAACCCCTAGACCATCAAAACTATGGTCATAACTCCATAATGCCTGAAAGAGCAAACTCTGAGCAATAAATTCTGGGAAGATGAAAATGTAGCTTATAGCACATGATACCTGTCATATCTCAGTACATTCAAAACATCGCTCTCACTTTGATTTATATAATATTGTTACATAACTGTATAGGCTCTATAGTTATAACTCAAATAAAATAAACTCAGAACTATCATGCTAACAACAGGCTGTTGTGATTGTCTGTGAATTGTAGAAATGTACACCACTCTCACTTGACTTTTATAGGATGATTGGTAGACTTCAGACTGATGCATGTATAAATTATCCATCCTTAAATTCATCCATTTCCAAAATCACTTTCAAATTCCTTGAATCACTTTCAGATCAAACCTCTTCACACTTGATCTTTGTATGTTAATGACAGGAGTCAGCAAATGTTCCTGAGTGCTATTACAAATACTTAGTAAGATGCTGGAAAGTCTCCGCTTGCCCCCACCAGAGGAATTAACAGTTCATCATGTGTATTATAATGGAAGGAACTCAATCATTATCATTCTGGATCTACATTCAAAGCACTGCATATACATATTTTTGGGTGTCTAAATTAAAACAATTTTCCTCAACATTCCCTTGATGCCAGCTACAACAGCCTTGCACGTGCAGGTCAGCTCTTATTAAAGCAGAAAAACATTCTCTAATATTAATGTGTTTACAACTGCAGAAAGTGCATAGCAGATTGCCTTTTACTCTCCGTAGGGTGATTAATTATCCCTTTTTTCACTGTAAAGTCATCTGGTGCTATAAAAACTACTGCATTTCCTTATTATAAGTCATTCTATATGTAAGGTGCTTTTCGCTTCTATAACTATGGCATGTGCTAGATCAGAAACATTCAAATCGCAAAGGGTTTAAGTCAATATGAATCATGCTTGTGAATTTCCTCTCCTATCGGGAGGTAATGCACCATAGTTATGTAAATGTGAATTGTAAAACTGCCTTGCATTGCATTATTCAATTGGAACTTTTCTGTCATTTTTTCCTTAGTATATTATAGTATTAGAATAGTTGTATAAATACCTTTTTTCCTAAGTCACTACTAATTATATTAATATTTAAAGACCCTAAAGTGTCCCCTAGAATGGGATGCTGAAATAAAGCAGATGTAGGAAACACTCTGCAACTACTTAAATGTAACATGCTGTGATGCATCATGGGATGGTCACGGGCCTGCCCGTGAAACTCATCCAAAAGCTGTTTGGAAACATTTAAAACTGTGTTTCTATGTGTGGATTGATACCATCCACCTTATGAAGCAAATGTGAGCTTACTTTGGTAAAGACAGCAGCTAGTGCCCACACTTTGAATATTAGTGTTGAGGCACTCTTTAGATTCCCTGTAGAGAAGCCCAGCGTGACTGTTCACCTGGGATCCTGTTTTGAAGTGTCTGGTTATATATAATATTACAGGTTGTTGCTGTTTTCCAGAATATTGTTATCGAGACAAAAATGCAGCTTTCAGGAGGCAATCTTGATGTAAACCTGAACTTCATCTTGTGATAGCACAAATACGTGGCATTACGTCAGTAAATGCTGATTTTGTGTACTGTAAGCCCATAATCATTTGAATGCCTGTTTCGATTTGCACTTTTGTCAGCTTATAACATGTGAGGTTACAATTATTAAGAGGAAACAGAGAATAATATACATCATAGTGTGCAGGAAAAACAAATAGTCTTAAAGCATTTGTCTGTTGTGCACCAGTAACATTCAGCCTGAACATTCTTGAAGAGCCGGAGTAAAAGCACATAAAGTGGTAAAATGGGTTCAAAGCATGTTAAGCCTAATCAACAGGCATAATGTTTATAACCACAGAAAATACACAACCATCTGTTTGTTTTTTTATGTTTTTGAAAGAAGTCTCTTATGCTCACCAAGGCTGCACTTATTTGATCAAAAAATACAGTGGAAATTGTGCAACATTGTTACAATTTAAAAGAACTGTTTTCATATTAATATATTTTGAAATGTAATTTATTCTTGTGATCAAAGCTGAATTTTCAGCATCATTACTCATAATCATTAGTCTTTAGTGTCACATGATCCTTCAGAAAACATTCTAATGCTGATTTGTTGCTTAATTATTTATTATCAATGATGAAAACAGTTGTGCTGCTTAATATTTTTGTTGATACCATACTTTTTTTATGAATAAAAAGTTAAAATGAACAGTATTTATTTGAAATAGAAATCTTTTGTAACATTATAAATGTATTTTACTGTCACTTTTGATCAATTTAATGCATCCTTGCCAAATAAAAGTATTAATTTCTTTCAAATTTTTAGTGCACTTCAACCCGCTCCTTTCTTACAGCGGCATTCATAAGTTCGCATTCAGATCTGCCTCCATCCAATCAACAAACAATGGATAGAACCAAGTCCCCGCTCTGCATAATAGTTTCACTCGGATGTACAGTATATCACAACACGGAAAGAAAATATCTGTCTCTACTTGCGTTTCATCGCAACCTTAAAGGTATAGATCACTTAAAAAATTAAATTCTGTCATCATTTACTCGCCCTCAAGTTGTTCCAAACTTGTACACAAACTGTACACTGAACACAATAGAAGATATTTTGAAGAATATTGGTAACCAAACAGTTGAACGGTAGCCATTGACTACCATACAGTAGTATGGAAACAAAATACTATAGGGCCCATCAACTGTTTGGATACCAACATTATTCAAAATATATTTTGTGCTCAGCAGAAGAAAGAAAGGTTTGGAACAACTTACTCACAGGAAGAGTAAATGATGACACATTTTTTATTTTTGGGTGAACTATCCTTTTAGGCTTACAATGGCCTTTAGGCCTAAACTATCCTTTAGGCCATTGGTAAATGCCTTAAAGTATCCACGATTATTTTCAGTGGTAATTGACATTATGCCATAAATAATGTCTGTGGACTTCAGTCCCACACGGCCCTCCACTAACTATAAATCTTTAAATGTCACATTAATAATACCTTTAGATGTTAAACAGTGGACACCATTTGAATCTTGAGAACGTCTGTCTGTTGAAGTGGTTTGAAAGTAGATTGCCAAAACACTGAGAAATTCATGTTTTTCATGTTTGCTGGTTGCTCTAAAATGTTCCTGTGTGTTCTTCTCATTTGGAGCAGAAAAGCACTTATAAACAATTCAAGTTATGAATATGTGCAGTCCTGCCATGTATTTTTCTGTACAGATGAAGATATGCAGCTTTTGATGGTTATGTTTGGGAAACCGATGCTGAGTGTAGATTGTCTTTACACAGGTAATTGAGCAGCATTCTACCACCGCAGGATATGATGCCACAAGAGGACATCAAAGCTGATTTGATGAAAATCCAACAAGTAAAGTAGAGATACTTTTAGTCAAAGCCTTGTGTTGCTTTGACTTCCGTACGTTCTCCATCCTATATCATTTTTGCTTGTTCTTCAGCAGCTAAAAGCAGGGCTTGGGCATTTTGCTCAACAGAAAACAGGTAATCTTGTAGAGTTGAAAAAGGCTATCATTCCTTGTTGTGTGTTTATATCCCACATTTAGGGCTGTTAGGTGGATTGTGCACCCTGAGAGCCAATCAGATGACTGCAGAGGAACCAGCAGAAGACGGAGAACTCGAAGAAGTTGAAGACGGAAGATGCCAAAAGAGCCACCTGCGTTTACACTGACGCTTCTGGTACAAGTAATCTTCTTTCTCACGCTCCTTACGAGCCCGCTGATAGTGATCTTCTTCCTTTAGATACCACACGGGAGGCCAGCGATGTTTCTCAAAGTGCTCCTGGTTTTCTGCAAAACAGAATGAGACAGCCACACTTGCTTAATGCAGAACAAATTATAATACTGAGATAAGGGATGCCTGACACTAAAAATAAATAAAAATGCTTTGCTTTTTAGAAAAAAATAGCCAGACATCTCTAAAACAAGATAAATGTTAACTATAAACTACCACTCAATATTTTTGGTCAGATTTTTTTGTACAAAGTGTTCAAAAACATTGAAAAAATCTAAAAATAAGCTCTTATGCTTACCAAGACTGCATTTATTTGACAGTAAAAAAACAGTAATATAGTGAAATATTATTACAATTTAAAATAACTGTTTTCTATTTTAAAATACTTTAAATGTAATTTATTCCTGTGCTGGCAAAGCTGAATTTTCAGCATCATTACTCAATTCTTCAGTGTCACTTGATCCTCCAGAAATCATTCTAATATGCTGATTTGCTACTCAATAAACATTTCTGATTACTATCATGTTAAAAACGTGTTGGTTTCTGTTGTAACCGTGGAGAGAACGAGACGCAATGTTGATGAATGACTCTAGGGGTCATACTTGCGAGCCCAATCACCTCTGATAATTTGGGAACAGTCTAATGAAAATTGGCGAGGGGAATTTGCACCACTCCCCCGGCCATACGGGTATATAAGGAGCCCGGTGTACATCTACTCATTCAGTTTTGTGTTGAGGAGCCGAGACAGTGTCCTGGCCATTTCAGTGAGCAGTTCAGCATTGTGACAGGAGGAACACCACATCTTGTTCCCTCCATCAGGAAATGGAGTTTACAACAGTAAACTCCATTCCCTATCTGTGAGTCACTGCAACGTGGTGCCGATGACTGACACTAGGAGACACTAGGAGATGACTGAAACTAAGAGTGACACCAGGAAAACGGCACAGCAGCTTAACCCTGTTACAATGTTTGGTGGTGTAGATGTCCTCCACCGCTTGCCATAAGAAGCACACTCACAACATCGTAACCTACCCAATGCCCCACGTAAGCCGTGTAGTCCTTCATACCACATGGGGACAGAGAGGGAATGGGTAGCTTCAGCTGGGAATAGGTCGCAGCCGGTCTTTTGACCTTTTTCTATTTTTTCTTTTCTTTTTTGAAAATTCACAGCTGTGCAGACTCTGGGGCAGTTTTCCTTTTCCATGACGAAAAAGAACAATACGAAGACACCATCCTGTCCGAAGAGATGTTAACATGTGGAGAATACATCACATGAACTTACCCATTGGGAAGTACCAAACATGGAAAGAAGTCTCTGCAGTAGGTCCTACCTGAAGTGAGAGGAACTTCTACAAGCACAGTGACTGGCAGCAGAGACAGAGCTCTGCCTTTGGGAAGACACAGGTTTACCATCAGGGAAACCATATCATGGAGGATACCTCATATGGAATTACCATCAGGGAATTACTACATAAGGAACACTTAGCTCCAGTATGCGGGCTGACCCGAAGGGGCATGCATAACGAGTACTGTACCTAGCAATTGAACTCTGCCGAATTTAACTGCCGCAGGCTGCTGAAAAGTAAGATACATCCAGGGTTTGCAGGTCTGGGGAACTTACGGGGACAAAGAAGGGCATGTTATCACCTCAGGGTGGGGAAAGGCGCTATTATATATATCTTACCTGATTGTCCCCAATACCACACATGACCAAACTGTCTCAACCCGGAATTGTAAAATCTTGTGAAGGTATTGGGTGTAGCCCAGCTTGCTGCTGTACAGATGTCTGTTAGAGAAGCGCCGTTTGCTAGAGCCCAGGAGGATACAACATTTATTTTATAGTGTGCACACACTCCTAAAGGGCACGGCATGCTTTGGCCCTGGTATGCCAAGGCAATGGCATCCACAATCCAGTGGGCCATCCTCTGTTTTGGAGACAGTCTTCCCCTTCTGCTGTGCCCCAAAACAGACAAAGAGCTGCCCAGAGCTGAGAATGAGGAAACTGTTCTTTCTTTGAAAATTTGGGTACCGCTTCCACTTGGACAACCTGCGGAACAAAAAGAAAACAAAACAAAGTATTCTCCACCCGGCCCTCCACCGAGGGAAGGAGCAGTGCGTTCACTACCTCCTGGGAAAGAGCAGCTCCCCTCATTTCTGGGTTGCCCATCTCGAGGATGCTTCAAATCCTTCTTCAGGTTCTTGGTGCTCGCGTGATAAATGGGCTGCGTCGCCTTCCTGTGGGCAGCTCGACGCTGTGGCAGGGCTATAGGCTCGTTCTGCAGTGGAGCAGGTGTGTGGCAGCCGCAGGCGGATGCCCTCAGCAAAGTGCAGATGGGGTACAGGGCCGCAGCGTCCTGAAGGTGGCAGAGGAATCGGGCCGAGGCAAGATGTGTTTAATGGTCCCCGTCTGCTTCTTTACTGCCGAGAACTGCTAGGCAAAGTCCTTGACAGTGTCGCCGAAGGGGTCACCCTGTGAGATGGGGGTGTTGAGAAAGCGAATTTTGGCTCCCAGACCACCATAGTGGGCATAGTCTGGCCGAGAGCCAGCGCTATGACCTTTGTCACTTGTAGAGCAAAGAACGGTTGCCAAACACAGTTCCTGCATCAATCTCAGCTCAGGACTACCCTCGTAGAGATCTTTAAGTGCCTTGGCCTGATGGCCATGGAATGCAAGGCTGAAGCAACCTGTCCAGTGGTACTAACCTTCTCCGTTAGAGACAATGTAAATTTACAGGCCCTGGACGGGAGTATAGGACAATTCTGCCAGGTGGCGGCCTGCTCCAATTGTTGCCCTCAGATCACCCTGAGCGCTACCCGGCACAGCATTGTGCATTGCAGAAGGACCGGGACGAGGAGCAGCTGGGGTGACTCCTTTTACTAGAAAAGAGTATTATGATCGCAGCATTGCTGTGGTCATGTTCTCGTAGTGGAGACATGAACCATCCACGAACGCTGTCTCAGCGTCTCAGCAAACATGTGAGAAAAAGATTGTTGCCGTCCGAGGACGAGAGATATTGACCGCACCTAGAAACACACTGGTGGAAAGACATCTTTAAAAAGATGATCTCCGTCTGTGCTTGCTCTTTTGAGGAAGTTTGCTCTTTTAGATCCCTGAAACGCCCAGGGGAAGCTCTCTCTGCACCTATCTGTATGAGGCGTGGAGAGAGACTGGTGCCGTTACACCAGTAATCCTTCTCAAACGAGGTGAATGGAATGAGGTATAGATATACACTTCGCTTGGCACCGAAGAACAAATATGAATGAGTAGAGGCTCTCAAAAAGGCACTGTCCTTCACTGACTACCTTTCACAACTGTCTAGAGTTGTCAGGTATTTAAAAAAATTTTGTTTGGATTTTAGTATTGAGAGATGGATTTTAGATTTCCTTGTGCTGAGAACACAGAGTGTTAAATGATAGTCTTTCTGAATGGTTGGTGTCATCTACCGGGTCACCTCAAGGATGTGTCTCTACTACACATCTCCTACTATTTATTTTGTATACGAATGATTGTAAGAGTAATTTTGGAAATAGACATATTATAAAATTTGCAGATGACTCTGTAATTATTCATTTATTGAGTGAGGGGGACTCAATGCATGGTCCTGTGGTTGATGATTTTGTTAGCTGGTTTCAGGATGCTTTTTTAACACTAAATGTATACCCTCTCAGTTCCACTCACCCAAACTGAATTTGGAAAACAAGCTTTTCGGTATGACTAACCCAGTGATTGGAACTTTTTACAAAATTACCTGAAATTGCAGACCCTAGTGTCAATGAACATTTTTAGATCTTTGCTTAGTGAGCTGTTAAAGGAATAAACATTTTGTAAAAAAAAAAAAAAAAAAAAAAAAATTTGATGATAGGTTTGAATGTTATGTTGATTTTCTCTTTCTTTACCTGGTTAAATAAAAGGCAAATAAATGTTCTTAAAACTCAAGAGATGATTATTGACTTTGGCTCGAGGATCTATCTATCTATCTAATGTATTCAGTATAAACAAACAACTATCAATGGTATGGGTGTTGAGAGTGTTGAGCAGTATTTGGGCAACATTTTAGACAACAAGTTGTCTTTTTCTCAAAATACTGAAGCTTGAGGAAACTAAGGTATTTTAATGTGAATAAAACATTGAAGTGTATGTTTTACAGATCCTATATTGAGTCATTTTTATCCCTTTTTTTATTGCTGTGCTGGTTTAATTCCATAAACATGAAAAATAAAAAAATAGGGAAGTAAAATAATTGGGAATAACCAGATGAGTATGGCCCAGTTGTATAAAAGGCAGATGTTGGGAAAAGCACAGAGTATATTGTTGGATGAGTGGTGGGACTCATCCAACAATACACTCTGTGCTTTATCCTACACATGCCTTTGATAAAACTGTGCCATTCTCATCTGATTCTTCCCAATTATTTTACTTCACCATTTTTATTTTCATGTTTATGGAATTAAACCAGCACCATGAGTTTCACCTCCTCCCCTCTGGTATTCGTTTTAGAACTCCTATTGGTAAAACAAAGTTTAAACATTAATTTATCCCCTCAGCTGTTAAGTTTTTAAATGTTAGGTAATCTTTTGTCTGAAGATTTTATGTGTTTGCATTGTTTGTATGGTGATTGTCTTATGCTTGTATGCTGCAATCAAATTGCCTTCGGGAAATGAATAAAGATGAACTGAAACTTTGAAGTGACTCCCATGAGTGCAGAATTGTGACGAATGTTGCTCTAGAGTGATGTAAAAGTCGCATAAATTCTGTTATGACTGTTCAGACTGCAGTCGCATTGCAAAACATCTGACCTCTATCTGATTAGTACCACATGTGGAAGTGGCACAAATTGAAATTGAATAGATTCCATGTGGTTTGTGCTGTTCACACTGTCATGAGAAAAACTGATCTGAATCATATATGAGCAAAATAAAAATAACATAGGCTAAGTCATCAACACCACGTCGAAGTGACTGACAGATAGTTGTGCTTTTTAATATTTTTTGGAAACCGTGAAACATTTTTTCAGGATACTCTGATGACTGGAAAGTTCAAAAGAACAGCATTCACGATACAGACAGAAATCTAACAATTTAACAATGTAAAAATCTTTACTGTCAATTTTGATCAATTTAATGTATCCTATTTTAATAAAAGAATGAATTTCTTTCCAACATTTTTTTTTAACTGACCCCTTAGTGTATACAATATAAATTAATGTATTAAAATAATTTTTTTACAATATTAAGAATATACAGTGAGAAAAATAAGTATTTGAACACCCTGCTATTTTGCAAGTTCTCCCACTTAGAAATCATGGAGGGGTCTGAAATTGTCATCGTAGGTGCATGTCCACTGTGAGAGACATAATCTAAAAAAAAAAAAATCCAGAAATCACAATGTATGATTTTTTAACTATTTATTTGTATGATACAGCTGCAAATAAGTATAAGAACACCTGAGAAAATCAATGTTAATATTTGGTACAGTAGCCTTTGTTTGCAATTACAGAGGTCAAACGTTTCCTGTAGTTTTTCACCAGGTTTGCACACACTGCAGGAGGGATTTTGGCCCACTCCTCCACACAGATCTTCTCTAGATCAGTCAGGTTTCTGGGCTGTCGCTGAGAAACACGGAGTTTGAGCTCCCTCCAAAGATTTTCTATTGGGTTTAGGTCTGGAGACTGGCTAGGCCACGCCAGAACCTTGATATGCTTCTTACAGAGCCACTCCTTGGTTATCCTGGCTGTGTGCTTCGGGTCATTGTCATGTTGGAAGACCCAGCCTCGACCCATCTTCAATGCTCTAACTGAGGGAAGGAGGTTGTTCCCCAAAATCTCGCAATACATGGCCCCGGTCATCCTCTTCTTAATACAGTGCAGTCTCCCTGTCCCATGTGCAGAAAAACACCCCCAAAGCATGATGCTACCACCCCCATGCTTCACAGTAGGGATGGTGTTCTTGGGATGGTACTCATCATTCTTCTTCCTCCAAACACGTTTAGTGGAATTATGACCAAAAAGTTCTATTTTGGTCTCATCTGACCACATGACTTTCTCCCATGACTCCTCTGGATCATCCAAATGGTCATTGGCAAACTTAAGACGGGCCTTGACATGTGCTGGTTTAAGCAGGGGAACCTTCCGTGCCATGCATGAATTCAAACCATGACGTCTTAGTGTATTACCAACAGTAACCTTGGAAACGGTGGTCCCAGCTCTTTTCAGGTCATTGACCAGCTCTCCTCCATGTAGTTCTGGGCTGATTTCTCACCTTTCTTAGGATCATTGAGACCCCACGAGGTGAGATCTTGCATGGAGCCCCAGTCCGAGGGAGATTGACAGTCATGTTTAGCTTCTTCCATTTTCTAATGATTGCTCCAACAGTGGACCTTTTTTCACCAAGCTGCTTGGCAATTTCCCCGTAGCCCTTTCCAGCCTTGTGGAGGTGTACAATTTTGTCTCTAGTGTCTTTGGACAGCTCTTTGGTCTTGGCCATGTTAGTAGTTGGATTCTTACTGATTGCATGGGGTGGACAGGTGTCTTTATGCAGCTAACGACCTCAAACAGGTGCATCTAATTTAGGATAATAAATGGAGTGGAGGTGGACATTTTAAAGGCAGACTAACAGGTCTTTGAGGGTCAGAATTCTAGCTGATAGACAGGTGTTCAAATACTTATTTGCAGCTGTATCATACAAATAAATAGTTAAAAAATCATACATTGTGATTTCTGGATTTTTTTTTTTAGATTATGTCTCTCACAGTGGACATGCACCTACGATGACAATTTCAGACCCCTCCATGATTTCTAAGTGGGAGAACTTGCAGAATAGCAGGGTGTTCAAATACTTATTTTCCTCACTGTATTCCATTATACCTTGAAATAAACAGTAATCATTATTTACAAAAATCCATTATCTCAATATTCACTTTGAAGTTAAAATAAATGTAATATTTAAAGATGTGGCAGTTATAACGATTTGAAGGCAGTTGAATTACCTGTAGATTTGGCTTTCATGTCACGAGGGAATTTGCGACAGACTCTGTTGTAGTTGGTGCAGATGTGGTGGAGACACCAATCAGTCATCTGATGAGAACAGTGGAACTAATGGGAACAATCACATAGATGAAAACACTAGAGAGAAAATCATAGATTTTGAAATTTGAAAACCACTCCTAAAACATAGATTCTTTATATGTCAATTAAAAATGATCAAATATCACATTTTTATACAATCTCTCTGGAATACTTGATTCTAATTGTAAGCAATATTTCATGTTTATTTATTTATTTGGTAAAAAGCCATGCAATAAAAGCCAGTAAGCTGAGATATACTCTATCCAGCTGCAGACCTGCATCAAGCATGACAAGCATGATGGGGAATAAGGTGAGTTGTCTATAATATTTCTGTCATGATGTGTACTAATTAAGATATTAAGTGTTTAGCTGCTAAAAATTATAAAATAATACTGTGCACATCTTTTGTTTTTTATTATCGAAGCTTGAATTTATTGTGGTGAAATCACTGTAGGTTTTGTATTTATTATTTATGAATATAAATTATTTTTGCATTTGTCACAGTAGAGATATTATTCATGTGAATCCTATTCATTTCGTTTTCAGGGATAACATGGAGGTATTTCTGCAGGAATGCTATGATAAAATGTTCTTAAAAGTCAACCATTTTTGTGATAAGTTTTAAGTTGATAATTTGTTGTATAGCGTTTGTGGGATTTTTTTTTATTTATTTTTTTTTTCAATTATAAGCTGTTTATAAGTTTTGTTTTGTTTTAAATTAAAAATTATTTTAGCAATAATTATTTACATGTCTTGGTTTTCACATAGAGACATGCATGTTTCACTTGTTTAAGGCTTTGTATTAAATGTTTGTTTTGAATTTCATTTGATTAAATACAGTATATTTAAGTCTTGAACAGCTATTTGTAACAACAGGAAGGAAAGTAAGGATTAAGGAAATAGTAAAAATGGGAAAACACTTTTGTAACGACTGAGACAAATCAGACACAATTTGTTATATTTAACAAATAATCTTTAAAACTCACTCTGGGATCTATCGTCCCTTCCCCCCAGCTAGGGCAAGAACCATGACTACCATCAGATAAGATGGTTTTATTGCCGTTAAAAATTACCATAGGGAAGACAGAAACAGACCTTAAAACAGACGTTCCTGTTTTAATTTATAGACAAACTGATCTATAAATGAACATGCATCCCAGAACATTGTGTGAATGATTTACTGTCTTGTGTAGTGTCTTTTAATTCTATTATTTTTTTGATACTGTGTATTTTACAATAGAACCAACGGTCAATGTAACCTCACCTATACCATGTTTGGTCTCTATAAATTGGTACTTTGAAGATCGAAATGATCGTGTACATGATATGTCGATAACTGTGCAACATATTAGTATTACAATAATCTTTTCATAATTTCTTCATCAGCAACCAATCCAGCTGCACATGCAAATGAGCATACTTAAAACAAAGATCCATAAATCAACAACAGAGTAATTTTCCCACTTGGAAATTTCACCCTTCTCATTGGTCAATCAAACCCGGAGAGGTGGGGCTTTTCTCAGGCTTTATTAGAGACAAATTCACAGTGACCAACTCTCTCTTCTTCTGGCCTCTACTGCTACTTCTTCGGGTTGATGTCTGTGGCGACTGCTATGCCTTCACTCCCCCAACAGAGTCAGACTGTATTTTCTTCAATCCAACTCAGAAGAAAACTGCAACTTTACCATCACTGAATGGGCAACCATCAACTCTTCCAACTTCCTCACTCCTTGGTTGCCTGCATCTCCGGCCCAGGGCCGGCAGGCCACAATCTGCATGTGCTCAGCCATGTACTCATGGAGAGAGAGAAAACCTTCAACCAGAACAGAGTCAAACAAACCACTCAAGTTCACCAGCGCCGAAGAAATCGATTGAGACTAATGTCAAAATCCTTCTTCAGGAACTTCAAGAAATGTTTCCACTGCAAAGGCCATGCAAGTATACATTTAATGAGGTGATCTGAAAATGATAAGCTGATGGTTCTTTTCGTGGTTAAATGGATCTTTTCCATAGTTCCATTTCCTGATCCTGGTTTCATACTGTCACTCACCATTGTACCCATGCATGTATGTGTGTTTAGTTTAGTTATGTTTGTAATTTAGTTAATAAAACTTGTGCACAATACGTATTTGGTTCTGATTCTCTGCTTGCAACAAAGTTTATTTTACAATTTAGATTTTGACTACAGGCTCTTAGTAGTACTGTACAGTAAGAAAGACATTTCGGATTCAGGGATATCACTCTCTGGAGCAGACTCCAGAACATTACTCACTGAAGCAGACTGGGGAATTTCTCTCACTGGAGTGGACTCACAAATTTCTCTCACTGGAGCAGACTCGGGGGTTTCGGACTCGGAGGTTTCAATCTCTGGAGCAGATTCGGGGGTTTCACTCTCTGGAGCAGATACAGGGATTTCACTCTCAGGAGCAGATTTGGGGATTTCACTCTCTGGAGCAGATACAGGGATTTCACTCTCTGGAGCAGACTCCGGAACATTACTCACTGGAACGGACTCTGGAATTACACTCTCAGGAACCTAGAGATATCACTCACTCAAACGGACTTTGGAGTGGATCTGGAGTGGACTCAAGGACTGGTGCAGACTCTGGAGCAGATAAGATGGTCCCGATGTGAAGGGTTTGGTAGCAGGCTCGGGGTGAGCTGGCGCACCCATATGTTTTATGGATGGGACTGGACGAGGGTTTGTATTGTCTTCTTTGATTTCAACCACGAAATCAGAACAATATAGCCAGAGGATGTAATTAATGAAATTGAGTAAGGGTAAATTATAATGACCAGGAGACAGGAACTGATATAACTCATCATCCACTCCCATCCGAAAGTAGGCATTGAGCGTAGAATCGCTCCAGCTCACCAGATGGGAATAGTCTAAAAATTCCTCCACAAACCGCTCCAGGGGGCATCCATTCTGTCGGAGGGAGAGGTTCCTCAGCCATTTTCATGATCTCGGTTAAGGTTCTGGTATTCTACCATGGTGTGTAGTTCAGACACAAGCACGAAGCAGGAGTCAAGATCCAAAGAAAATTGATTTTAATACGCCAACCAAAATACAGGAATACGTAGAAAAAAGCACTACACAACAACTAAACAAGACTAATACTGGAACAAAGATGAACTCAAACCGAGGGCTTATATACACAGCAGACAAAGGGAGAAACCAACTAGAACTGAACTGAAGAACCTAATCAATATGTAACCATAGAAACAAACATGGACAGAACGGAGAAGAACTGAACTAATTAACAGACTAGAAGATTAACAAATAAACTCATATATGAACAGAACAGAAGAAACAGATCAAAAAACAAAACTCAAAACATGATACCCAGCAGCAGATGGTCAAATTACAAATGTGTTTTGTGTGTGTGCATGTGTGTGTGTGTTTCCAGTTAGCTTATGCTAAGCAAGCTAATTAACTATTTAGCCTAACATGCAAGTTGCACAGAATCATAGCAATCCGTGTAGAGTTGTGTGCTGCCAGTGTTAGTGTAATGGCGTAGCAGTGTTCAGTTTCTTAGAATATAGGTTTAATGCTAAGTTAAAATATCCAGATTAATTCTTAAATATATTTAAACTACACATATATTTACACTAAATGCTTGTATCAGACTTAACAATCAGCCATCCCTAGAGGTGCAAATAGGATAGAATTTCACTTGACAGCGATCCATTTTCATTCTCTCAGTCAGATGTACTCTTACTTGGGCCATGTCCAGGTAGAGCAGGACATCTCCATCTATATCAGCTCCCATCATAGCAGCCTCTGTCAGTACCGTCACAGTGTACAGCTCTATGACAGACACACAACACTCATAAAAACAACAGAATATGTCAAAATTATTTTTAGGTTTGTATTTTTTTATTTCCTCAGTTAATAAATGACACCCTACCATTTGTTAACAATAGTTAATGTTCCATTTGCTAACATTAAGTAATTACATTAGTTAACATTAACTAAAAATGAAAAAATAACCCTAGAGCATTAAAGGGGACATATCATGAAAATCTGACTTTTTCCATGTTTAAGCGCTATACTCGGGTCCCCGGTGCATCTACCAACCCAGAAAATGTAAAAAAAAACTGACAAACCAGTTCATGTAAACTAAGGATCGGCCCTGTTCTGAACGGGGGCGGGGAGCAGCAGCTCATTTGCATTTAAAGGGACACACACAAAAATGGCACGTTTTTGCTCACACCCAAAAATGGGAAAGCTATAATAAATCATCTCAGGGATATTTTGAGCTGAAATTACACAGACACATTCTGGGGACACCATAGATTTATATTACATCTTGTGAAAGGGGCCATAATATGTCACCTTTAAAGCATTCACAGTTAATGTTAATTTCAGCATTTACTATCGCATTATTAAAATCAAAAGTTGTATAATATTGGTTACACTTTACATGTACTTACTATAGTAATATACCAGGTAAATTAGGAATAATAATTACATGCAACTGATCCTAAACCAATACCTAATCCTAACCTTAACCCATTAGTAAGTTCTGTACATGTTGTTAATGAATATAGTTACACTTTATTTCGATGGTCCACTTACTTATTATGCTAACTATAGCCACCGAAATTACCTGGAACAATTTGACCCAGAAACTTTTTCCCCAAGACCTGTTGCTTCCTGCGTTTACTAAAATAGCAGTGGATAGTTAGGTTTAAAGTACCGTGAAGATTAGGAAAATTAGTCTGGTGACGCAGGACTGCACGCACCGCAACAGATTTTTAAAAATGTTGGTTGAAATGAAATGCTGCGTGGGGTCAACCAATCAAAATGCAGCATGAACTCAACCAGTTAGCTCTATGTTCATAATAATAATAATAATTATGTGTTACATTTATATAGCGCTTTTCTAGGTACTCAAAGCGCTTTTACATAATAAGGGGGAATCTCCTCAACCACCACCAATGTGCAGCATCTATCTGGATGATGCAACAGCAGCCATATTGCGCCAGAACGCCCACCACACACCAGCTTATTGGTGGAGAGGAGACAGAGTGATAGAGCCAATCAGTATATATATGGAGATGATTAGGAGGCCATGATGGACAGAGGCAAATGGGATTTTTAATGACCACAGAGATTCAGGACCACGGTTTAACGTCTCATCCAAAGGATGGTGCTCTTTGACAGTATAGTGTCCCCATCACTTTACTGGGGCGTTAGGACCCACACAGACCACAGGGTGAGCACCCCCTGCTGGCCACACTAACACCTCTTCCAGCAGCAACCTAGTTTTCCCAGGAGGTCTCCCATCCAGGTACTGATCAGGCTCAACCCTGCTTAGCTTCAGTGGGCAATCAGTCTTGGGCTACAGGGTGATATGGCTGCTGGCTGAACTTTGAAAAAGTACTACCTCGCAGGGACTTTCTGAGGGGGAAATTTTTACCTGGAACTTCATTTAGATCCTGCGGTCGAAACACACCGAGTACCACCCCAAAGTTCCTAGTTCCTGGGGAAAGTTCATGCAGTGGAAACGCGGCTTATAAGTAACTTTGCTACTACATTTGAACTAAATTCCAATAAAGTAGCCCATTGGTAGACTGTAGCAGACTTTTAGTAGCCTGTTAGGTTAGGGTTAGTAGGGTTAGTAGTTGACATGTAGTTGCAAAGTTATTTATAATCAGTAGAATGTCTGTTGCGGAGCATCAAAATAAAATGTTAGCAGATATTAAGCAGACAGTCTACTAATAGTCTAATGAGAGTTAGTTGACATATAGTTGCAACATTACTTGTAGTTAGAATTTCTAAGTGGACCATCGAAATAAAGTGTTACCATTACTAATACTCAGCACTTAAATATATAATTACTCTGTAACAAGGACACCTTAAAACTACTGTTAACAAAGATTTAAAAAATACCTTTAACAAATGGTGCATTATCACCAAAAACAGTTTGTATGTAGCTTTATTTATGTACCTGTCAGCGCAACCAGGTGAGGCAGACAGAGACGGTTCGCAAGTACAATGAGTTCCATGGCATCCAGATCTGGGCGAGAGCAGAAGCGGCCCGTATAGAGATACTCCAGCACAGCACGCATGCAGCTCCGTGTAGTGTTAGGAAACAGCACCTGACAAAACACAGCAACAATCTCAAAGAGTGGGGAGGGAGGGAGGGGGGGGGGGGGGGGATTTGATAGGATTCAGCTGTGTTCATCAGTAAAGTCCAACTATAAGCATTCTGTAGATAATTTATGTTGCTAACATTCTGACATACAGTGGGGTCCAAAAGTCTGAGAGTATCACATGAGCACTCCATCTTTTCAATGTCTAAGTATTTGTTTTGTCCTGCTTTTGCTTAATAGGCAGCAGCAATCAAGCTGCATGAAATCATCAAGTTTCAAGTCCTTCGGCATGATCCAAAGAGCATCTTTAGGTTCAGTAGAAGCAAAAACATCTGTCTTTACAAGAGATACATGATCAATGTCACAAAACGACTTATTTGATTAGTGCTCTAGATATTCTGAAAATCTGAAATATTTCCATACAATATATAATATTTTACTGTATATTTTTCTTTGTTGGATTTTTTAGCTCTCTTAAGTAGACACAACTAAAGTAAAACGCAAAACTAAAGTAGTTCCAGGCTAGTTCTTTACCGCATTACAGTTCTAAAATGATATTTGGAATAAGATGCACACCAGCTTCGTGTCGTGACTGCATTACCACCTCGGGTGTGCATTACTTTTTCTAATCCTTTAATGGCCTGTCGTCAATTATTCCTAACAAACTACTAACATAAAATAAAATAAATTGTAACACTATATCTCCTAATAATATGTCTTATACTTAAATGCTTAGTTTTAAATCTCTGTAGTTTGTGTTGTGCTCGGATACGAAGGAGGACAATCGTCAGAACAATCACCTATGAGTGTAAACTAAATGAGCCAATGGACATTGGCGTGCAAGATTTGCATCGTGCACCCCGCCCCATAAAGCAGGTGTGAATGGAAGCGCACTTGCAGTGCACATTCAAGTTTTCCGCTAAGGAGCTAAGACGGTGTGTCCTGCTGTTCAGCGGTGAAACAGCAATTGTGTCGACGGGACATAAAGTCTCTGTTCCCTCCTTCAGGGAATGAGGGTTAAATACGTAACCGAGATGTTCCCTTTCAGCCAGTCACGTTACGTCAGAACTGAATTGACGAATTGGGATCCCTACCAAAGCTATTTCTTCCCTTTCCAGCGCTTCGTGTCAGCCACCTGGATCCCCCTGCACCTACTGGGGCAGAAGATATGACAGGGCTTTACACAGAGAAGGTCAATCACTGCTCTTCCTTCTGACTCATACTATGAGACTATTGGATAATAACACTGGGAAAGCGTGCTTTTTCCAAGCGGAAAGGACTGATACGGAGCGATACCACATCCTGCCAGTAGGGAGGTATCATGTGAAGATTACACATATGGATTGGCCGATAGGGTAGTGCAACATATGGTAGGTCATATGGTAGGTCTATGGGGTAGCTCCTAGCCAGGGAGTCATAACCGCCGACAGGGAAGCCGTACCATGGAAAAATACACATGGGATTGCTGTAGGAATCATAACATATGGTCACTTAGGCTAGCACAGGGGTCGGCTCATCTTGGGTCTGGTACGTCAAGACGATGGCATCCACTATCCAGTGGGCCAACCTCTGCTTGGTGGGAACCTTAGGCACGTATTCCAGGCCAGGGTCTCAGAATAATGCGAGAATAGACCGGTCTGAATCCCAGGCAAAAATGCCAGCAGCTCCCCAACCCTCTTACAGAAGCCAGCTCTGCTGACTGCAGTGGTTCGAAGGGCACTCTCTGTAAGGCTGTTAGCACCCAGGAGAGGATTTAACATTCTCGCGCCCCTTAGGTACCTGATGATCAGGACATGCCTTCCCACAGATTTACCATCTACTACCATTGAATATCATGATGTATATAGCGGCAACATACACTTTCAGGGTGGAAAAAGACAGCCTTCACTCCATTGTACTTGATCCAGCCCTTCCTGTTTAAAGGAAAGTACAGCTCCGATCGGGCATCTCCGGTGGTCTTCTCATTGAGAAGAGCACCACTCGACGAACAGGTTCCACTTCAAGGCGTAGGCATGTCTCGTAGAGGGCGCCCTCACTGAAGTGATGGTGTCTACCACTGCCTGGGATAGATCACCGAAGTCCTCCGCGTCCAGTCCAGAGACCACACGTGGAGGTTCCAGAGGTCTGGATGCAGGTACCATTGGGCCATGGGCCATTGGCCATTGGGTGTTCCTCAGTCAGGGAATAAAGTGCAAGCTGTACTGCTAGCAACTCAAGGCAGTTTATGTGCCAGTGCAGTTGGGGTCTCATCCAAACGCCTGAGACTGCATGCCCGTTGTTCGTTGCATCCCAACCGGTGGTGGAGGTACAACAGCATGCCTGGACACTTGTTCTAGGGGAACTCCTGCCCGTAGAAACGTAAGGTCTGACCACGGGCTGAAGGTTTGGAAACAGGCCGGGTTGATTGTCATTGGCACACCTATCTCAGAACTCTGCCGTGAAGCCAGTGCTTAAGCGGCCTCATATGGAGCAGTCCAAGCAGTGTTACTGTGGCTGTGGATCCCATATACCACAGGAGCCTCTGAAAAATGTTTAGAGGGGCCTCCGTCCTGCCCTTGAGCAAGTTCAGGCAGTTCAGTGCCGACTGAGCACATTCCTGCATCAGGCGTGCTGTCAAGTTGACCCGAGTCCATCTCCATACAGAGAAAAGATATCCTCTGCACAAGTTTGCTCTTTTCCCAGTTGACCCGAAGCCCCAGATGGTTGAGGTGCCTGAGCACCATGTCCCTTTGTTTGCATAACTGCTCTCGTGAGTGGGCCAGTATGAGCCAGTCGTCGAGGCAGTTGAGAATGCGAACGCCGTGCTCCCTCAGAGAGATAAGTGCCGTTTCCATGACCTTCGTGAAGATGTGAGGGGGCAGGGACAGCCCGAAGGGGAGGACTTTGTATTGATATGCCGACCCTCGAACGCAAAGTGTAGGAATGGTTTGTGTCGAGGGATAATCAAAACATGAATATACGCATCCTTCAGGTCGATAGCTGCAAGCCAATCTCGGGGACAGATGAATTAGAAAATGCGATTCTGCATTAGTGTTTTGAACGGGAGCTTGTGAAGGACGCGATTCGAAACTCGCAGATCCAAGATTGGCTGTAACCCACTGCCTTTCTTGGGTACAATGAAGTAGGGGCTGTTGAACCCTGACTTCCTACCGACAGGAGGGACCTAGGACCAAACGCTAGATCCCCCATTTGAAGGACAAGCAATCCCATCCGGAAGCTTCACAGCTTGTGATGCACTAGAAGAGTGTGGGGCCCGCGGAGATGTACTCAGCGGGGAAGCCCTCACTGTAATCCTCAGGTCACCCTGGCTATTCGCTGAAGTAGTCCTCCCCTGAGAGGATGAACTAGATCAGGACATTGCAAAGGGGACTCCACCTCGTTTGAGGTACTTGAGTCTCGACCGCAGGAATGATGCGCTGGGTTGCCGTGACACACACTCGAATGATGATTGGAGAGCAGAATCTTGTAAATTGCAAAGCTTGAATGTGCGATGCAAGCGCGCTTTCAATCATACCCGCTTTGCGGGACGGAGTGCACAATATAAATCTTGCACACCAATGTCCATTGGCGCGTTTAGTTTACACACTAAAGTGATTGGGCTCTCAAGCGAGATCCCAATTTGTCAGTTCAGCTCTGATGTAACGTTGAACGTGACTGACTGAAAGGAAACAAATAAACGTTCCTCAAAAGCCATTTTGTATCATATTTGATACATTTGAACATGATTTTTCTAAAAAATAATGTATGGATAATCAAGTAAACTTGAAGTTGATTCAGTCCAGTAAGTATTCATCTTAAAATATTACTAACAATATACATTTTTCCTAAGTTTACTTTATACAAATCATTAGAGATCTAACAGAAAAAAGACACATGAACCACAAGTTTATTATACTATTATTATACTAAAAGGCCTTACTTGCTAAAAAAGTCAATCAATCTGACAATGACAATGTAGTAAACTGTTTACAACAGATTTTTCAGCAATATTTTGATAATGTTGATCACTTAGAGGCCTTGGAGATTTTTGTATCAAATATGATTCAGTAGGCTTCATAAGGTTAAAACTAGATCCATCCAAATGTTGAGAAATAATCTGTTTGTCCATCAAAAAATGTTTATTCAAAAGTATATCCATCTGATCTTTCCGTTCATCGGGTTCCTATTAAAAACTACACTGGGTCACGTTAGACAAATTATGAAGTTTTACATGATGTGTCCATTAAAATACAGACCACAAACAGTAGTTCAGTTTTACCACTGGTACTGGATATATGCAAATGCACGTTACCTCTTTTGTACAACTCTCCACAAATGGTCCACCAAACATGGCTGACATCCAATCACAGCTAGAGATGAGCAGTGGTTTATGGGCCATAATGGTGCCATCATCCAATCTGAACACCACATCTGTAGCACAGGACAGAAGACCTTTTGTAGCTTTTCAAATCACCATTATAATGGCATATCATTTCTATATCATATAAACATGCTTCACTCTCTGGTCGAAAACAAAAACAAAAACTGTTCAATCTCAAATTCGACCAATAGGCTTTTTGACCATATCATCTTGATAACTTAACAGTGGCTCAATATTACATTCCACTAAAGCTCAATCATAGTGCTAGAGTCAAGTATAAATAAATAGAAGTGTTTCTCAGTGTTTATGATAAAAGCTCGGTTAGCATTACAAGACAGCTTGATGTCCTCCAAACCCTGAGAGTGCTGAAAAACACAATATGTCCACACCGGTTCTCACTACCAGAAGAGCACTGATTATGAAACCGAAAGCCAGCTGACAAAATATGGGGTCTTGTTTTTCTCTATGGGGGTGAAAAATTAAGCTGAAGCAGAGAGGAAAATAGCTTGAAGGGATATTCTGCTTGAGCCCATCTGACAAATTTGCTTTGGTTATATGAAAAAATGCTGTTCGACCTTCCGCTAGGATGGACACTGTACACCCAATGTGTGCAGATACCAAAACGCAGAAGTTTGCTTTTTAATATACAGCTGACAGTTTTATTCTACATGACACAAGAAGGTTGGGGTGGCAAATAGGGACATTTGCATGAAACAGGAGAAGGAATAGCAAAACTAGTCTAAATTCTATGCATAGTTAGTGTAACTGACAAATATAAGAATGCTAATCGCAATCCTCACAAACAAACAAACACCTACAGATTTTTAAGACTGGGTGATATATTGAATATTCATTACATAATTGTGATAATTTAGCTGGTGATATAAAAATCAAGCACTTAATAAATGCGATAATTTTAATGCACCATTAGGTTTCCTAAAGTATTATTTGTGAATCAGTTCAAACTGTCTGTTTAATAACTTAATTTGAAACCCTGAATATTCTGACTATTTGATTGTGTTACTCAAAATCTCTCAAAAAAAATGGGTGAATTCATGTGGCAATTTTAGAGCAATTACATTTGTAATTGTGTAACTGCCTTGAAATGTACTTTTAATTTCATGTAAAAAAAAGAAAAAAAAGAATGGCAAGCTAAATAAGCACCCTAGTCCATCTTATTTAAAAAAATCTTTGCTTTTTGGATGACTAGACAATTTTTCTGGCCCATCCCTAATAACTGCCAAGCATACATACAGTTCACATGCCTCTCACCAGAGAAGGTCCCTTTGGCCAGACATTCTTTCACTCGATTTGTGCGTCTCACGTGAAAGGCCTTGGTGATCTCCTGATTCATGAAGGCCTCATCGTTCAGGATGTTAGCCACCATCATACGCAGGTCAAACACTTCCAGCAGCTCTGCGATGTGAGCCACCTGCATTAGCTCTTTCTCCCGTTCATCTAGTTTACCTGTGTACAGGTACCGCAACACGGATCGGAAGGGACCGGGTTGCATTGAAGGGTCCATGTGCACAACAGTCATTTTTCTAGGGTTGAAGGTGACGGGGTCATCCACCAATTCTTCTTGGATGCTAATGAAAGCACGACTCAAGGCAGGGAACAGACGACCACGGCGATCTCCGTCGCCTTTTAGAGTTCCATCACTGGTGCAAGAGCGCAAGTTTGCTCTATCTCCGTCGTCGCTACTTTCACAAACGTCAAAACTAGCTGCACGCATCAGCAAATCGCGGCCAGAAAGTGGTGGTCCTCTGGGTCGTTCTCGCTCCCGTTCGGTCCCCTCAGAACCACGTGGTTCGGTCAAGAAGAGATCGTAGAACTTGGACGAGGATGTGGCAAGGTAAATGCGATGGGCGAAGATCCTTTGCCGTTCCTGGAGGACTAAGATGACGTCAGCGCACAGCGGGTCCTCCAGCAGGCGGCTAGGGTGCTCTTCTATGTTACTGGGAGGGGCGGGAACTGTGATAATGGGTGGGGGAGGTTTAGGGGGAAGGAAGGGAGCTTGGAGGAGTGGCCTTTGAACGTTTCGTAAATGAGACTTCCAGAACTGCAGATGGCGGCGAGAAATGAGGGCTGCACGGATGGCGTTGTCGAAAACGTCTTTAACCCCGAACTGAGCAACTATGCTGGTCTCATAATATGGGACGCCTAGTTCTTTAGCCACCTCACGGCCTTTCTCTGGTGCCAATATCTCATTGGATTTGATGGGTCTGAAACAAAAAATAGCATTGTGTCATCATACTTAAGGACTAGCCCTCTCCAAAATGAAAATTCTGTCACCATTTACCACCCTCATGTCATTCCAAACCTGTGAGAAAACCAAAAGACTTACTCTTTACTGTACAATGAAAGTGAATGGGCATAGGTCAGGGGTGTTCAAGAAATGCTCCTGGAGGGTCAACGTCCAGCAGATTTTAGCTCCAACACACCTGCATGAAAGTTTCTAGTGGCTTTGTCCAAAAGCTCAAAAATGCGGCCTCCGCATGCAGCATACATAGGTAAGAAGGCAACTAGGCACATCAGAATGCAATGATCATGTCACATCCTGTATACAGCCATATCCCCCGGTTGCCCACAAAAGCTAAGCAGGGGTTGAGCCTGGTCAGTACCTGGGAAAACCAGGTTGCTGCTGGAAGAGGTGTTAGTGAGAACATGCTCACCCAGTGGTCTGTGTGGGTCCTAACGCCCCAGTATAGTAACGGGGACACTATACTGTAACAAGCACCGTCCTTCGGCTGAGACGTTAAACTGAGGTCCTGACTCTCTGTGGTCATTAAAAATCAGTTTCTGAGGTACCTTCATGCGCCAATGCCGCTGCCTGCAAAGTCATTGCCAGATAGGGCAGTGATGCTATACGTCATCTCCCATAAGCTTTTAGACGTAGCCAGCTTAAGCAGCTGACTTGTTTTCTCACTGCCCTATCAGGCAATGACTTTGCAGGCAGCGGCATTGGCGTATGAAGGTATCTCAAGAAACTGATTTCAGACAGACTTCTGAGGCAGCATAATAGTTTAATGATCTACAGCAGATAGAGATAAATAGAGAGAGCTATAGTGATAACTAAGCAAATAATTACTACAATACAACATTTCTTGCTAGAAATGACATCAAAATTGGTAAAAGTTGGTGAAAAAATAACATTGCAGTCCTTCTCCTGGAAGGCCACAGTCCTACAGGGTTTGCTCCAGCCCTAATTAAACACACCCAAAGTCCCTTTCAAGGAAAGTCTGTTCACTCTGCGGCCATATTTGCAACGCCTCTGGGCAGCTATTTTGGGCATCCAAGACCTATCTATTGGAATGGGAGAATCCTGAAATCTCAATTCTAATCTTTTATTTAGAAGGTCGGGACTCGGGACGTATTCTGCCATATTGCGTGTTGCAGTTTCTCCCATTCATAAGTAACAAGGGTGAACCGTTTTTGTATATCTATAGATTTTGACACACCTGAGCCAGCTAATCAAGGTCTTCAGGATCACAAGAAACTTTCAGGCAGGTGTGTTGGAGCTAAACTCTGCGCAGGTGCAGCATTGATGGCTACCAATAGTTACCTGGCCAGTGGGCGGCGAGCTCTGTTCACTGCCTCCAAGTCAGCATACCGCAGGTCTAGCTGGCAGCCCACTAGGATAACAGGAGCTCTGGGACAGAAATGCTTGATCTCAGGGTACCACATTGTCCTCACATGGTGGAGGGAGTTTGGGTTTGCAATGGAGAAACACAACACCACCACATCAGACCTGTTAGCAAACCAGAGACAACTCATTAACTTATACAGCTTAAAATTGTTTAGGTGGCTGGGTGACCTTTATCGGGTCACCTTTGACCTCTGTACAGTATACTATAAGCTTATCAGCGAGAGCAAAGTTTAATCTGATACAATTCTGTAGAATGTGACAATTTCACATGTTTGTGGTAAAACACAGTTATAAAGAGCTTGAAATCAGCATTTATAATTTTCTTTTTTATATTCCACATAGTCTGTTTGTCCAGTATTCTTGCAAAATATGTATAACATCCAAATAATGACAACAATAAAAATATCCCTAATAATTTATAAATGAGTATACTTCATTTAGTATGAAGTAGAAAGATAATGATCCAAGTTCACCTGCCATACGCAAATCTGCGGTCCTTGTGATGGTCCCCAAAAGTGTCCCAGAGACGCAAGGACACGCTGACATCATCCACCACATCCCTGGACCTTTCTAGAACCTGGCCGGGAAGACACATCTATCACATGCATGGAGATTTACCCGAGAAACTGCGTACAGTACATTTAAAAAACAATTTTTTGATAATTTATCAGGGAATTTATAGATTATAGTGGCATCCTTCACATGTTTTTCCATCAAAATTCCTTTTATATACCTTTCTTTGAATGAATGAGAATATGACATTAGGCATTCCTCACCTCCTGGCAGACTCTGTACTGATCTATTGCCCAGACGGTGGGCACATGAGTGGCAAGTAGCTGGTACTGTGTAAGCGTCGCATTGCAGGCCCGGGCACAGATTAGCCGGGTCTTTCCAACTGCGTTGTCCCCAACCACCACACACTTGATAGTCTCGACATTTGGTCTCTCATAGTCCATGTCAGAATCCATAAAATGGTGCCTTTAACATACAAAAAAATATAATGTAATAGGACTTACAAACTGTTAAATATTTATTTTTGTGCAAAAAAAAAAAAAAGTTGCCAAGTTGCCGTGATAATTCTTGCCAAGAATTTACCACAGATGAACAAACAGATGTGAATATTGGTTCATCATTGTATTACTGTTAAATGGGTCAATTAAGTTATGTCATGTTTTTGTCCTAATCCATTTAATTTAATTACATTTGAAAAAAAAAATATTTGGAAAAAAAAATACATTTAAAAACCTTTTTGAAATAATACTCATAAACACATACACTCATGTGTATTGTAGATGCAAGGAAAATATATTATTACGTTTTACTTGATAAACCACTTGAAATTACTAGAGTAAATAAAAAAGGCATGCATTTTTTCCAAAATCAACCAAAACAGGAATACAAAGATTACATTTCTAAGAACTTGGTATACATTTTAGGGTATGTTTACACAACAACAGTGTACTCAAAACATTTTCGTGTACAGATGACAATGTTGTCAAAATGATCCCCGTTCACACAGATCCGCGAAAATTACTAATTACACTGTATTATTCTGCCAGGCCAGTAGTTGGCGATGTCACTTTGTAAAGAAACACTACTTGCTATAGACTGAACATGTAATACACATGCGCAACACATCACCATTTTCACAAATTTACGTTTTTGTAGATGTTTACACAGAGACAATAACAGAATCGTTTTCAAAAATTTGCATTTTCAGGCCCCCAAAACGCCGTAGTCGTGTAATTGAATGGCCAAAATGCATAAAACGTATCTGTTTTTAGTTGAAAAAAGTGTTGTGTAAACCGCCCCTTAGTTTTTTTTTTTTTTACAATCACTTGGACCAACTTAATTTTGTAGTGTAATGTAAACATGGATCATGTAACATATGCTCCAGTGAATTATGAACAGTAGAGTGTGTCATTCTTGTTTTGTAAAGAAATTTTTCAAAAGCAAACACGTACAGTATAATGCTATCTGTTGTTAGTGTTTTTTTAGGTATTGGTTTTATGAGTGATTAAGTTTGTTGGGTGACAACTTTTGCTTGTGTTATGGAAGAATGATTTGAGACATTTATTAAGTGTTCTTTATTTATTTAGTTAGTTTATTTTTTTGGTAGTTTTAGTGCATTTTGGATGTGAAATTAACTGCTGTGCAAAGTTGTTCAGAATAACTGTGAAGAGTTTTGAAAAAGTAAACCTAGTATTGAGATATTTGTCCCAGCGATTGTAAAATTATAAAATAGATTTTTACTCTTAAATGTGATTGACTCAAATATACAGATGACTTACAGCATACTGTAATTAAATCTAACAAATGTAATTTCTTAAAAAATGATCACAAAAAGCAAAGTATTCCAATCCCATGACTGTCATCAGCAAATTCTTAGTCATTCACACATCTCGACTTCCTCCAGTCGGCCCTCTGAAAGTGATCTCTCTGAAATCATTGTGTTCCAAACAGACCTGATTCATCATGTTGAGCAATCAGAGAGTGCCAACACATAAAATCAATAAAGGAACAACCCCTACGGCAGGGGTTCTCAACTCTGGCCCTCGAGTTCCACTTTCCTGCAGAGTTTAGCTCCAACCCAGAGGCGGATCTACAAAATTATATGTATGGGGTGGCAAGGGGGTAGCATGAGGACTGTGAGAGGTGGCAACACCAAAGCAAACAAGCATTCAATCATATGTACTATCATCTAGTATATATAGTATCTTTAGTATATATCATCTATAGTAAAATATTGCTGCAAGTGCAATCGTCGGGGTCCAAGCACCAATGGCCCAAGTGAAGAGAACACTTGAACTTAAAAGTCCTTAAGACAGAGTAACACAAGACAGGAATCATGACAATAAGTGTAGCTTGCAGTGTTTTATTATTCATACCACAATAGTAATACATATCTTTATAGAAATGTTATAATGTATATTACCTTACAACCTTAAATACAACTTTATTTTTGTTTTCAATAGACAGCAATATATTTGATCATACCTGGCAACTTGAAAACACTAATTTTATAAAACTATACTGTCACACCATATAAATTAATTAAATAAATGCATTTTTTCCATTCAACAAGATGCAAAAAACAATAGGCTTAAAAGGTGCCTTATCTAACTCTGCTATTAGCTGCTAGCTGCTATTTGCTTTCAGTGATCGGGATCGTCAAATATATCAAATAAATGAGATCAAATATATAAAAGTGATGTCTCAGAATCCACGCACCACAAATATCCTACACAACACAGGTCAAAATAAACGATTAGAAGTATTGTGGAAAATAATACTATATAAATAATGGAAAAACAGTCCATTTGTTTCTGAATTGAGCAACACTGGTTGTACGGTGTGTTTTTAGCCCCTTTCACACAAAGACTCTGGAAAATACACAGATAATGTGTCTCAGGATTTGTCCCGGGATCGTTTGATTTTGGTTTATTCACACTGCCGGTGATTTTCCAGAATCTGTGAGTGCGTTCACACACATCCCGTAAAGACACGTGACGTGAGGATGTGATAACTCCTCTCAAATGTCAGTTCTGCTGATAACTCCTCTTCGTCATTTCTACACGAAGACGAGTCCATACTCCCCAGTATCGCCACTGGGTTTGCTGAGTGGCTCGTTCCCCATATGCTGTAGCATAGGTTGCAGAAAGGCGATGGCACGTGCGTCATCACTACGACACACCCCTTACGGCATTGGTCCTGGCTTTTGTTCACACAGGGCGCATTCCGGGACTGATCCCAGCAACGTTATTAGGTCCCCAACCCGGCATCGATCCCGGCATCAATCCTGGGACGTGTTTGTGTTCACACAGAAGGCACTCTAGCAATTTTACGGCAATTTCCCGGGATCAACGCGCTGTGTGAAAGGGGCTTTTGATTCACCAAAAATAACTGGTTCATAAGAGTCATATAACTCAGGAGAAGTGAAGCTAACACTGGATTCGACACACCTTGATGCCTTCCTACCTTAGAATGCATTTTTAGGCTTTCGGACAAAGCCAAGATCTTTAGGAAGAATAGAAAGCTACAGACAGATGAGTTTGATCAGGGTTGGAGCTAAACTCTGCAGGAAAGTGGAACTCGAGGGCCAGAGTTGAGAAGCCCTGTCCTGCACTGTCTTCATAATCCTCTTCTGTACCGATGCCAATGTCATCTAATTTGGCTTCAGAGTACCTTAAAGCATGGGTACTAAGAGCTCCTGGTAGAGGTACAGTAGCCGTGTTTCCACTGTCGGGCCAAAAGCGAGCATTCATAGTGCGTGCCAGGGTCAGTTGCATTTCCACTGTCACGTCCAGGGGCTTGATCGTGCTTCACCGGGGCTTCATCATGGTCCAAAGTGGGCCAAGAGGTGCTTGAGGAGTGGTCACGAAAAGAGGCGATGTTTGAGAGCCAACACCAATGCTCGTCATTTAAAATGTTTTCATGTCAGGCTAACAGCTAACCTCAACATTAAAGACATTTAAAACCATTTTTTAGCTTAAAACTCACTTTCAGACACCAGCAAGTGTGTGAAATAACTTCAGATTGTGATTCTGATGACAGTATGAGGCAGAGTATATTTATGCAGTGATAAAAAAGCTTACCCATTGTATAAATATACATAATATAAATACACATATGATTATAGAAAATACCTGAGACTGTTTGAAGAATTTAGACAAAGCATATAATATTCGAAGTCTGAGGCTACTGGCCCCATCCGGCGCGCTGTTAGCCCTGGCTCGCACTGGCCCGACAGTGGAAAGGCAGCTATTGGTCCCTTCCTTGAGTGGGCTTCATTTCAGTCCCTAACCCTAACTCCTATGCAAATGAATTAACCCTCTGGGGTCTGAGCTGTTTTCTGGGTCCTGGAGGTGTTCTGACATGCTCTGACATTTCTGGTTATTTCTGTTACTTGTGACATTTTCATGGCTAAAGTCTAATTACACTGTATTCAGCACAAACTCTGCTACAATAATATATCAACAGCATGTATGTAAAAGTTTGTAGTTTTGAGATAATGACATTTATGCGTGGTTTGTGAAAATACAAAAAAAAATTCTCACTGAAATAAGGCCATGAAACCCCTACTGATTATTTCTTCACAAGACTTTTGAAAATTGTATGACGTAGCCTAGAATATTTGCTGCAAAACTATGTGAGAATCACCCTGACGGCTCATTCAGAGAAGACAATATATTGATTTAAAATTTTTACGACGTGTTTTGTGTTAGAAAGCCTTATGCGGAAGGTGTGATCACCTCATTAATATGTAAGTTTTTCTCACCTGAGAAAGACAAAGAACCTCCCCAACGGCCCTATTAGGAGCTATCCTAATATAGCTCCTAATAGCCCTGTCATTCTGAGCAACCTTGCACAAAACTGTAAATGAGGAGATTTAAAAAAGAATGGCTTTTAAATTGTTTGGATTTATTTACAACACAACATAACCCAAAGATACACAACAAATGCCAAAAAAAAAACACTTCAAAGACAGACCTTTGTGCCATTCCTAAAAACATTGTACATACTACATACCTTTAATTTCCAAGGTGTTTGATTTTCACTTTACCATGTTCATGTTCCAGAGACTCATGTAAATGTTGAAGTCCTCAGTGGCATCTGGGCCCTGAAAAAAAAATGAACATACTAATATCAAGAGAAAGGCCTGCACGATTTTGGAAATAAATATTAGATTTTTCTGGTTAAAATTGCTTTTTAAAGTTCACAAAACACACACACACACACACACACACACACACACACACACACACAAATGTTTCCAACAATATATAATATAATGAACACAAGGTTTGTTGTGCCTTGTAGGCATAAGCTATGCGCAGTGCTGGGTAAAATAATAATACCAATAGATAGCAGTATAAATCTTCCAAAATATTTCAGTAACAACCAAGCTAGAGAAAAATATATTGATTATCATGTTACTTCAAATGTTTCCATTCGTTATGATGATATGAAATGAGATACTGTAATAGTAAAAACATGAAGCCGTTTGGTGCGTTTTGCTTTTCAAATTTTCAAATGATACATTCAAACGCGATCGCGCTGAAAAATCTGATACATTCAAACGCGATCGCGCTGCAAAATCTGATACATTCAAACGCGATCGCGCTGCAAAATCTGATACATTCAAACGCGATCGCGCTCAAATATAAAACATTATGGTTACCATACATATCTACGTTTGACCAGATATCCACAAACACAGTAGGCCTAACAGTAAACACGGGTCTAAATATTATAATATTCCCCATATATCTAGCAACAGTTCAACTGCAATGTGACATTTATGCAACAATAACAAACTAATATGTAAAAATTTCTTACCTTAAATCTTTCTTGTCTTTAAATCGCGTTCTTCTTCTTCTGAGGTAGCCTAAATCCAATGTAAGCTCAGGCGCGTCTTTAAAACACAGTAAGGAGTAAGTTACGAAGTCTCTGCTTCTTTGTTTTGAGGTGATGAGGGCGTTCACAGGTCTGCGTTTCTCCGCATGGATCATTTGCATGTCAATCGCTCGTGCGCTCGTAGGCGTGTTCAAATTAAATTTAATGAGGACGCGTTTGAGAAACTGTACATGCCGCTGCTTTCGTATGGATTACTTAAAAATAGAATATTTGTTTTTTATATTATTTACATACTTTAAAAATAGAGATTCCAAGCATTGTATAGACATGCGTTTCAAGTCTGTGTGACAAACATTCGCTGAGTTACAGGTCATTTTCTGTCGCGAGTTTCACATTGAGAGAGACGGCAGAACGCGCATCATGTTTATTTTCTTTGTTTTGCGAAAAACACAACATTTTATTTTTATTATGAGTGTACACAAATAAAAGAAGACATTTAACAGTTTTGAATGTTGTACAATACAAGTATGTAAAATCAAAATCAACAGAGTATTTTACACTGATATAAAAAAAAAACGAGCAGATCACGCCGGCGTGATTGTCGACCTCAGGGGGTTAAACACTTGCAGCAACACACATAAGTATACCTGTAGGTGTTAAAAAACATTAATTCTACAAAAAAAACATCACATGACATGAGTTTGGGGGTTAAGGGTGTGTAACATCAAAATAAACTGTAATTTAATTAAAAAGCACCAGACCTCATTCGTTTTCATTATATTTTTCAAAAATGTACGTTTTGCTTTAAAGAAAGTCATACAATTTGGAATGACATGAAGGTGAGAAAATAATGACAGGAGATTCACTTTTGAGTGGACTATTTCTTAGTCGCAGTGAGTGAAATGATATTTAATTAAGCTCAAAGCTGTTACCAACTTCACCATCACAGAGGCTAGATAACGTCACTAGAGGTAAAAAAAACTTTTTTTTTTAAAGCTGATGGGGTTACCAGCTGGGTAACCATAAAAACAGGAACAGATGCATGATAAAATGCAGCTGGAGTGAGATGTTGCCTTTCTCTCTTCTGTCAAACATGAAAGACGATAGTTTGAGAAGGTGCTGGGGGATTTAAAACCACTTTCTTCCACTGTTTAATTCTGATTGAACAACAAGCATAAATGACACATTGCATAATCTTAATAATAAAAGTTATTTAGATTCAGATTAAAGATAGAAAACATTTTAATATAGCCTATCTTATATCGGAGTGTCTATTTACACTAAGGCGGGCTTTGTTGGCAGAGGCTATTTACACTAACTCCGCCCACTGACGTCTGATTGGGCCAGACAAAATTACAGTAGCAATAGAGAGCCTAAGTCCCACCCCTCCGCTTCCGGCTCATGGGACCTTATTTCGGAAAAAATATGTATGGAAGTCAATGGCGAGAGATAACTTATCTTTTTATTCCGTCTGAACTGTGCCCTGAACTACACATATGATGTTTGTCAATTTAAAAGGTAATTATGAAAGGCAAGAAAGTCGCAGTTTGTCATAAAACAGAAGAGTAACGTTTAGTTTTATGTGAAAATCGCTCAATGAACTACATCTCTTGTCTCGCACTATGTACGTCACAAGATCCGTTGCTCGTATGTGTGTATTCTGGCTCAAAACACTCGGGCATGACGGCGTAACGTTACGATTATAATGTAAGACTATAGAAAAAATGACAGACGTTAGCTTCAGTAAAGTTAGCTTCATTCATTGAGAGAAAAGGTATGACGTCGCATGTGCGCCTTCGGGGTTTGTAGTCTTTGTAATTACGTATTTTCACAGTCTTATACCTCAGCAGGTTTACATCAAGCTGCGACTTTCTTGACTTTAAAATGTATCTTTTAAATTGACAAACATCATATGTGTAAATCAGGGCACAATTCAAACGAGATCAAAATATTTGTTGTCTCTCGCCATTGACTACCATACAATATTTTTCCGAAATAAGGTGGTCGACCGGAAGGGGAGGGACTTAGGCTCTCTATATGCTGTGTCCTAATTCACCTACTTATACTAAGCCCTAAAAGTATGTACTCTATTTGTGAAGAAATAGTAGAAACTTTTGAGTGTGTAGCAAAAGAGTAGACGAGCTTTGGGACATACTATCACGTCATACAATTGCATCTTTAATGGTTGCTCTCTGTCGCTTCCTGTCACAGTAAACTGGCCTGTCAATCATCTTGTCACAGTTAAATTCCACCACATTTCATTTAAATTCCTACCGTATCGGAGAGAAATGCAGAAACACGTTGATCAGCAGTCGCAGGTCTTTCATGCGGAGACTCTCCTCATATTAATGCATAATAATGATGCATTTAAAAGTTTATGGCCAAACAGATCTTTAAAAGGTCCACATTGTTATTGCAGATGAAATATAACACGGATAACATTAAATACTTTTTTTTATCAGGTTAAACTTTGATTAGTCACTCAAACCTTTACCTATCACCGTCGGTCGCGCATATCCGCCATGTTTTGTAGTTTTTTTTTACTTTTTACTCGTGTTTGTAGTTCCTCCTCCAAAGCGCAATGGGTTGTGGGCAATATTAGCTGTTATAGTGAGCACGGATCCACACTTCGAAAATCCACCGGAAATAGTAGACCATTCAGGGACTTTTACATACTCTTTTCAACATACTATGCTTTGGGACACACTTCCTCTAATCTCACATATTTAGGATGGATAGTATGGAGATTGGGATGCAGGGATAGTGTAGGTGTAGGACAAGTTTTGACGCAAATGTTTGAATCCGCCTTTTGCTGAACTCGCTCTACTCGCTTTTCTCATCACATATCAGATCGGAAAGGTATTATTTTCAATAAAAATGAAAAAAAAAAAAAAAAACATTTGCAAAAAGGAAATATAGTGTCTAACGTTTGGTTAGGGTTAGGGAGGGCTTTGTTGTCTCAATAAGGCGCCATCCATTTAATAATTTTTATAAATATAATACATTTATTGCATACCATTTACTGTACAACAACACTGAGGTGCAAATAGTATCTGCCACTATTTGTAAGTATAAATATAACTACAAATTACACTTATTGCAAAGAAAATACTGCTACTGTAAAAAATGATTTTCATGATTTATCACACCTTTTTATCTTTTGTCAAATCAACTTAGAAAATGAATGTGGTACAGATAACATTATTTTGAGTTTCTATTTATTAAACCAATCTCCTTCATTTTTTAACACAACATTTCCAGGTAACCTTACTTTTTTAAGTTAAACTACCAATATGTTATTTTACAGTGATTAGTGCAAAGATCACCATATTGTATTGTACTGATTCTATTATATATAATCAGTATGGTTATGTATATCAGTAGCCTACACTGAAAAGTGTAGAAAACGTAACACACATTGAAATAAACATGAAAGTACTCAAATTACGTACTCCAATAATCTGATCCAGTAATAATCAGATCCAATAATACACATAACCTGTTAATGATCATCTTGGGAGATTATATCAATATGGATAAATTAGTCTATCATGTCATTACAGTTAATCATTCCATAACTCAGTGTTAACTGATGTCAACAGTTATCAAGTTACAATGATAGACTGCATAATCATGGCTGAAATATTGATTAGATCACAAGCGCATAAAAATCCACTATTCTTCATATTACACCATCGCAATAACCGTACATAATGTAGCCTAAAGCAGGCACAAACATTCTCAGCTCTACGTCGCTCGGAAATAAAGCTTATATGCTACATTCATGTAGAAGTATCCCACTGAAAACAAATAAGAAGTTATATAAGATACAGTGCATTATTACCTCGTGTCTTGAAAATGGAGGTGGCTGGTATAGCAGCACAGTCTTTGGTTTCCAGGGAAACGGAATTAAGCCTAGTACTCCTCCTCTATTACTGTACCACGAGCCACTCTTACTTAATGCAATTTTATTATAATCTAATGAACAAGGAATAGTTTACCGCTAACGTCTATCTAAAAAATGATATGCATCATCGACAGCAGATCAATAGCCTAATATTGCATTAAAAAAAACGTAAAGTAGCTTGCAAAGCGCATGAGCGAGTAACGAGACTCCTTCTGCTATAAACAGTCCTACAGACATCTGCTATAAACACAACCTACACCAATGATCTGCTATAAACACAACCTACACCAATGATCTGCTATAAACACAACCTACACCAATGATCTGCTATAAACAACCTACACCAATTATCTGCTATAAACACAACCTACACCAATGATCTGCTAATACTGCTATGAACACAACCTATACACCAATGAAAGAGCCTCTCAACGCCGTCCAATAGCCCGATCAAAACTATCCATCTCATTCATAACTCGACCATAGGCTACTGAAGCGTTACGCCTTTCAAGACAGTAACCTAATGCTTTAAGATTCAGTAAGCAAATCATTGATAAAGGTTAACTCATTCATTCATTTAAGCTTTTTATTATAGGCCTATTATTATTCTTATTCTTATTCTTATTCTTATTATTATTATAAGTCAATAAATATGAAATTTATTAAAATAAACTAGGCCTACTTAAAAAATAAAATAAAAATATTTAAGTCATAATAATATTTATTTTTTACAAATTAAAATAGTATTTTACTTAATAGCTCAATTCCTTTTAAAGAGCAGGCTACGTGTGAGTGAACTTGACAAATACTGACAATAAATGGACATTTTTTGGACACTCGAACGATAGGCCATAGTGAAGGATGATGTCTATCCCGTTTGCATTATTACATTATTTCTGATAACTCGTTCTCACAACAATGATTTCGAGATGCATCGATTCGATATTATCCGCCGCATTTTCTCAATGAATAGTCTGTTCATTCACCGCCCCTTTCTACAGGCTATTATGTAGCCTATACAGCAGATGTCTTCTTGAGAAATGATACTTTAAGTATCGTTTTAATAAATAACAGCGACTTAATATCTTCATGCACCAGTAAGTACAGGCTAAATAGACTGAGACACACACACACACACATGCTGCGGCTGCTCTTACCGCATCACAGGGAAGTGTTGCATCGGCTCGGCCGATATGGGGAAGAGACAGAAGAACAAATGCATCGGATGAGGATGGAAAGCTGGAACTAAACTTCATTTTCGGATCTAGAATATACGGCTTAAAATCGCTGCCGCCGATCAAAACGCGTTCGAGAGAAATTGCTCTATGCTTCTCCTCAAACGCCATCAGATGAAACGCAGACTTTTAGCTCAGGCTCGGTGGCGGGCAGCAGGGCTGGACAGACTCTTATGTTTCCTCAGTTACCGTACGAACTGTACAACACAGGCACAACAACACATCAGTACTGCACATTCACTGTAACACAAACACACCGACACTGTTCACCTGCTTTAGCAAGGGCTAAATTCAGTCTCTCTATCCTTTAGCAATCTGACCCCTGGATAAAGAGGTAATGTTTGTGTTTCCTCTTGATTTTTTTAAGATCAGAGTCCAAGGGCCTAATCTGGGTTTAAGAGTAAGCACTACCTTTAAACAATCCAGATTTGATATGTGTGGAGGTTTTGAGCAAAATATGCAGACATTAATATGTGTTTTGGTTCTTTGAGTTTAGTTTCTTTAGTGTTTAGTCCCTGTGTTCTTGGCTATGGTTTCTTATTTGATTTTTCAGTCCCTCTAATGCAAGTTTGGGGTCAGATTGATTTAAAAAAAAAAAAAAAATAATAATAATACATTAATACTTTTATACAACAAGAATGCATTAAATTGCTCAAAAGTAATAGTAAAAACAGCTATAATGTTACAAAAAATAAATCTATTTCATATAAATGCTGTTCTTCGATAAAAACTTCATAAAAAATAAATACTATTCATCAAAGAATCCTGAAAAAAAATATATCAGTGTTTTCTTGGGGTGTAACGATACTCTCATGTCACGATTCGATACATATCCCGATACTGAACTCACGATACTGCGATACTCCAAGGCATATGGTAAAAGGTTAACAATTTTTTTTTGTTAGCAATTTCAATTTTACTTTTGATTAAAATGCTACATTTAATACAGTGTGGGTGTAAATGAATAGACTTGGACTTGGTACTGATAACATAATGCACAGGACAATAGAGACACCAGAATAAACATATTCATGATTCTGAAGCTGAAAATACAGAATTATTTTAGACGAACATGCTTTCACTCTGACTAGATATATTTAAAATAATGTAAGACACTTTTTACTGGCAACAGAAGACATTTGGCATTATCAGGACCCACAAATATTCCCCCATTGAATTATTATACATTATATTCAACATTATATCGTAGTTTAATGTAGTACTGACACTAAAAACTCTGTAAACTTGATTTTTTCCCTCACACAGTTATTTTTGTTTTGGGTGAACTATACACAATACATATTGTCACAGTCCACGATACATATTGATGCATTTTTGTATTGTGATATATTGGGACACAATATTGTTACACCCCTATCCACAACAATATGAAGCAGTTTTCAACATTGATAATAATAAGAAATTGTTCTTGAAAAACAAATTAGCACATTGGAATGATTTCTGGAGGATCATATGACACTGAAGACTGGGTTAATGACTCAAAGACCACACACATGAGTTTTTAGACCTGGCTCACATTGTGCTCTACCCTGATGGGACCCTGTGCTTGAGTTATTATGTGGGACTCAATGGGCAGATGAAAGCCCACCTGCCAGGGGATGGTCCTCGAGGGACCTTGTATGTGGAGTGGATGCTCCTATTATGTGGATCCCTCTTCACAGTGAGTGAAGAGGAGGAGGATTCCCACCCTGAGCCAGTGCCCATGCAGACCCTCAGCCAGAGGTATGGTTCATCGCGTCTGAGTCCCAGTCCGTCCACGAGTATAGACTTTGGCTCTGTCTTGGCCTGGCTCCACCACAGACTTCCGGGCCTTTTGCTGCGCATGGTCCCTCCACCCGTTTGGCTCTACCGAGGTCCTCCATCCCTCTGGCTCCACTGTTGTTCTCACTCACACAGGTGTACCCTCAGCCTTGCAAAGACCACCTCAGCTCTGCCTTGGTCTTAAACCGCCCTTTGGCTCCCCTTGGTCTCCACCTCCTTTGGCTTCGCCTCAGTCTCCCAATCCATCAGCTCTGCCATGGTCAGCGGTCCAGCGAGCCACACCATGGATCTCCATTGCACAGTGGCTTCTTCCTCTGCCAACATAATCAAAAGTCTAAGTTGGGGGGGCTTTAAACAAGTAGCAGTAGACCACCACGGAGGATTGTGGATCCATGTGGATTTCCAGTTCCGCCATGGTCCCTCCTCTGCTGGCCTGGCCAGGGTCTTCTCCTCCTCCAGGTCCTCCGTGGCAAGCCGTTGTATATGTTTTGTTTTTTTTTCTAAACCAAGATACCTGATGGATAGTCAGAAATGCCAAGTTGCTCTAAATGTCATATTTACCTGTGCCCTTTACTGTCTAACAGGTAGGCCTAGGCCAGTGGTTCTCAATCCTGGTCCTGGGGACCCACAGCTCTGCACAGTTTGTATGTCTCCCTCATTTAACACACTTGATTCAGATCATCAGCTAGTTAGGAAAGAGCTCTAATGAACTGAAATGGGTGTGTCAGATAAAGGAGACTTATAAAATGTGCAGAGCTGTGGGTCCCCAGGACCAGGATTGAGAACCACTGGCCTAGGCCATAAAGTTATGAATAAAGCTATCAAATAGTCTGCACTGCATAAATTATAAATTAAATATAGACTAATCCTTATTAAAGCTACAAAAGTTCTTTAGTCAAGAGCAGTGAGTAATTTTCTCTGTTCTCTTTGTTCTTTGATTAACTTTACTGACAGAAAGCTTTATTGGCTGCTGTCTCTTTAAGACCAGCCGCTGCTGACAGAGACGGTGATCTCACATGTGACTCATTCTCTCACAACTCTTCACGTTCATCATAAGACTGCTCATTATGTTATGAAGATACTCGAAAGAAAAAAGCAGACATTTTGGCATAATTGTGGGCACGATACTGGCGCGTGTCTTTCTGTGTGTGTGTGTGTGTGTGTGTGTGTCACAGTCAGGACATTCACAGGCAGCGCGATCTTTTGTCTTGTCGCACATAAGGGTTTAAAAGCATTTGCATGAATAAGAGCGGGATCATATAATGTAACACTAGCCAAAGGATGACAAAAATAAACGGATGCTGCGTTAATTGCGTTAAATATTTTAACACGTTAAACTGTTCAAAAATTAATTGCATGCGTTAATGTTGACAGCCCAAATTTATTTATTTAATAAAATCGCAACATTTTGCGTCATATAATCGCATAGGCTTGACATTGTGATTGCGATTGTAATATGATTAATCATGCAGCACTACTTGTAATCAATTACTTACATCAGTAAAGTAATCTGATTACATAATGCATGTTACTTGTAATGCTTTACTCGATACATCAAAAAAGTAATCTGATTATGTAACGCACGTTACCTTTAATGCGTTACTTCACTCACTACATCAAAAAGTAATTGTGGCGAGGGGGGCGTGGTTCAGCGAGGTCTGCATCGGGAGAAAGAGTTAGGAGAGGAGAGGTGAGTAAGTAGGTCAAGTGCAAAATGACAAACACCTGTGTCTTGTTGCAGTAATTGGCCTGGAGGGACTGATAAAAGCCACCGGGAAACGGGAAGTTGCAGAGAGAGACTGGTTTGTGGACTCGTGTGTTTTGGGACGGATTGCCCGCTGTGAACGGAGATACTGATTCACCAGTGTCCACCGTCACTCCATCACTACAATCCCAATTACCAGAAGACTATTCACTAGCACCTGCCACTCATCAGTATGCCAAGCACACACCTCAGTCACATTCATTGTCTGGTCTTGTGGACTACAGACTTCATCTCTATCACTCCTCGTGATCCTCTCCGCTGCTCATCTGAAGAGCCCTTCCTCATCATCCCCTCTCTTCATCATCCTTCACTCCCATACTCACCTGGAAACCCCTTACCGTCAGCAACTGAGGTGTGTGCACTCCATCATTAACAGACATTACAGTCACAACCTCCAGTCATCACCTGCAAAAATAAAGAACATTGTTATTTCACTCAGTCAACCTACCAAACTTTCATTATCATCATTTCTGCTCACCTGTTGTGTCACTGCTGCAAATACAACCAGTTAAACATTCTCTGTGCTTCTCTTCCTTAAAGGGATAGTTCACCCAAAAATTAAGATTAGCCCATGATTTACTCACCCTGAAGCCATCCTAGGTGTATATGACATTCTTCTTTCAGACGAATATAATCGAAGTTATATTAAAAAATGCCCTGTCTCCTCCAATCTTTATAATGAGAGTGAATGGCTTTCACTCTCAAAATTTTCTCCATCCATTCACTCCCATTATAAAGCTTGGAAGAGCCAGGACATTTTTTAATATACTGTAACTCTGATTATATTCGTCTGAAAGAAGAATGTCATATACACCTACACCTAGGATGGCTTCAGGGTGAGTAAATTATGGGCTAATTTTCATTTTTGGGTGAACTAACCCTTTAAGTGTACCTACTCATAATATTAACTCTCAACCTATAACTTTCTGAATTTTTTTGCTCGAAATGGCACAATGCAATTACAGAATTACCCTTGTATTACAGGTTATGATGACGTTATAGCACTTTAGTGGTTTTGAACACAAGCATTATCATCTGATTTCTGAAAAGGGAAGTGGGGAAAGTTCATTGTTAACGGTAGAACAGAGAGAGAGAGAGAGAGAGAGAGAGAGAGAGAGAGAGAGAGAGAGAGAGAGAGAGAGAGAGAGAGAGAGAGAGAGAGAGAGAGAGAGAGAGAGAGAGAGAGAGAGAGAGAGAGAGAGAGAGAGAGAGAGAGAGAGAGAGAGAGAGAGAGAGAGAGAGAGAGAGAGAGAGAGAGAGCTATAGATCACAGTAAGTGGCATTTGCCTGACACTTGCTAAACAGAGAGTCAATCACTAGTATTGTAATAAACATTATGGGCACTGAAGTGAAAAACACAGAGACACTACTGTCTTTGAGAAAGTTTCACATATCTGAGGATTGTGGGTTTATTCTTCCTGAGCCTCTGGTAGGTCATTACACTTTTTATTAGCTGTAACTAATCCTTTTTTTTTTATATTTGTTTTTGGATATTGTAACATTGTAGTAAGAATGTACTATATTGGTGTGTTTTATGCTGTGTGCTATTTAGGGAAATGAACTGGCTAAAAATATATTTATGACAAGGAAACAATTGATTGTTCTCAGGTACAAAGTCACAGTTTGTTTCATTACTTGATATAGTCCAAGTATTGGGAATGTTTTTAACAAACTATTAATTTGCATTCATATTAAGATACAGTAAGACTGATTACTTGCATATAAAAGCATTAGACTTTGACACACTGTTTGCTTTCAGAATGACCTTTATCTATTTGCTTTAATGGTAAATAGGTTGATAGAAAACTTTGCACATTTCAAAGACAGTGCTCTTACAGAAAACTAAGTAGATCAAATTAGTAAGTTGACTTCAATAATTGATTTCAAGTGCAGATAATTTTTTAGCTGTATCTTTGACTTCGTTAACTTTGACACGTTTAGTATCTGGGATTATGCATCTCTTTCAATGATTGGTGTAAAACATAAAAATTACCTCAAGGTACACCTTTGGACTGTGCAATCAGCCATATTCAACTCTTTTTGACTGAGAAAAAGCATAAATGTATGGTATATTTTACGGATATATGTCATAAGTCATAACATGATTTGAAGTATACATGAAAAGTAGGATTTCTATATATCAAAACACATTTGCATTGCAGTAAATTTAATGAAAATGAATCATGAACATACATTATGTTACATACTGTGTTATGGACATAACCTATACACATCTACACTGTGTTTCAGACAGACCTCCCGGTGTACTACAAGCCCTGGATGGACATTGCCAGAAATGTGCCAGAACTCATCTCTTCTCATTCTTTGCGCCTCAGAATTCATGATGTATGATCTTTCATACGAAGTACACAATAGTGAAAGTGTCTTAGCTACAAAAATGGAAAAAAAAATCATCAATTTAACATTTTGCTTTTCAATTCACTATTTTGTGCTTCAGGGACCATATGTGACCCTGGACCACAAAACCAGTCTTATGGGTAATTTTTTTTAAATTGAGATTTATACATGAAAACTGAATACATAATCTTTCCATTGATGTATGGTTTGTTAGGATAGGACAATATTTGGCCGAGATACAACTATTTGAAAATCTGGAATCTGAGGGTACAGAAAAATCGAAATATTGAGAAAATCGCCTTTAAAGTTGTCCATTTCTATTGGCAGTTGTGCTGCATCCAAATATACCTGTGCAACATAAGACTGGTTTTGTGATCCAGGGTCACATACAGGTTTCTGTTTACTTCCATTTTCCTTTCTGCCTGTCTTTCATTTTCTTTTCTTTAGAGGAACTTCCTTGGCTTTATGGGGATTTCAGTGTTTATCCCTTTCAGGCCCAAATTTTGTTTCAGTTACATAAAAATAACCCTTTTTATGATATCCTTTTTTTTATTATAAATGATAGGCCTAATTGTTCACAATTAAAATGTAGGCTAATTTATTATATTCACAATCATTTATTTGTTATTTTAACTAATATTATTTCTAATTGTTTCTGAACTGCTGCACCATCCAGATAAGTAATTATAGTAATTTTCCAAGAAATTAGATATAATTATTAATTTTCATTTTCATTAATGAAGCAGGTTAAGCTCTGTGGTTATACCTGTAAAAAGTTAAACTATATAAGACTAATGTCACCTTTCAGCTTCATTTTAAAACAAACTATTATTTTTTAAACATAAATCACTCTAATAGCTAGAATTCTGCCATATTTTTCTGCTGTGTGTCACTGACAGTGACAGTCACATGCCACCATGCTTCATTTAAACAACAACAGTGTGGTATTTTGCAACCAATCTAATAAACTTTTGTAATTTAGGTATCAAGTGAGGGGAAAAAACTAATGGTGATGTTGAGAATGGATGCAGGGTCTGAAAGGCCTAATAATCCAATAATGATTGTGCTGTGATTGTTTTTTATGCGTTATCCTATCTCAGATGCCTCTGTTGGAGACTCATTTGTTGCAGAGCTATTGTGAGCTGCGTTTGGCCCATCTGGCTTTGAGCACGATGGCTATGGGTTACGTATGGCAGGAGGGAGAGAGAGAAACAGTAAAAGTACAACAATGATTTTATATGCAGTTCAGACCACTAATAAGACTGAACCACAGTCCGACTGTCTGACTATTGACTATTTACTGTATGTCATGAACTTCCAGGTGCTTCCGCAGAATCTGTCGGTGCCATTCTGTGAGGTGTCTCGGAGACTGGGTCTGCCCCCAGTTCTCATCCACGCGGACACAGTCCTTGCCAACTGGAAGAAAACAGACCCAGATGGGTAAACTCACTGATCCATATGTAAAAATACTGTTACCCTGCACTGTTTTAACAAATATTTTGTTTGCAGTGTATGTGTGTGTTCACTACTGTTTCTAATATGTGTGTGCACTAACTTGGATGGGTTAAATGCAGAGGACAAATTCCGAGTATGGGTTGCCATACTTGGCCTTCACGTCACGCCACTTTTCGCTTTCATTTTATTTAAGTTTAGGTGGAAATAATTATCATTTAATTAGGGTCTTCAGGATAGTTGGCATTCCTATTCATCTCAATTTAAGATGTTTGTAAGTTGCCATTTAAGAGCTGCCATTGAGGACTCTCAGTTCTTGACACAATTGTTTTTCCCTATCTCGAGTGATTGAAACTGCAGTTAAAACATCTACCAGCAGGGGCTAACCCTCATGGGGGGTTAATAGAATTTACTTAAAAGGATAGTTCACCCAGAAATGAAAATTCTGTCAATAATTTCTCACCCTCATGTATTTACAAACCCGTAAGACTTTCGTTCATCTTCAGAGCACAAATGAAGATCTTTTTGATGCAATTTGAGATATTTCTGTCTCTCAATTGACAGGTATGGGTTAAATGCAGAAGAAAAAGATCCACTCAACTACCACTTTGACGCTTCAGAAAGTCCATAAAGAGATCGTAGGAATAGCATTGGTTCTTGCAGAAGCTCAAACGTGCTGCGTAAGAGACTCGATCGCTTTTATATGATGAACAGATTCAATTTAGGCTTTTATTCACATAAACTTTGATCAGCGAACATAAACAGAAGCTCAATCGTACTTGACGTGCAAAAACAAACCCCATTGGTTCTTGCAGAAGCTCAAACGTGCTGCGTAACACGAGAATGAACCTCATTGGTTCTTGCTAAAGTTCAAACATGCTTCGTAACACGAGAATGAACCTCATTGGTTCTTGCTAAAGTTCAAAATGCTTCGTAACACGAGAATGAACCTGGGGTGCGTTTCCCAAACAACGACTTAACTCGCTGCTCAACTAGTACGATGCATCATTGAAGAAATCAACTAGCTAGTCAAGACTGTTTCCCGAAACCGTATTGTCGCAAAGTGGTCGTTCAACCACGTTAGTTTACGCACGTGGTGGAGTAATAACTTATTTTAATGAATCTATTTGAGATCGAATTAACGCTAGATGTTTTGCTATAAATTACAGACATGGCATCTGAAGACTATTTCTAATTTTTCAATTTTTTTTTGCTTTATTTCCAGATTCAATCATAGGCTCGTTCTTACATAGTACAGCACGTTCGCACATGCGCACTCTTCAAAAACGGTGCTTTAAATCTCTTAATAAACTAAAAGACGTAAATTACATTTGTATGTATTCTAAATAAAAGACACAGGTCGTACTGAATGTCAGCTTGCATATTTTGCTCAAGATAAGGATTTATTTAGTCCACATGTCATGCAAACTAGAAACTCTTCTTCTAACCACAGGTCGAGAGCTGTCTTTCAAACCACACAACTTTACGATGCTGTTTGCGAATGTTCGTTAGAACTACGGTTTCAGGAAACACTGAGTCGTTGAACTATGCTGATAACGACGGAACTTGCGAGCATAGTTGGCTAACGATGCTTTTGGGAAAAGCGCCACTGATTGGTTTTCACACGTCAAGCGAACATGCTTGAGCTTCCATTTACCACAACTGATGTGTGAGTTGATGAATGTTTAAATGTGTCATAAACTGATGTGGAAGTTCACGGAAGGAAGACGACTAGGATCAAATATAAACTTGTTTAATGAACACAAAGAGAATACATATAAGGCATATAGCCCGTAACAAACTACTCACACAGAGACGAGAACCGAAAATGAAGCACACGAAACAAACTCACAGGAATGAAATGTACACCAAACACAACATAACCCTGACAATACGTGAATAAAAGCTTATATTAAATCTGTTCATCGAAGCGATCATGTCTCATTCATATTCATACAGATTAGTTTTACGATCTCTGTCTGAACTTTTTGAAGCATCAAAGTGGTAGTTGTGTAGACTGTCAATGGAGGGACAGAAATCAGCCAGATTTTATTAAAATTTTTATTTTTATTAAAACATCTCACAGGTTTGAAACGACATGACGGTGAGTAAATGATGACAGAATTGTCCTTTTTGGGTGAACTAGTCCTTTAAATTGTGAACTAAATGCAGTGTTTTTTGGAATTAATTGCATGTTATTTACAATTAAATGAAATTTATGAAATTATAGTTTTAATTTATATTACATGCAATTAGCTGAACTTGAGTGCTTTTTTGATCCACTTTAGTAGAATGTAATTAAATTCAATATGATTTCACAATTACTTCTATTGTCTTGAAATACAAAGTATACTACATTGACAAGCATTTAGTAGAAAATATACTTTAAAATAAAATATACTAATTTCCATTGAAACTTGAATGTCATGTATTTAAAGTAGGCTAATTACACATTTGTAATGATGACGTTGCACTTTTGTTTGATTAAAATATATGAACTTCATTTGATCAAATAATAAACTATTTAAAAATGTAATTAAAATAAGTTTACTTCTTTGAAGCATGACAAAAGATTATTAAACATAATGATTTAAAAGTCCTTTAAAGTAAAACTTTTAAATTGACATAATTATAAAGTGCACCTTAAAACATTTTTTATTTAGTGTGGTAAAAATCATGAAAGTGGAATCTCTTTACATACACTTAAATCGCCTAGCTTGCATTAATATTAAACTGTATATTCATATTTTGTTTCATTGCTCCACAGAACAGAATCCTAAAACTTCTGTGGCTTATTTATATGATTTTGAGCACTTTTCTTGTTCTTTTGGGTCAGTAGTGGTGTACATCTTGGAGTTCTGGCATAGAAACCGCATGTGTTTAGTACGCGCCTTACTGTGCGAGCTGAAACCTCAGTGCCTGTTGCCACCAAGTCTTGCTGAAGGTCTTTTGCAGTCACTCGAGGGTTTTTCTGAACCTGCCTTCTCAAAAAATCTGGTTGCAGCCATTGAGAGCTTCCTTTTTCTGCCCCGTCCATGTTGTGTCTAACATGTAGTCAAATGTGACACTCAGGGGTGCTTTCACACTGGGCTCGTTTGCTGCGGTTCGAGCCCTGACGGGATTGTTCCCGGCATAGCATTCATATTACGCCATCGCAAACGTGCATGGCGCATGATAGAAAACAGAACGTGGGTCAATATATTGTGTTTTTTTTTTAATTCGGTGCTAATATGAGCTGAATATCAGTTGAGTGAACAACACAGGTTTACTGTGTGTGTGTGTCGCATAAGTTGGCCTTCTGCTGCTTGCAAACAGACTCTTTTGAGGAGACAGTGGATTTCCAAATTTGTTGCCCTGATTCCACGCGCTATGTGTGAAACTGACTGCAGGCTCACTCTCGCTCGTTTTCAAGGTAAATCATCAACACTATCATCCCTTACATATGTTTTATTTAACTAAATACATAATAATCAGCTAAAACGCAGGTCACTTTACTTCCTGAACAAGTGCACACCCGAGTCTGTGTTGCTTTCCCATTCACATGAACCGCGGCACGGTTCGGGAGCAACCGAACTCATCACCTCCTCCAGGTAGTCTCGGGTCCGGTACTCCAGTGCGCACCCGGGTCCGTATGACAGCGTTCACATTAGCGATTAGCGGTTTCATGCGAACCGTGCCCCTGCCAGTGTGAAAGCACCCTCAACAAACCTAGTCAGTTCAGATATTTCATGTGTTCTTGCTCAAGCACACCTGGTGAAACTAATGAAGCCCTTGATTAGTTGCATAAGGTGTGCTTCAGACAACAACGGTTTTGCAGATTTGTGCTGTTGTGAGGGGTTCTATTCAGGGGGTTTAATAATTTTGAGACTGTAGAAGACATTAAAAGTTGCATTTTCAGTTGAATTTGGGGAAACCACTTGAAACATTTGTTTTGTTCATCTATTTAAAAAAATAAAATAAAATTATTTGTTCATTGCAAACAGCTGAAAGTCTGTAAATTTTGCCAATATGTGTAATTTTAGGCAAATTTATAGTTTTACTTTTTCTGCAGTATGTGTACTGTGCACAGTGTGGACATTTTCAGAATACATTGAATGACCAAGTGTTCTACCAAGGGGTCAGTGTTTGGTTTGTTAGCATGAATACTACTGTAAGCTCCTGTTGGTAGATGTCATAACTACTACAATTGGGCTAAAATAGTCTTTATTTTTGCCACACTTTTCCACTGACAAAAGTAGCATTGTTTTCTGACAAGATAATATAAAGTTGTAATCAATTTCATTATAATAGATATTATGTTAATGTTTCACCAATTGAAACTTACTGATATTGTTATTACTGTGATGTGATACAGGTTCACTTCTGAGGCAACTTGAAATTAAATTGCAATATCTGAGTGAATGTAAGAAACCTGTTAAATGCTCTTTTTGTAGTAAAAGCAAAAGAAAAGAAAAAAGATTTACACACAGCGTATATTTAGACAAATCAGCTATGTTTCAGATGTGACATATGCATTATAAATTGTACATTTCTTTTTCATGCACAACTGGACACTGATTGTTCCCAGACCTTTTTCCATGGAGTAAGTATTTTGTTGAATTAACAGAAATGTGTGTTAAGTGTTATTGATGTTTAGAACCAGCAGAGGGAGCCATCTTATTATGTACAGTGTGGAATATGTAAATGTGTATTCAGATCCTCTTTGTAGCATTTCCCTTACAATACATTTACCTCGAGAATTAGACACCACCGTGATAACATGTAAAAAAGAAAGACAAAAAATTAAATCTTTGCAATACCTTGATGTTGATGTAGTTTATGTCTAGTGCTGTTCTGAAGTGACTGTTCTTGTGTCCTGTAAGGAACCTGGAGTTGTTGTTGACTTTGCCTGGAGGGGAAAGTGTAAGAGGGTTTTTTCTGGTCACACTTCTGGTGGAGCTGGCGGCTGTTCCTGGCCTGAAGGTCTGACACTCTTACAAATGCCACAGAGCACTGAGATACAGAAGCCATGATAGTAAATCCTTCATATTGATACACTATGGTAGTATTTGTTGAATAACCTTGGAGTGCAAATACCATGGTATGTGATTATGAACTTTGGAAACAATTCTCCCTTAGAAATTGCTATTGCTAGAAAAGTATTCTCTTGTAAAACTCACTCCAATCATCCTTGTTTTATTTAAAAATTTGAAAAATCACGGCACTCATTCTGTATTACCATCTGATAAGATTACTGTACCATGGTAATGCTGCTTTTTTTTTTTTTTTTACAGTCTATCCTTGATGTCATCAACGGTGTCCATTATAATGATGTTGCTATGGTCACCAAAGCTCTGGATGTTGTCAGTCAGGCCATAGACAGCATGAAACATGCTCTTAAACTAATGCATGGTAATACTTTTTAAGGTGATAAATGACCTAGAGCTATACATTCATTCAAGTGGTTGTAATACTAATTGTGACCATTTCAGAATATGTAGATCCCACCATATTCTATGGAATTATGAGGATATTTCTGTCTGGGTAAGTCACACTGTTGGTTTCACAGCTTTTTTTGAGTTTTTCTGAATCTATGAAACTTTACTCTCCTTAATGTGGGTTTTAGATGGAAAGATAACCCATTAATGCCAGAAGGTCTCGTTTACGAGGGAGTTCATGAGAAGCCAATGGAGTTTTCGGGAGGCAGTGCAGCACAAAGTAGTATCTTACACTGCTTTGATGAGCTGCTGGGAGTCCAACATGAAGGCAACAGTGGTAAGAGAATCATCAGTTATTCTGCGCACGGTTAATAATAATAATAATATTAATATTGTATTACATTTTTCAAAGGTGACTGTAAAGGCATTAAAGAATCCTGATTTTTTTTTTTTTTTTGCATGGTTTCCACAAAAATCTTAAACAACACAGCTGTTTTCATCATTGATAATAATAAATGGTTCTCGAGCAGCAAATCAGCATATTACAATGATTTCTGACACTGAAGACTGAGTAATGATGCTGAAAATGTAAAGTATATTAAAATAGAATTATAAATAACATTTCACAATTTAACAATTTTACTGTATTTTTGGTAAATTAAACACAGCCTAATGTTAAAAAACATTAAACAATCTTACAAACCCCAAAATTTTGAACGCTTATATAATTAGGCCTATATAAAATGCAAGGATAATTTATTAAATGTCAGATGAAAATAAAAGACAGATTCAATTTATAGAACACTTTTTGCATTTGTATTGAAAATTTAGTTTCGCTCTGTCAATACTGTTCAAACAGGGGCCTTCCTGATGAGAATGAGGGACTACATGCCGCCCTCCCATAAGTGTTTCATTGAAGACATCTCTAGTCGCCCGTCCCTGCGCGACTTTGTGCTCAAGCAAGCGGATGAGCGCCTAACCCACACATTTGAACAATGTGTGGCCCGGCTGGTGGACTTTCGGAATTGCCACATCAACATTGTCACCCGTTACATCACTATACCGGCGTCCCGTGCCAAGCAGCTCCGTGAAAACAAGCAGGGTTTGGTCAAAGAGCTCAACGCAATCAGGAAAGCGCCAACAGCGCTGGAGGAAAGAGGTACTGGAGGTTCAGGGATTATGGTCTTTCTGAAGACTGTGCGTGATGAAACTAAAGACAGCTACATCTCACAGTCTACTAATGGGAACCAAGTCTTGCCAGATGCACCGATGACAGCGATACAGAAAGCTGCATCTGAGCTCAAAATAGAATGAAAATAGCAACAAAGCGATGTCACGCGTTTTTTAGGCCAACATATTTTTTGTCACATACAGCAAACATCTCCTCACTATCCGTTAGCTGCCTGTCCCCTGAACACACTGTAAAAAAAACGCGATCTCTGTAGACAGCCCAGGCTTCACAAACAACAAGAAAAACAAACTGGCCCAGCCTGGACCACGAAACATAACAAACAGTGTTCCAGCCAATAAACGACAAGAATGATTTGGGGGTGGGGGTTGGGGGGTTAGTGCGCGTGCACATGAAGGGGGGTGTGTGGTGAGTGGAGGAGAGAGAAGCATGAAGAGGGAAGTTAGCTAGAGGAGAGATGTCCTAGACAACGACAACGACTAATGTTAAAAATTTATATTTTGAGAATTTTGATATGGCCGACACTCGACCAAAGAGATGACGTTCCGATGAACAACTAACAAAGAAGAGGGAAAAGGAGAAGGAATGCGCAAAGTCCCGAATTTACATCGGAAAAGCATTCAAAAGGTGGTGAGAACTCTGCCGGCAGAAGGGCTTCCAATCCGAAATTCAGGCTTCCAATCCAACATCGGTTAGAGCACCTTTAAATTAAGTGTTGTACATATGGCTGCAGTTCAGATATGAATGTCTGGAGAGTGGTGCTAAAAGGTTGATACTTTGCCAAGCTAGAAAACAACGTACAGTGCCACTTACACTAAACCCTACTCTAACCTAACCGATAGTGTTAAAAAAGCTAACATTACATAAAAACATCAGCTGTGTCCGAAATTGCCCCTATACCCTTAAATAGGGTACTATTTGAGACAACATTCATTTGTAGTGGTGTTCGAAACCATCGTGGATGTTATCGAGTACACTCATTCAATCCCACAATGCACCGCAATATCGAGTGTACAACCGCTGTATGCTCAACGGCTGGAGAATATCCATAATCCTCTCTGAAGGTCGTGCCCAATGAATTCCCACGTCTGACCAGAAAATGGTGCCGCAGCTAAATCATCCATCCATCTTTTTTCCAAACTTCTCGTCCAATGTGGCTAAAATGTAATATCATACAGGTTGATTATTAAAGGGGTCCTACTATTATAAAGCTTGGAAGAGCCAGGACATTTTTTTAAAGTGGTCCTATGACGAAGTCTTAATTTTGTTTTTGGGGTGTACTAGAATATGTTTTCATGCTTGATTGTTTAAAAAACACATTTTTCACATTTTAAATTATTATAGTTTCTCTCTCCCCAGTCTGGTTGAATGCGGCGTTTCGAAAATACGATATGTATTGTGATTGGTTAGCTGGCCCAAGTGTGTTGTGATTGGCAGCACTTAGCGTGTGTTTGGGAGATGTCAAGCCCCTTCATATGCTCTACTCAGATGTAAATATTAACTATGTCGTCAATTTCAAACCATTTCGAGCCCGATTCAGACCCTGACAATGTTGACGAACAAGAGGATCATGCAGAACGGATTTCAAGCAGGGACTTTGCAAGCACGGATTTCACAGGACGTTTCAGAGTGGTATGTTTTTGGTACTGCTGTCACATATAATAAAACACAACATAAGTCCAGGCCTGTTCCTCTCTCGATCTTCACTGTCGTCGCTCCTCTTTTATGCTTCCGCTCCTCCGTGAGAGATACGAGACCGGTGCGTTGCACAGATAAGGTTTATACATGCTAGTTCTGTTCAAGATATCCCATTTGTAAAGTTTCAAATGGTTTTTAAACAGCAAGCACAAACTATGCAAAAGCGGCAGCCCTCCCGGTAAACTCAGTGTCCGAATTCACTCACTCGTTTTCATTCACTCCTTGAACTATATTAGTGGACAAATGTAGGGAATAGTGAATGAGGGTATAGGGGGGCAATTTTGAACACAGCCATCAACTTTTGCTGAAGCAATTATACCTTTTGCTGTTTCATGGTTTTATGGGACTAATAGTCTCTGAGGGCTCTCAGGGCTTGATGCTTAATTTTTCCCTTGGAGCACATTAAAAACTTTATGGCCGCAATGAAAATTTGTCAAATAATGTGTTTTTCCTTAATAAAGGCATATAAGAAGACATTTATAAACAAAATGACTTAATTTATTAGAATACAAAATGTACACTAGGTTTTAAAATATTTCTTCAAACTGCAATATGAAATTAAATGTTCTTTCCTTCCAGTGATACGGCAGCCCAGACAACATCTACAAGAGTTCACATCACTTTAAATACCAGACACTAATTATTGTGCAACCAAAATACTAGAAATTGACCGATATTGATTTTTTTTTCTAATCAATACCAATTATTTGCATGTTTATGTGCCTGATAACCCATAGAACCGCAATTTTTTTATTGTTTTATTTCTGTTTTTGACAATTATTTCACCTTTGAACACCGTTGTTGACTCAATGCTTTAATGGCGGTCTTATGCGCAATTCTGAAATCCCCACAACATGGCACCATTTATTGGTCAATCTGATATTACAAAACCAATACCCAATATGGGAAAATGCTTAAATATCGGGGAAAATATCAGCAAAACCGATTATCGGCCAATCTCAAAATACAAAATACAAAATACCAATAATAACCAGGGGGAAAAAAAACTATTTAAACAATTTAAAAAAAGACTTTTAATTATAAACAAGCCTGAAATGCATGATCCCCCCACCCCCGAATCAGTTCAGTGCAAATCCCGACCTGCAGCCAATTTCATTGGGTAAGGTTAGGCAGTAGAGTAGTTTTAGGGTTTAGTATTTGTTGTAGCAATCAGCACTGTGATTGACATGACCAATGAAACCTCAAGAATCGTTTGCAGGGTGAAGTTTGCACTGAACTGGTTTGGAAAAAAATCCCTGGTGAAAATAAGAAATGCTAAGTATACTGCAGCCAGACTAATTATCAGTATACTTCAAGTGTGTTAATGATTAGTTAACTTGAAATGTGCTGTTTTGAAACAACTAATTTTGTACTAAGTATATTTTAGTTGTAATTAAATTAAAGCATAACTTTAAGTGTATTTAGTGTACTTTTGTGTAATAAATTGGACCAACTTCAAGTATACTTAGTATAGCCTACTTTAAGTATATGACTGTTTGGGGACTAATTACATGCTTGATTAGTGATATTAAAGTGTACGTTATTTGTGTTACAAGTACATCACAAATTCATTACGACTGTCTTTGAAACATACAAGCAATTTACCATAAGTGTATTTATATATATTTTTTATTTGTATTAATTTTTGTTTGGCGTTTTCGGTTTTTATTAGGATAGGGCAGTAGCTAGACAGGGAGTGAGGTGGGAGTGGGAGAGAGAGAGAGAGAGAGAGAGAGAGAGAGAGAGAGAGAGAGAGAGAGAGAGAGAGAGAGAGAGAGAGAGAGACGGGATCAGGAAAGGTCCACGAGCGGTCTCCCGAAGCACATGTTGGCGCACTTGCCCACAAGGTGCACTTTCCCACGAGGCTATCGTGGTGTGATACATGTGAATAAATGCTTGCACTGTCGAGCCATGGCTCCAGATCGCAAGCACACCGCTGTACCAGCTGAGCTACTGAGCATGTTTACTGTCAGAAAAGCCATACATATGAAGGTAGTTATATGATGCTGAAGTCACAATGTATTAATTAGCAAATCAGGCACTATTGTAAAAGTGTTTTGAGGTCATAACATAACAATAAGTGTTGATTATTCAGTACTCTGCTAATTATAGTTTTTGTGAAAAGGAATAAATGTTGATAGTGTTGTACTGCCACTAGTGGTCATTTCAGCTTGAAACTGCAGTGGATTGTATAAGTTTTGCAAGAATGTCGTAGTACCCCAGAGTGCAGTCTGGACGATGGGGCGGGGTGACACTTTTAGGCGGTCACACCCGATTTTATTGGCTTATAATACCGCAATCTTATTGGTGTAGACGATTCAGGTCTGAGCATGCGCATTCCTTTAAGTGCGATTTTATGAATGATTTGGCCGTATTAAATAAATATGAAATGCTAACTTTAATCGTAGGCTATATCTTGTCGGTTTACCCTGGTAATTTTAGTTAAGATCTATTGGCTAATGTTTTATTGTACTTAAGAAACAGAATGGATGAAGTTATTGTTTAAAAACGAACGCAGGCCTACTTCAGGGAGATGTTTTACAAACTCGGGATTTTACGCAAAGGATGATAATTCACTGTAAGAATGTAAAAGCAGCTGATTTTAATTTTTAAAGCACGACCGTTTTTTGTTGTTATTTTTTTAACGAGATGTTGTCCAATGCGTGCATTATTTGGTAGGCTACAACAAAGTGCAAATCAAATGCTTAATGGCAAACTCACGTTTCTTTGTTAATAAAATGAGGGCATGTTGGTTCTGTAAATCCCTATATGTTATAGTTTTAAAGATTCATGTTTTCTATAAGTGTCAACCGTAGGCTACTTCGACTATCTGTTACTGTGACATCAGGCCATTGGGTTTTGTGCGTTGGCTAATAGAATTAAAACCGTGTAGGCCTAGTGCTGAAATGTGAAAATAAATAAATAAATATGTATTTACTAAAACAGATTTATTATATCGATCTGGGCTTGTATAGTATTTGGTAGGCTAGCCTATTATTGTCTTATTTTTCACTGTGGTTTTGCTTTAAAATAAAATAAAACACACTTTCGGATTTATCCTTTTGTTTTACTGAAATACAGTGAATTATCATCATTTGTGTAAAATCCCGAGTTTGTATTCACTGATCCTAATGGAAAAACGAAAAACGCATTTACGAATGATTTGAAATTCCGGAAATTCCCTGCATGACATGCGGAAAAATATTGTCTATTAGCCTATAGAAATTATCTCTCCTTTGAAATCCTATGCCAGTAATTTCATGCTGTCATGATCATTGCTCACTAAAAGTGGCACTGATCTGCAGGGTAAATTAATAAATATAGGCTATTTAGGCTAAATCTCAAACAGTAATTTATCAGCAACATATTTCGTGATATTGCCTAGCCCTATAGCTGCTCAATATTAGCCTAAAGCTTACAATATTGATTTTTTTGTAAAGCTGTTTGAGACGATGTGAATTGAGCGCTATACGAATACATTTTGACAGTACTTTATCTAACTTGATTCGTAAATTCAGCAAAATATTATCCAATTGATCATTAGGCTACTGAAATAGGAAATCCCCATGGTTATCATCACTTAATATTTCTGTAGTATGGCCAAACAGCGTCGTAGATCATTCATAAACTCCTACCATTGACTCGTACATAAAGGAATGCGCATGCTCATGCCTCAAGCGTCTACGCCAATTAGATTGCTGTATTATAAGCCAATAAAATCAGGTGTGGGCGGAGCGACACGTGTCGCCCCGCCTAAAAGTGTCGCCCCGCCCCATCGTCCAGACTGCACTCTGGGGTTACTCAGAATGTCGGCAGAGGCTCATTCTTCCAATGAGCATATGTTGCAGCTTGACCTGCTACGTAGACATAATACTCTCAAACATTACAGTCAAAGAGGAAAAACTACAATTAATTAGTCTCAAAAAAGAGCTAAAGGCAACATTCCATTAGATGTTAAATTATCCATAATTGTTGAACAATATATAAATTCCCATTAGAAATGTTGTAATTGTGGCCTTATTAACTCCTTATTTCTCTTTAATTACCTTATTAACTCATCAGTGGTTTCTTACAGTGACTATAAATGTATTAGAGCCTTTTCTGTTCCTGACTCACTAACTTTTGTCTAGGAAAACTGGAATATGGACTTTCCTTTGTCATTTACTTTGATTTGAATCTATAATACAATCAAAGCCTATATATTAAAGCCTTTTACTTTAGCCACGCACATTCTCTCCCTTCAATGAAAATTAGTGTTATGGACATTTTGTGGCCAAGAATGCCAAGATTTCAAACCAAACCATAATTTGAACCATCAACTTTAGTTTCCATTATATGCAACCACTAATCAGAATGCAAAATATGTCCCCTGTCTCACTCTGGGTAGTTTTGATTCAAACCATGAGCCTCGATTCCTAAATGAATTATTTCATCACCATGGAAATAATCGGTTTGGTCAGACAGTTCATATAGCTACATAAATGAACCAGATCACAGAGAAACAGTTCACCGATACAACTTTCTGTGTAAACATCACTGCACCTCATTAAAGTCACGTGCACAGCTTTGTGGCCTTTTATCATGACTGTTGTATCCATTCATTCTAAAACCATGATTGTTTTTTGAGCCAGAGAAAAACTTGTCTGCTTGAATTATAAATCTAAATATCTATAATACATTATTTTATTTTATTTTTTATTAAATATAATCATATTATGTACAAGTATAATTCTATTAAATATACTGTCCCCTTAAAGGAATAGTTCACCCAAAAATGTCATTCTGGCCCCATTGACTTCCATAGTATTGTGTACCCCCATACAATGGAAGTCAATGAGGCCCATCCACTGTTTGGTTACCCATATTCTTCAAAATATCATATTTTGTGTTCAACAGAAGAAAGAAATGTATATAGGTTTGGAACAACTTGAGGGTGAGTAAATGATGACAGAATTATTTTTTTGGGTGAACTATCCCTTTAAATACCATCAATGCAGCTTTTATCTAGTACCCTGACTGTGGTGCATGTGGTGCACTGGCATCTTGGCCAGTTTCAGTTCAAGTTTTTTTTGCTGTTGTGACGTTCAGCCTGCTACAGTTATCAATGCTGCAGCTACAGCAGGTAATGGTGTAGTTCTGTTAGCCCAACATAGGAGGAACTACAGCTCACCTAATGACACAGCAGAGATAGCAGGCAGAAAAGGTCACTATCATCATTCTAGTGCGTAACGAGAGAGGTTTCACTCTGAATCATGGCTTTGGGTGTGTAGTTCCTTTGGGCATTCATGCACTGATTCAAGAATCAGCTTTTTTATGGGATGATGTTTTCTGTTGTAGGGTGGTGAGGCGTGTCTAGGCCAGTGACGTCCAGGCATTGTCTTAAATATGGTCTTGACGCGACCCACGCTTATGAAGCTCATGGTTTATGGTTCATATCTAAGTAATCACAGATCATTTGAAAAGTCATGTCTTAACGTGTAATGTTATATTGATAAACGCGAAACTAAGGGTGTTGGTTTCAATCAAGCACGACTAAGAATTTCCCACAGCTCATTGCCTAAAGGATGAATAATGGCACGGAGGGCGGAGCATGTTACGCCCTTTATGAGATTCTCATTGTATCCAAAAATGTCACGTGAATACCACAAAGATACAAAACAACACATAAATCCAGTGGCTTATTTTAAAGTCTATACAACATCAACCTCAAGATCCAAAGTTAGTTCTATTTCTCTAAATGTATACCCTTGTGAAAAACTAGTGTACATCATTTTTATTGAATGTGCACTTGTAGTGTACTTCAAATCTTAAAAGTATATTGGGTAACACTTTATTTTACAGTGTCCTTGTTACACGTTACATGTAGTTACTGTAGTAATAACTATAAATTATGCATAATTACATGCAACTAACCCTAAATCAAACCCCAGTCCTAACCCTATAGTAAGTACATGTAGTTAATTAATATTGCTCAGTACTTAAATGTATACTTACACTCTAACGCGGACACCTTAAAATAAAGTGTAACCATATATTTTTAAACTGTCCTTGCAGAAAATGTATTGTTGAAATTAAAGTCAACTTGTACTGACTTTCATGACTATGCTTCTTAAATATGCACTTTGTAATAATATGAAATTAAAAGTTTGGTTACACTTTATTTTAAGGTGTCATTGTTACAGTGTAATTATATAGCCTATTTATGTACTGAGTAATATTAATTAACAACATGTACTTACTATAGTGTTAGGGTAGAGTAGGGCTTGGTTGAGGGTTAGTTGCATGAAATTATGTAACATATGTAACAAGGAAACTGTAAAATAAAGTGTTAACGCAGTTTTACCTTAAAGGGATAGTTCACTTTGAAATTAATTTTTGATATGTTTTAGCTTACCTCAAGGGCATCCAAGATGTAGGTGTCTTTGTTTCCGCAGTAGTTTCAATTTTGATATTTTTAGGTCAAACCGTTCTTGTCTGTCAGTCATATAATGCAGGTCGATGGTCACTGTCTCAAAACACAAGCACAGAGTCCAAATTAAAACAATTCCCCATCGTCCAAATGAAACAATTCCCCATCATAAGTACACATTGATGGCCTAAGACACGAAACGAGCGGTTTGTGTGAGAAAACGAACAGTATTTATATCGTTTTTACCTCTTGTAACCACAGCCACGTCCAAGTGATCTGAGGGCGCGGGCGCTTCGGTCTGCGCAAGCGCCGGAAAGCGCCGGAAGTGATCTCTCGCGCCTGTACGTCACTCATTGTTTACACAGAACAGAGATTGTAGGTAAGACGGCTAATAGAAATGGTAGTAATTTGCGCTTATCCGGGATGTTTCAACTGACTCACGTCGTAAAAGAAAACAATTACGTATGCTCGCGCGAACTCATCCGGGAGTGGTGAGTTTTCACGAATTCCCAATTTATGAGCCTTCTCTCTTGAAGTTATGGTTGTACAAATAGAAAGGACACATACAAAGACGTTGTTCACATACCTCCGTTGGATGCGAAAACATCATAGGCACAGCTGATGATGTCAGTACTAAGCGATCCACTCCTTGGTTTATAAAATCATCAGGGGAAAAATGATCGCTGCAGACCCTCCTCAACATTAGTAAGTTTATGGGTGTGTTGATATCCAGCCGAAGAGCGATCAACCATAACCTCAAGCGAGAAGGCTCATACAAACAAACGTAATTGTTTTCTTTTACGACGGTTGAAACATCCCGGATAAGCGCAAATTACTACCATTTCTATTAGCCGTCTTACCTACAATCTCTGTTCTGTGTAAACAATGAGTGACGTACAGGCGCGAGAGATCACTTCCGGCGCTTGCGCAGACCGAAGCGCCCGCGCCCTCAGATCACTTGGACGTGGCTGTGGTTACAAGAGGTAAAAACGATATAAATACTGTTCGTTTTCTCACACAAACCGCTCGTTTCGTGTCTTAGGCCATCAATGTGTACTTATGATGGGGAATTGTTTCATTTGGACGATGGGGAATTGTTTTAATTTGGACTCTGTGCTTGTGTTTTGAGACAGTGACCATAGACCTGCATTATATGACTGACAGACAAGAACGGTTTGACCTAAAAATATCAAAATTGAAACTACTGCGGAAACAAAGACACCTACATCTTGGATGCCCTTGAGGTAAGCTAAAACATATCAAAAATTAATTTCAAAGTGAACTATCCCTTTAAAGTGTACATTTTAAATAATTATGTTTTAATTACCTTTTGTTGTGTTTTCAATAAACATAAATATCCATAGAACACAAATAAAATTTTTTTTTTTTTTTACATTTTAAATGTGTCATTTTTTATAATCAACATTAAAAAAGTTTAAATCCCGTCTGGTTAGCGCATATTCCATAATGTTTACGCATTAGGTCAGTAGGTGGGCATTCGACCACATGAGCGTTTACTCAAATGCGGTTAATCCCAAAACGTTCGTTTACACCTGTGTAGCATCGTCCACTTGTATATATGGTGGAATCTTAATTCCAGGTGTAAACAGGGACAAGGACCTTTTCAGTCTTTATTTAAAAAAAAAAAACATTTTCCCTGAAAGTCTAATTTAGAATACTTCTCAAGAGCGTAATTATAAACACACATGAGGCTGTAAAGGCAAACTAGTGAGTAGATGAGTTTATATGTTCGGCGTGATGACGTTTAATGACAGCCTCTGTAGTCCCATTTAGCAAAAAGGCAAAAAAAAAATCACAAGGGGGTATTACTGATGTATTTTATGTCATAGAATACAACATAAAAATATCTTGAGCTTGTGTAAACCACAGACCTTATTTCAGGCATTACACCAAAAACCCATTGACTTCAGGATTATGGAACTGGAAGTGCTCAAATGCTTGTTTCCAGGTTTTGGCCTACAAAACTACATAATTCCGGCAGCACTCTATTTATTCACTTGCCTCATTGCATTGCATTATGGGATTGCCTTCCCTGTGAATGATGCATGTAATGCTGCCTTAGAATTAAAGAAGGTATAGACTGCTCCCCTAGATACATCAAATGATATACAGCTATATAGTGAAACTATAAACAAAGCCGTAACTTTTTTTGCATACATCCTTTAGCACAGGGCATAAGGAAACTACTTTCAGCTATACACTTGCATCCGGCTTTCCATACAGCAGCTGTGTGTAGGAAAAGGAAAAGGGAATTAGCCTGCGGGAGCAGTTTTGCTGAAGCGCTTATCTAGGATCAGAATAGCCCTGTGCTGAACCCACGCTTACCCCCAGCGCAGCACAAACCTTAATCTACTGGGCCCGGCCTGAGTTTTACACTATACTCTCTACTATATGCAATAGATGGAGAGGGAAAGAAAGATAGAGAGATGTTCTGTATTTATCTGAGATTTTCTATGCCGAAGTCCACCCACGTGTTTTCTCTCTTCCTGCTTTACCTCGTCCATTCTCCCTGATTCACTCTTCCTTAAACCCCCTCTTATGGAAAACATAGAGATATGGATATTGCAGGGACAACTAGGTCATACAGTAGGCTATTTGCACACACGCACATAGAGTACAGCGGCACCAGAAATTATTTGGATTCGTAAAGCAATGCTGAATCATGTAAGGTAAGGAAAGGAAAGATAATTTATTTATAAAGCACAATTAAAAACAACGGGTGGTTGACCAATGTGCTATACAATTCGAAAAAAATGCAAAGAGCAAATACACAAAAACATTAATATTATACAACACGTACATCTACCAACTCACATAAAAACAAACAAGCTACTAACGTATCAGCAAGTAGAGTTAGACAGAAAAGCCAAAGAAAAAAGATGAGTTTTTAAAAGAGATTTAAACCACTGTGGAGGCAGTTCTAATGTGCAAAGGCAGACTGTTCCAGATCTTTGGAGCCAACGCTGAAAAAGAACGATCACCCCAAAGTTTACGTCTAGACTTGGCACAGTCAGGAGTTTCTGGTCAGCGGACATAAGTGATCTTGATGGCGAGTATAACTGTAACAAATCTGCCATTTAAAGATTTAAAAACAAACAACAAATTCTTAAAATCAATCCTAAAATGGATTGGCAACTAGCGTAAAAAATAAAACTGAATGAATTTAATCAGATAACAAAATATCGACCCAAAGTGGCATCTGCAAACAAATGCTGCACTCAGACTTTTCTGAGCCATTTCTGAAAAGACTTTTAACCAACTAGTCTCAAAGTCACTCCTTAAATTCAAATATACATACTCACTGCATGCAGAATTTAGATGTTTTGATTAGTAGGATATCTGAATGTTCTGTATTCATGATGGTATAGGTTTGATTTTCTTTTCTTTTTTCTTTTTTTATATCAAATGCAAAGACATTTGTACATTTAAGTATGGATTATGTGCCTAAATTCGTATCTAGTTTCTTATCTTTATCTCTCTGAAACAGTAAGTGGTTTCATTTATCCTTAAAATCAAAGTCATGTGGTGCAACCAACATGCAGAGATATGCGGAAAATACAAAATTTTAATGACATTTTTATGCTAAGGCAAGGTTGTACAATGTCATTGGCTCCCCCAAAATGTAAGGATATTTAAATTATGAACCCTATAAATCCTGACATATAATGCCAGTCCAAAAAAATCTAATATTTTTGAAATGGAAGAGTTTATTGAACCTTTAGACAATATAAAATGAAATATAAAATGAGAATGTAAAGCTCATAGGGAAAGATGGAAAGATTCTGATAGCTTGTAATGTAAATCAATGAGATTTTTACTACTTCCATAAAATGCATAAACATGTAAGTTGTTACTTAATAATATGTCTTAATAAGATATTTAAACACTTAGTTATATGATCATGTACAAATAAACGTGTCATATCTGATACTCACATTTATATACACAATATAAAAAGTTTGCCTTATAGAGATCAGTAAAGATTTCAAAGCAAAAAGACAAAGGAGACATTTTTATTTTTATACTAAAAGGCTATACTTTTAGTATAGTAAAACTATCAATCACAGAAGGCATAGAATATTGTGTACAACAGGTTTTTCAGCAAGGTTTTGATCAGGTTGTAAATTTAGAGGCCTTAGAATTTTGTGTATCATATATAAATCGCATACATAAACTTGGCACGTATTTTAAACAAAATTTTTAAAATATTTCTTCTTTTCTCTATAATGGTCACTCTTATTAGTCATTGACTCAAGTAGTAGAAAATTAGGTTATATCTATGTACATATTCATTCCTACACAGTCTTCCTCTCTTTCTCTCTTTCACTTCCCATCTATCTCACATCTTATATTATGACAGAATATGCAAATTATGACTCATGAGTTGGAATGCCCTGACACAATAAAGTAGCCTGGAGAGCAATGATCATCACAGGATGACCAAACAATTCCAAATAAACTGTTATCATTGTGGAAATCCCTTCATGTTTGATGACACATTTTAGGCCTGTTGAGAATGGAACACAGTGACGACATCCAAACACATACGTGCATTCATACAAATGTGCAATCGCTCAACAAGGATATGAGTTTTACAGGCTGAGTGGGTGAAAGTTCAAAATAAGACACTAGAACAATGAGACGGAGGGACAGTGACACTTAGGTGGAACTGGGGATCAACGCAATACCCCTGCATCTTTTTTGTCTAATTACTTGCTTCCTCTTCAGCCAAGGCAAATAAAGTGCTTTCCGTATTGCCCAAGATCGCTGCACTCCCTGGCAACACACTCACAAACACAGCAGCATCACTAAGGATGTACTCATTGTATGTTGTGAGTAATAGTAGTCAAGGGGGGATGTTGAACACAATGTAAAGACGCATGTACCGCTGTGCGGCACGAACTGAGAAAGTCTCTTGGGTGATTGGCCGGCCTCTCCCAAGTTCCCAGGTCAAAACTCCTTCCATTTCTCCTTCCATTTCATTCAATTTTGCTTGTTCAGTATTCGCCTCTTTTTTTCCCAGTCAACATTTGTAGTGAAACCTGCTCTGTTAGGTGTGGTGTTCAAAAGCTTCTGAGATTGTTTGTTTAGATTGTAATGCTTGGAGCTTTCCTTTAAAGAGATGTCCTGACCTCTGGGTGGCACACGATCAACCACACATCTCTCAAGCTGCAAAAAGGTCACAAAACATGCATATGACTCATATTCACAAGTCTATTGAGGCCATATGATCCAATTTTGAGTCGTGTCCTTTGTCCTTTTTTGAAGGTTGACAGTTGTGGTCACTATCTAAGGCCTGTAAATGTTACAAGCTACACTATATTGCCAAAAGTATTGGGACACCCCTCCAAATCATTGAATTCAGGTGTTCCAATCACTTCCATGGCCACAGTTGTATAAACTCAAGCACCTAGGCATGCAGACGCTTCTACAAACATCTGTGAAAGAACGGGTCGCTCTCAGGAGCTCAATGAATTCAAGCGTAGGTTGCCACCTGTGCAATAAGTCCATTCGTGAAATTTCCTCAATACTAAATATTCCACGGTCAACTGTTAATGGTATTATAATAAAGTGGAAGTAATTGGGAACAACAGTAACTCATCCACGAAGTGGTAGGCCACGTAAAATCACAGAGCAGGGTCAGCGCATGCTGAGGCTCACAGTGAGCAGAAGTCGCCAACTTTCTGCAGAGTCAATAGCTGCAGACCTACACACTTCGTGTGGCCTTCAGATTAGCTCAGGAACAGTGTGTAGAGCTTCATGGAATGGGTTTCCATGGCCGAACAGCTGCATCCAAGCCTAACATCACCAAGTGCAATGCAAAGCATCGGATGCAGTGGAGTAAAGAACGCCGCCACTGGACTCTAGAGCAGTGGAGACGTGTTCTCTGGAGTGACCAATCATGATTTTCTGTCTGGCAATCCGATGGACAAGTTTTAACTCTTAATGCTTCAGCATACCAAGACATTTTGGACAATTTCATGTTCCAAACTTTGTGGGAACAGTTTGGGTATGGCCCCTTCCTGTTCCAAAATGACAAGGTCCATAAAGACATGGATGAGCGAGTTTTGTGTGGGGGAACTTGACTGACCTTGAGTCCTGACCTGAACCCGGTTTACCTCAGTGGCAAACAAGGATGCTCATGTCCTGCGTGCAAAGATCGCGATATCACAGTATATTCGGGTTTGTGCATTCAGTCTTAAAGTGACAGAAGCCTAATAGTCCTGTTGTTGTCTGTGTCATTAATGTTAATAAAATAAAATAAAAATACAGCTTTAACAAAGATGAACCTATATTTAATTTCTAATGTTAACAAATATTTTACATTTAGGCAGCTTGTAGGATAAGTGTGCCACGTATAGTGTGAGTACCAAGCAGCATCTCCAGGTGGTCCCTTGAGAACCAGACCAAAAAAGTTATGTGCACCCCTGATTATAAATAAAGTTCCAAGTGCCCAACCAAAGGGAACACTAATCATCATAATGGTGATCAATTTATGAAGTCAATTATGTGATTTTCTCTTAGAATTTTCATTTCAAATATTAACAATTCAACATTCAAGATGACTTTGGAAAATGAGCGAATGCAACTCAGAAGAAAGATAACTCCCTTTTGCTTGACAAAATGCTACTCAAACCAATCAAGCAATCTTAACCTGGGTGACTAAGGGGATAGTATATGTGAATAATACCAGATAATTAGATTTTTACAAATAAGTTCAACAAATTGTTGGATATTAAATACAGTTAACTAAAAAGAGTTAGTTAGAACAACTGTTAGGTTTTACAGTGAGCTTTAAACCCTCATATCCCACCTAAACACTATGTGTCTAAAATGTGTGCAAACAACTACAGCTCTGACAAAGGATGACTTATCATTCAAAACTACATTCACTGACTGTCAGTCATTCTGTCCCTCTCTTACCATATTTATCTTGCCGTGTCCTCATCTTCATCATCGTTTTCCGTTTTCTGCTTTCCGCTAATGCATAGCAGAACCACCTGGAAGGCCAGCGCCCACTCTTCCCCTTATCGGATGCTTACCATCCGGGTGTTACACACACACACACACACACACACACACACACACGTGCACTGAATAATGTGGGAAGCATATTCCAGGTAGATAGGTCAGATTACAAAGTAGGTAATCGAAGATAAACTCAAAGGTAAATCTGTGTTGGCCTGGATGTTTGCGAAGCCACCAGATAGCAGTCAAAAAGCCACTGCTCATTTCTACTACATCCCTGACAAGTCTTATTTGGGTCAAAAAAGCATACTTTAAAAGAAGAAAATATCTTAACTCTAGCTAAGGGACACTAAGGGCCCTATTTTAACGATCTGAAACGCAAGTGTCAAAGCGCAAAGCGCAAGTAACTTTGTGGGCGTGTCTTGGCGCTGTTGCTATTTTCCCGGCGGGATAAATGACTCTTGCGCCAGGCGCAAATCTAAAATGGGTTGGTCTGAAGAGCTTCATTATTCATAGGTGTGGTTTGGGCGTAACGTGAAATAAACCAATCAGAGCGTCATCTCACATTCCCTTTAAGAGCAGGCGCGCTTGTTCTAAAGCGGATTCCTATCATAACGGCGGATTTGCCAGGCGCGCGCCAGGAGCGGTTTTATCTATCTATCGTAATAATGTATGATTTGCAAAAATGAAAACTGCTGCTTCTGTGTAGATGAGAGAATCAAAGTGTATGCTCGTTGTGCACACGCTACATTGATTATGGCCAAGCATGCGCCCTTAAAATAGCATATGAATAACATGCGCAACGCGCCACTGACTTTAAACTATTTTTTCCTGGTTAGTGGCGCAATTGTTTTCTAAACCTGCAAAATAGCATGAAGGAACGTTTGCGCCGGAACACGCCTCCTTTTTTGCGCTGAACCGCCCAGGGAGCGCAAGTTCATTCCCTAGTTTAGCGACGTGCTTCTGTGGAGGGAAAAGCGCGCTTTGCGCGGGTGCAAAATAGGAATGATACATGCGTCGCTGTACAATTGCGCTGGGTGCAAGATAGGGCCCTAAAAGTAACTCTACAGTTCATAGGTCACACCTTCCTCTGACTGAATGTGCTAAAAGTACTTGAAATGTAAAATAATGACTTATTTTTCCAATATTCTCCCTTCTTTTGTGTTCCAGGAGAAATAATAAACTGTACATATTAGACATAAAACTGACATGAAATTAGACATTTTGGGCCCTATATATTTTAACAATCTAAGCACATGGTCTAAAGCTCACGGCACAAGTGCACTTAGGACGTGTCTGAATCCACTTTTGCTAGTTTAATGACAGGGAAAAATGGTCGGCGCACCTGGCACATGGTCTAAAAGGCTTGTCCCTATTCTCTTAATGAGTAATGGGTGTGTTTTGGGCATAATGTGCAATAAACCAGTCAGAGTCTCATCTCCCATTCCCTTTAAAAGCCAGTTGCGTTGTGCAATGGCGGATTTGCTATTTACATGACGGAATTTGCAAGCGGAAAGACTGAACGCTTCACCAGAGAGGAAATGGATCTGCTCGTGCGTAAGGTTAAAGCGTGCAAGCAGACCATCTACGGGACAAGCCGGATTCTGCCATATCTTTATGTGCTCAGTAATAATCTTTTACATTGTAATCCTTTTAATTTTTAGATTTGGCATGTTTGTGTGCTGCTGCGCATCTCTGTGTGTGTAATAAGCAAAGTGTACGCACGTTGTGCACACGCCTATAAGCTCATATTACTAATGTGCCCTTTAAATAACAAAAAAAAATATATACTGTGCCATTGACTTTAGATTAGGTTTCACTTGGTCAATGGCGCAGTCTATTTCAGTTGCCTCAAAATAGTAACGCGTCAACAATGCATCTGAACACACCTCGTTTTCAGACCCATGGGCGCACAAATGGGCGCAGAAATGGGCGCAAATACATTTGCTATTTGCACAGGACGTGAAAATGATAACTGCGTTGGGCTGAAACTAGCAAAAAACACTAGCATCGCGCCTGGTGCCGCATTGCGCCGGGTGTATGATAGGGCCCTATAATTTGAAATTTATTTTGATTTTGTATAAAAATTTCTTAAGAGATCAAATAATTCGCTGTTACCTTAAGTGTTAGATCATCAAATGATGAGTTGAGAGAATATGTTAAAAGTGATTTGTATTATGATTTAGTAAATTGCACATATAGGCAAAATGGCAAAGGTCAGGGCAGAATTTACATTTATGGGGGATCTATTCCTTGATATTAGTGGTCAGAGAAACACGGTTAAATGTGGAAAAGAGGATATGAGGATTTTTTCTTGTCATGTATATTGTTTGTGTCATGACATTCAGTTATCACAGAACAGGGTTGATTAAAGCTAAACAAAAGAGGTGAAATGGAAAGTTCTAGTGATGAGTAAAGCAGTGGAACAGATAAAAAGAAACAAATTTTCACTCTTTGACATGATCAGTGTCCATAAGAGAGATGGAGGAAAGATTGGTGATGTCATGGTTTCAGGCAACGCACGATGCTACTGATTATACATTTGCTGCAAATATCAAAGTAATTCTTTAAGGAGCATCTCTTGATTTAAAATAATAACACAAACCTTTTAATAGAAAACAAAAGATGACTCTCAGAAGTAATTTTTATTTATTTATTATTATTTCTAATATAAAAGTGATAATGTCAAATGGGAGTTTACACCTTACTTTACACCATAAACTGGTGCGTCATTTTTTTCTATGTTAAAATAGGTTGTGCTTTCCTAGCTTGTGAAAGCAGATCTATGTAAACATCTGTGGGCTGATTTTCCAGAAAAATGCAACAGTGTGATTCTAAAGCACTCTCAAAACATTGCTCTGTTTGTTTGAGCATCCCGGCCGCCCGACACAGCAACATTGACATTGTCATGGGACTGTTTGTTTGACCAATGGCAGATAGTGGGAGTTTTCGGGAAAACCTTTTCAACACAATAATTACTTTTGCAATTTTATTTAGTGACGCAAGTTAAAAAGACATCCAGCAGAGATCTATACAGCGTTTTTTTAGGGCTGAGGATTATCGTTGTACATGCTGTATGCACAAACCCAATAGGCTGAGCTGTTGGCTCAAAAATCTGCTGTATATCAGAACACCTTTTGCAATATTGATTTTTTATCTTTTGTACTTTTAAATAATATTCAAAATAATAATGGTAACATTTTGCAATAAGGTTCCATTAGTTAAGTAAGGGATAATGTAGAGCGAATCATGTAATAATGTAATTGAATCAGCCTGAAGGGGTTGTATTCGCTATAACAACCGCCTCGCTCTACATTATCCCACTTATTACATGGCTACCTACCAAATAAATCAATAATTTGACACAAAATATTGATTTAAAAAGGAGTTTTTTTTATTTAAAAACGATTGTATTGCTTCCACTAAAGAAAATAGTCTGTTCCGTCTCTACTGTTAGAATCCTGCGTCCATAGCAACGCTCTGCTTTGTATGGCAACGGTGTGTTATCCTTAGCAGCGGTCTGTTATCAAGAAATAACAGACCGCATTCTACATTAGAATTCAACCAAGGTTAGTTAAAGGGGCTATATGCTTTTTTCTGAAATTTAAACTCGCGACTGACACCTGTGGCCAAAAAACGGAACTGCTCTTCCTTTCTGCTCGCTCCCGTACGTGCACACTTCACAAGTCATCCGCTGCAAAGAAGTCTACATTATGTTTACAGAGGTAAGAACAGTCAAATACATATATTGTTTGAGAAACTAAGTTTGTTTGCTGACTAGCGGTGGTGGCAGAGTGATCTGAAACATTTAACATGAACGCGCTTGACGTCACATCCGCAGACAGCGCGCGAAAAATCCGACCCGACAGAAAATAGGAAAAATAGGATACAGGCTTATAGGTGCACCCACGGTGAGCTGACAAGGTGTCAGTATGCTCATCAGGAGATGTTTGAGTCATACATGGTCAAATAAAAAGGCTATTGTTACGTTTATTTTGGGGAAAAAGTTGCATATAGCCCCTTTAATGCATTAATTATTATTAACTAACAATGAGAAATACATTCGTTACAGTACTTATTAATCTTTGTTAACATTTATTAGTAAAATACAACTGTTCATTGTTAGCTCATAGTTCAGGTTCATAAACTAATGTTAAGATACTACTTTTGATTTTAATCATGTATTCATGTATTAGTAAATGTTTAGATTAACTGATCAAAACTTTTGCACGATAAGACTTAAAGGTCTGGTTTCATAAACAAGGCTTAGATTAAGTCCGGATTAGGACATTTAAGTAGCTTTTATAAACGTGCCTTTGAAAAAACATTACTGGTGTGCATCTTTAAGCAAAGCTTTACGACTATCCTAGGACAACATGCTATGGCATATTGGCCACATGATAAAACATGCTAGCAATTCATGCCAATTCATGGTAGTGATGTATTAAACCATGTTAGCAAAATGCTAAACATTCTAGAAATGTGTTATGTTATGTAGGATCATGGTAACAACATGATAAAACATGACAGCAACATGCTAATTCTTGCTCATGCTAGCAACCTTCTAAAACATTTTAGCAATGTGCTAGAACATGTTAATAACATTTGTTCACTTCAAGTAAAATCTTTATGACGATGCTTTGTCAAGCCAACATCAAAGTTTGTTCATAAGATTTACTCATCTCATTTTCATATTTGATATCTTAGTATTTTCCCCTCACCAAACTAACTGCACTCAATAATCAGTTTATTTTTACACCTAATAGACAGTATTAGCAAAACAGCAAAAGGTTTCTGAAGGTGATTGACTCTATGAATAATTTTGATACTGTAGTAGGTCATCCTTGAATTAATTATCAACCATGAACTGAGTGGTTTAAGAACGTAAGCTGTAATTGTAATCCAAATATATATTTAAATCCAATTGGGACACACCTAATTTCAATAATATTAGTCATCAACTAATATCAACTAATAAAAAGTGAACAACTTTGTGAGAAAATTTGTGAGAAAAACACCTGCTTGTCTTGTTGAATGCAGACAGACTGATTGATTGATTGATTGATTGATTGATTGATTGATTGACAGACAGACAGACAGAGAAAGTCAGATAGACAGATAGACAGATAGATATAGGGCCCTATTTTAACGATCTGAAACGCAAGTGTCAAAGCGCAAAGCGCAAGTAACTTTGTGGGCGGGTCTTGGCGCTGTTGCTATTTTCCCGGCGGGATAAATGACTCTTGCGCCAGGCGCAAATCTAAAATGGGTTGGTCTGAAGAGCTTCATTATTCATAGGTGTGGTTTGGGCGTAACGTGAAATAAACCAATCAGAGCGTCATCTCACATTCCCTTTAAGAGCAGGCGCGCTTGTTCTAAAGCGGATTCCTATCATAACGGCGGATTTGCCAGACGCACGCCAGGAGCGGTTCACAGACAAGGAGAGCAACGCTCTCGTCAGGGAGGTTGGGGATGGAGAAACCCACCCAAATTAACTTCGATTAAAAAGGCGTACGATAATTTGGGTAAATGTGTAAGCTAGATGTATGCTTTTATAATAAACTGTCTATCTATCTATCTATCTATCTATCTATCTATCTATCTATCTATCTATCTATCTATCTATCTATCTATCTATCTATCTATCTAACGCAAGTTCATTCCCTAGTTTAGCGACGTGCTTCTGTGGAGGGAAAAGCGTGCTTTGTGCGGGTGCAAAATAGGAATGATACATGCGTCGGTGTACAAAGTCAGTTGCGCTGGGTGCAAGATAGGGCCCTAAGTTTGTTTATGTGAGACAGGAACAGGAACTGTATAAACGTGCAAGATGAGCTCTGAAGGAAACAACAGCTTGAACACATTGTACTTTTTATGTTATGTTTGTACTGACGTTCCATGGCGCTCCTCAAGGATAAAACTCATTAATCCATACTGATCACAGGCTTATGTCCCAGATTTCATTGTAGTACAGCTGCTCCTGTGGGAAGTTAGGACTTGTTCTGAGCATTACAGGCAGGATACAGGTGGGAGGCATTACAGCACGAGCAAGGAAGTGGCGTTAAACTTGGGAACTACAATGTCGTGTAAGGAATGTGTGGAGTTTGTAGGTCTTAATGTCTCCATGTCATGTGTGAGAAGGGTGAATGTGATTTTGCCAAGTATGACAACATCATTGACGGTTCTGGAACAATATTTTGTCATCATATTTTAGGACTAGGGAACCATTGGGTATGTTTAGGGCTGGGGTTGAGGCTTCAACAACATTCTTATCAACCTATCATTTCCCTTTGATTTTAGTCATAATTAATGGTTTGGATTGGGGTTAGGAATGTTTCTCTGACAGGAATGCGGATCCAGAAACATGGTGACTGTGTGAGTAGATCAATACAAACTGCAATATTTTCTTTTCTTTTAGTTATTTATTTATCTTTTAAAGTACAAAAGATAGAAATCTAATATTGCCAGAGCTGTTTCTGATATGCTCTAGCTTTCTCCTAACACTTTAGCCAACAAGTTCAGCCTTTTTCCTCAGGGTTACAAAAATATTTATTTACACAGATTAGTAATATTTCAAACTGTCCTGCCAAAGAATGTACTCCTTTAAAGCCACAGACATCTAAATTAATGCTATCAAATATTGTGCCATTCAGTTGAGGCATTAGTTCTGGGCAGCGGGACTAAAAGAATCAGTGAGGAAAGTATTGACTATATTGATGTTTTAGCACTGATATACAGCCTTTCCTGTAGCTCAAGCAGTAGTGTGGGGTTAGTAAAACCAAGGTCTTGGTTCCATTCCCATGAAGTGAAAAAAGGCTTCATTACAGTTAAATATATTTGGATAAAATTGCCTGACAAAAGCATAAAAAAATATATAATGTTTTACAACTACATCATGTATTGCAAAATCTGTCTCAAGTGCCAGTGTTCATCAATACATGCTGTGGAAAGTCCCTTACATATTATTTTGATGCCATTTTTGCATTTAAATGCCAGTTCCATAAAATTCCCCCCAGTTCTTCTTCAATGTAATCAGACACTGTCCTATGGTCTGGATTGAAAATCTTGGCCACACAGCAAAGAAATGCCTGTTATGTAAGAAATTAAATTATTAGCTTACTCAAAAAGTCACTTCAGTGAAATGCATTCTGTGCAAGCAAGAACATGGTGAATGTTTCTGTTTGTTTATTTGGTGGGAAATAACAGCAGGCAGTGAAAAAACTCTGATTTATAATTGAGTCGTGTTGTACAGCTGTTGATCGAGTTTGTTAATAGCAGCCAAAAATCTGGCCTCGACAAATGAAAGAATTTCCCACAGCTTAGCACATAATGAGAAAACAAAATGAATGACATATAAATTGACAAAACAAACATCACAAGAAGCTGCATCTTGTCACGGACTGCATTCCCCATGATCCTCGCTGGCTCTTAACCATGCACACCTGTCACTCATTAACCCTCATTACAAGCACTATATAGCACACACACATACACACGCACACACACACACATGCACGCACGCACGCATGCCATCACAAGTTGTCTGGCCTTGTCAAGAGAACACAGACTCACTTACCTGAGAATATCCTGCCATAAGCTTTTGTGATCTTCTGCAAACTCTGTTATGCCGGGTTCAGACTACATGATATCAGCCTGATTTTAGCACTATACGTTTGACATCATTGTGATTCATAAACAATGGGCATAGGGACATAAGAATCAATCGTTTTATCTCGTATAGTGTGTCATAGTGGACTACAACCGCCGCCGCGTCTGAGACGCTTCACAACGTCACAACGTCACGGCCCTCTTTTTTCCCCAGTACTCCACAATGGATTCCGTCACCAGCTTGACCAGTAAGAGCACAGAAGCTCTTCAGTACACATCTTTAAAACATGTCAAAATGAAAGACAGACGATGGTATTGGTGCTGCTAGGTGGAATAATGCAATAGAGGAAAGGATCATGGAGCAATGGAAAAATAATCCACGACAGAGTGAAAAAGATCAATGCTGGTGCAACCGGATGAGTACTGGAATTAGCATTAAGCTAGCACGCCGCTTCGGTAGCCTGTTTGTTTACGCTCTTGTTTCCGGAAGTCATTTGTTTTTTCCGCCTTCTCGATGACATCACGCATTTAGGAGTCAAAATCGGATAATCAGACACAGTGACTATCGTAATAGACAAAAATATTGTGCAGTCTGAACATGGCATTACCTCACTACAAGTCCTCAGATAGACAGATATAATCATCTTAATTTTTTTTTTATTTAACACTCCTACCACCCCCCCCAAAAAAGTACAGATCTATGTGTGTATCCATTCATGCACATTTGAATCAAGTGGTCTGTAAAAATCCAACCTGCTTTAAAACCCAGCTACACAACCACAGCTGTATGACTGCCCAACAGCAATGCTTTAACAAACAGCAAAACAGAAAGACCTGTTTGCCATGGATGTGCGCACTGCGCTGACGATCTGTCTTCATCCAGTTTGCCACCAGTTGATTAGTGTTCGAAGAAAATGATATAAAATCGCTGAACTTCACGACACGTGACCCTACAAGATTACTGATAGGCTGTCTGTCACCTGCAAAAAACCATTACGTAAAAAAAAAAAAAATCATCTCCCGTGTGACGTTACTACTTAATAATAAAAAATAATAATACTCAAGTAAAGTACAAATACTCAAAAAGTGTACTTAAGTACAGTACTCAAGTAAATGTACTTCCTTACTGTCCACCTCTGCTTGTGTGTGTGTGTGTGTGTGTGTGTGTGTGTGTGTGTGTGTGTGTGTGTGTGTGTGTGTGTGTGTGTGTGTGTGTGTGTGTGTGTGTGTGTGTGTCCGTCTGTCCTTGTTTGTGTGTCCGTAATCTTCTTTAAGACAGAACCAGTTATTATCATCAAAGACTCCATTGTTGTTTTTTTGTGATCGCTGCACTTCTTACCTGCATTGGATTGTGTTCCTGCTGCTTTTATGATAAAACTTACCAGTTTGTTATTCCTCAACATTTGCTATCGTTATTGTGTTCAAGCCTATCGTGATACAGTACATCTAAACTGAACTGGCTTGAATACAAGGGCAAAAGGAAATCAGAACATAACATTTTTCACAAATTATTTTATAATATATATAACTTTAAATTCAATTAATAAGTTGATTATTATTTTATTTAACAATGTGATTAATTAAATATGTTCAATGGGATGACATTTATTTATTTATTTATTTATTTATCTTTATGAACATTTGTATGTATATAACATATATATAATAGCATATTTTGACAAAAAGTATTGTCACCCTTGTGAAAATGTATGTTTTATTGTGTTTACTTCAAATCTTAAAAGTGTGTATTGAAAGAACAAAACTATACTTGCAGATAATATAATTTTAATTAAATAAAAGGCCACTTAAGTGTACTCAAAGAGTCCACTGTTATGCTTCTTTACACAAAAGACTTTTACACTTTTAAAAAGTTCAATTTGTAATGTCAAAATAAAAGGTTTACTTTAAAGTACATTTTAATTCATTATATTTTAAAAAAAATTTGTCATTTTTTAAAGAAGTATAATTATTTTGATGTATTGGCTAATGTACTTCAATATAACTTGTATAACGTGTTTTTCGATATTACATTTAAAAGTAAATGTTAAAGGTACTAAATTGCAACTAAGATTATTACAAATGTAAATATAAATTGTAATTGCAATTGTAATTGTAAATATATTTAAATCATGGCATACAAGTTCAATAGAAGTGATAAGTAAAGATTTGTACATTTCTAAAGCTGTGCATATACAAACTTCTACATGTGAGATATTGTTTGGATTAGCGGGGTGAATAACTAATCACAGAATTTAAATTTCTGAGGTAAACTAAGCTTATTAAATTGCATTTATTAGTGGAAAGTGCAAAGAATCATACGCATTTTAAATGTCACATTGATCTCCACATTCCTCTGTTACTGAATGAACATTTCCTGTAATTCCAATGCCGTCCACTCCTACATGCCTCCACACATATTTATATTGAACCATTTTTTATACTGCCACCTGCCTAAAATAAATCTCTGCAATAATAATATCCCATCCAGGAACATCAAGACATGGTGTCTGGCCAATCCTAACACAATGAATTCCAGCAGTCTGAGAATTATGCGAGAATTACGCCAACAATTTACAGCTTCTGCCCACTCCTCTTTGCTCTATTTAAGAGTCAGTGATGACATGTGTCTTCAAAACAACATGCCCTCTCTCTGTAAGACTCATGTAGTGTTAGGTCAGTGTTGTTTATCAATCAAAACCCCCGTCATTTGCACATCAGTCCCTCTCTGTTTCACACGCTAAAGAAAAGCATGTTGCTGCGTCATCAGAGGGTTTGAATCTAGGCCTCAGTGCTTTGGAGCTCTGGCAGTCTGGTCTATAAAACCTAATTGCCCTGAACAAAATCTTGTAACAACGTGGTGCGCTACGACCTGAATGGCACATTTATAATTTTTGTTACTTAATAAATTCTGCTCTCATCAACGTCACTTACTCAAACTCTAAATTCCCCCCTTCATAAGAATTCAAACATTCTCTCTCTCCTTGTGTCCCTCTGTCTCCTCTCTCATTAAGGCCAATGGAAAATTCTTTCTCCAGATTTATCAGCAGTTTAATGAAGAGAACAGAATAAAGAGGGTGGGAATCAAAAAAGCAACTTCATGCCAAACATTTCCAGAAATTCCTTTGCAGCAGTGGTTCTCAGCTGGTGGGTTATGACCCAAAATGGCACCAAGGTCTGTTCTAAATGCAAATAATACAATATAATCGTGCATATTATGATTTTTTATTAGCTTATTAACTTTCAAAAAAATAAAAAAGATTGTGTGTTTTCCTATTCATCCTGGATAGGGGTCAGTAAGATTTTTTTCTATCTATTAAAGAATCCTGAAAAAAGCTTGTAGCATAGAGGGTGAAAAGCAACGGCCCTAGTACTGAGCCTTGCGGTATTCCATATTGAAGTTGTAAACTATATGACAGGTCTTCATTTCCTGCTACAAATTGAGAATGGTAAGATAAATACACTTTAAACCATGCCAATGCAATTCCACTTTCGCCAACATAGTTTTTGAGCCTATCCAACAGAATGTTGTGGTCCATATCAAAGGCAGCACTAAGGCCCAGAAATACTAATAGAGAGATGCATCCACAATCAGCAATTCATTTGTAACTCTGAGCAGTCTAAGTACTATGATAGGAACATAGTTCTGAGGATACAGCTTTTTTTTTTTTTTTTTTTACATTTTAGTTAGTTACTTCTAAAAGTTACTTCTCTCTTTTGCCCTCAAAAACTTAAGTGTTGAGCTGGAATTCATGTTCGGTGTCTGTGAACAGTAAAGCCTGCCTTCTTTGATTTGATTGTCCCTCACTTCAGTGGTGTCTATTGTAGTCCTGACCTAAAGTCATGCCATTGGTTGAGTCAGTGTTGCTGTTTTGGGCTGGATAAGAAACTCAAACAAACATTTTTGGGCTTACAATTTTTGAGGAGTCAACCTACCAATAAATTCTATATGTCTCTGCATTTTAACATGAAGTACGAGAAAATATTTTAACACCTTTATCTTCTTTTAACCCTCTGGGCTTCTTCGTATTATAGTCACACTTAGCTTCCTCCCGCCCGAAAACGGGCGAAGCCTTAAAATCTTACTTTACTTTTTCCCAGAATAACCAATCAAATATATTTTTGTTCTATAATGTTTTCTGATTATTATTTAGAATTTTTGGAATTTTTTATGATATTTTGCATTAATTATATAATTTTTATGAGCTATTTTTTCCATTAGAATTAATATTTTATTTTTTATTTTTTTTATTTTTTTTTATTTTTCAATAAATGCAACATTTCACATCAAAATAGAGTGCAGGCCTAAAAAAAAAAAATGTTCAACTGAGAAGAGCGTCATCTAGTGGCTTCAAAATCTATTAATTTGTGTCATGTCCTATAACCGCCCATAGGCGGCCTATAGCTTTTTTATTTATTTATTTGATTTATTCCCATTCGGAAAGAAAAAAAAATATTACTAAGCAACCACTGAATGGAACAACACAAATTATATATCATTTTAAAGCTTAGAATCTCAGCTTTTTAATGCATCTAATTACATTTATTAACTCCTAACGAGTGCTGAGAAATCCCTCTAAAACCGAGTGTACCGCCAGCAGGCGCCACCTAGCTGCGAAAATATTCTTTACCATATTTTTAAAAAATCTTGCCTTGATTAACACAAAGTTGATGTCATTTGAAAGCTTAGAGTCTGAACTTTACAGTGAGTGTATCCAAAAAACTCTTAAGTATTGCTGAGTTATTTGCTGATAAATACAATTTCTTTTTTTTTCATAATCTATAAAATAATGTACTGCAATGTGTCAAAAACATCATACAGCTCATGAAACATTCTCAGATAATTGAAAATGGCACTTCATTTTTTACAGCATATTATTACAATTAAAATGAGCCCAAAATTAACATAATCTATTGCTTTTATGACAAGATATTCTTCATGAAGAAAAAATTGCCCATGAGGGGGTGTCAAAGACTGTACAAAAAGGCTATCTCTTTTCCAAATGCTGTAACTTTTGATTCCTTTGTCCAAAAATTATTATTTTTTTATCCAGATGCAGCTAAAAAAGAATTTTCCTCCTACCTTATTTCCTTCCTGAGTTATTCCATGACAAATAAGAAAGATATGCAAAATCATAATAAAAATTATATATATATATTGTCTTTTATCCGCTGTTTCTTGGCAGGACAATGTCCAAATGTAATGTAATTTATATTTTCAAAAAATTTAAAAAGAGTTCTTTCAAACGATACCTACCTTTTGACTCTCCTTGCTATAGTTTTGGAGTTATTATGATTATATAATTTTTATATAGTTTGGGGCAAAATTTGCTGTTTCAGTCTTACCAGTTCATTTCTCTCTCTGTGTGTGTGTGTTTGTGTGTGTAGGTGTGTGTGTGTGGGGGGGAGGGTGTCTTATTTGCACTCTTGATGTTCTAGAGTGTCACCCCTTCATTGCTGTACACTTTTTTTCAGCACAGTGGCTGATCTGTAGCTTGTACCACCAAAAGTTTCTCTGAGTTTTCCTATTTTTTCGTATTTCCCATTCATTTCCTATGTCGCCCGTTTTCGGGCGGGAGGAAGCTAAGTGTGACTTTTTTTTTTACGACCCTTTAACATATCAGAATCATCTCCTTGATTTTTTTGTGTGTTCATATAGGTAATAAAACAAAAGTCACCAAGTTTCACCCCCATCCGATGAAGCAAAAAAATTAAACAATTCGAAACGTTCAAGTTTTCGCCCGTTTTCGGGCGAAGAAGCCCAGAGGGTTAAAACAATAATTTCTGGGCCAATCAAGTCTCCGCACTGCCTATTAAATACTCAAGATCTTCAAATAATCCAAGCCATTTTATTTGATTTGTTTCCTTGATTTTTTTCAATTGACAAAAATCCTAATAACAAGGATCCAGAGAACAACAAAGATCTAGGCTTAACAACAAACACTCCAAATATGTTTATGTTCAGTTTCAGATTCAACTTGCATCTGGAACATTGTCACTCTCTTCCATGGTCATTGTGAATGAGTGAGTGGGAAGATAATGTAAATTATTACAATTGACAGGAATGAATGGCAATAAAGAGCCTCTTGTTCAGTCGTCCTGGTCTTTGATCAAGTTCTGTTAACAGGATGAAGTCTTTCAAGTAAAATCTGAGCAGTTCACAAAATTTGCTGCAATTTTTTGAAGACAACAATAACTTGAAATGTTTACTGTGATTAGACATGTTTTGGAAAATTTCAACAAGAATGTGTCAGCACTGTGGAAGTCCTTGAAGTTAAGGAATTGTTCACCAAAAAAATAAAGGGTTGAGGTTTTGCTGGTTAGTTGCCCTGTTACAGCTTCTAATCGTACAGTAAAAATCTTTCTCTGCTGACAGCAATATTGTATATACAGTGCATCTGGAAAGTATTCACAGCGATTCACTTTTCCCACATTTTATGTTACAGCCTAATTCCAAAATGGATTCAATTAATTATTTGGTCCCATTTTATATTAAGTGGCTTTAAGTACTATGTACTTACATTGAAATTAATAATTTGTTACAATGTACTTATTGTGTAACTACATGTTTTTACATTGTACTTACATTTTAAAAATTCCTGCATGTAATTACAGCTGTAATTAATTTATGTAATTACATTTGTAATTACACAGTTGACCCTTCCCTTACACCTTAAATCTACCCAATCCACCACACCTGTCCCTAACCTTACCCGTATCACACCTCAATAGCAGCAAAAGTGTTTTACAATACAACATGAACACAATAAGTACATTGTACTTATTTTTTTGCTGTAAGTACATAGTACTTAACGCCACTTAATATAAAGTGGGACTAATTATTTTCCTCAAAATTCTACAAACAATACCCCATAATGACAAAGTGAAAGAAGTTATTTTGAAATTTTGCAAATTTATAAAAAAAATAAATAAAAAAAAAACATGTACATAAGTATTCACAGCCTTTGCTCAATACTTTGTTGAAGCACCTTTGGCACCAATTACAGCCTCAAGTCTTTTTGAGTATGACGCCACAAGCTTAGTTGGCACACCTATTTTTGGGCAGTTTCTCCCATTCTTCTTTACAGAACCTCTCAAGCTCCATCAGGTTGTATGGGGAGCATCAGTGCACAGCGATTTTCAGATCTCTCCAGAGATGTTCAATTGGGTTCAAGTCTGGGCTCTGGCTGGGCCACTCAAGGACATTCACAGAGTTGTCCCGTAGCCACTCCTTTGTTATCTTGGCTGTGTGCTTAGGGTCATTGTCCTGTTGAAAGATTAACTGTTGCCTCAGTCTGAGGTCCAGAGTGCTCTGGAGCAGGTTTTCATCAAGGATGTCTCTGTACATTGCTGCATTAATCTTTCCCTCGATACTGACTAGTCTCCCAGTTCCTGCCGCTGAAAAATATCCCCACAGCATGATGCTGCCACCACCATGCTTCACTGTAGGGATGGTACTGGCCAGGCGATGGGCAGTGCCTGGTTTCCTCCAGACATGATGCTTGCCATTCAGGCCAAAGAGTTCAATCTTTGTTTCATCAGACCAGATAATTTTGTTTTTCATGGTCTGAGAGTCCTTCAGGTGCCTTTTGGCAAGCTCCAGGCGGGCTGTCATGTGCCTTTTACTGAGGAGTGACTTTTATTGTATGCGTTTTCATACAAACTTCTTTCACGTTGCCATTGTGGGGTATTGTTTGTAGAATTTTGAGGAAAATAATGAATTTTAATCCATTTTGGAATAAGGCTGTAACATAACAAAATGTGGAAAAAGTGAAGCGCTGTGAATTCTTTCTGGATGCACTTTATACATAATATTTACTTGATCTAAAGGTCTTAGCACTGCCAATTTTGTTTTGGAGGCTTCTAAAACTAAAATGTGTTTATATTTACCATGTCAGCTGTCTTTATTGTCACAGCTAAGGGCAGTTGCTAGAGTGACTTCATTTCATCCGTGGAACACAAAAGCAGTTGTTTATCTGAATGTTGATACTATTGTTGTCAATAATATGAAAGTGAATGGTGCCCAAAAATGATGAAAAGCTCCATAAAAGTAGTCTGTCTGGCTATGTAGAGTCATATTATAGCTTTGTGGAAAAAAAAATTGTAATTTGTATGAACTGTTCCTTTAAAACATCTTATGTTATGTATGTAACTGGGTTCCCTGAGAAGGGAACGAGACACTGCGTTTTGTCGCTTTGGTATTGCTACTGCATGACCGGTGTCTGAAGCATGTGTGAAGTCTTGATTGGCTGATGTGAGGTCAGGTGACATAGCACGTCAGCAAGACCATAAAAGGGTGCCTACATCACAGAATCCCCAGATTCTAATTTTCTGAAGGAATCCGCAGAACCATGGTAACGGGACGCAGCATCTCGCTCCCTTCTCTGGATACATGGGTAACCTGAGATGTTCCCTTTCGAATTGAACTCCACACTGCATCATGCCGCCGCACTGTTTAAGATGCCTGCCTATCAAGGCTGTGGCACATCAGCACAGAAATTGTTGAGCAGAAAGACTGGATCAATACAGTGACCTGTGATCCTGTGGTTGAATCCATGTCCAGACTTTAAAATCTTAAGAATGTGTGTGGAGAGGACCAGCCTGCCGCAGAACAAACATCTTGCAAGGACGCACCCTTTCAGGACCCTTCCTTTCAGGAAGTCGCCAAGCTGCCGCAAACTATAATAATTTTTTCAATTTTAGTATTGATCAGTTCGAGGCCCTGAAGCAGCGAACTAGCAGGAACCCCTCAAACTAACCAAAGGGAGGATTCGCTCGTGAGTGGAGATGTCACACACCTCCACCTCCCGAATCACCAAGGGTGGCAGGATAAGTAGAGACACCCCCTGAGAGCCCCAAAGAAAATCTGGCGCCTGACTCCCATCCCTTGAGAAGAGAGCAAGGAGAAATGCTAACAATGAACACAGTCAGCCCACTCAAGGGATTGACCAAGCATTTTAAATGAAGCATGTTAGTCTGAATCCAGTCTGGGGTGCAAATTCCAAGCAGGAGGAGGCTATGAAAGGGCCTGCAGATCTCCTCCTCTTCTAAACAAAGTTAATACTAAAAGAAAAGCCACTTAAAAGAGTCAGTAACTACTCTGAGGATGACTCTTAGTGTTAAAGTAGAGCCTCTGATGAACCTTTCAGGACCACAGAAAGATCCCAAGAAGGAACTCGCTACCTGCAGATAGGCCTAAGTCACATGGCACAGCGAAAAATGGTGTGCCTCCCTTCAGAAGCTCTGGCAGAAGGTATGTGGCTAGGGGAAATAGCTTCCATATATACTTTAAAGGCAGTAGGTGCTAACACTGGTTCAAGTGCCGTTTTTCACACCATGACTCGACGAGCAGTCAATTTAGGGCATACAATTTCTTTATGGATGGAGTTCTGGAACTCAGAATCGTCTCAACAACCTCAGTTAAGAGACTGGAATCTATGAGCTGGTGCTCATGCCAGACATACAAAAAGTTTTCAGATCTCCGGCCGGGGGTGAAAGATCGACCCCTGCATTTGAGAAAGGAGGTCTCTCTGGATGGGAATCTCCAAAAGAGTGCCATCCATGGGAGACAGTAAATCCTAGAACCAGACTCAGGCTGGCCAAAATGGACCCAATAATAATAGGTGGATTTGGTCTTGACGAACCCTCATTAGAACTCCCAGGAGTAGAGCTATTGAAGAAAAGGTGTAGAGACGAAGCCTCTGCCATGTCTGTAACATGGCATCCAGCCCCAAAGAATATGGAGCTGCAAGGGTAAACCAGTGGGCCAACTCCTTAGAGGTGAAAAAGACCACTTCCTCTCAGCCTTACCTCTACCATATGTACTCAACTACCTGTGTGTAGAGTCACCATTGTCTCAACAGGATGCCTGCTCCCAGATTTGCATGCCCCATAATATAGACTGCCATCCTTGTTTGACTCAATTTTTTTTACCCCTTCGCCTGCACCCCCGCTTTTGAAAAAAAGGAAGAAATAGCATACCGAAACTAAAATAGATCTCTTTGAGAAACCCCCCACCTTCACCAGCTCCACCTGTATAGATCTGCTACAGGTAATTCATGTACGCTATAATGTACAGCAGCAACATGTCTTACATGCTCACAGCAGCGCGTCGTGTATGTATTGTTAGAAGCAAGTCCCGTACTTGCTCTGCAGCAGCATCAGCAGTAGCAGCAATAACCTACAGCAGCAGCAGCAATAAACGCTGAAGCAGCAGCATAGCAGATCTATTCCGCCAAGACCAAATATATCAACATTGTCATGCTGATTCTGTCATGCATGACAGAAATACAGTTCATGAAGCCTTTGCACTACAAGCATAAGTGTGTTCTGAAAGCAGACACTTGGCAATTTGTTGTCATCAAGTTAATTATCAATAATTATTGCCATAATTAATAAAAAAAATATTTGGGGCATAAATGTATTGTGAAGTTATTAAAAATGTATTTGTATGAAATGTCTTTATGGAAAAATATGAAATTGGCCTTGCTGCACTCTAGAAATGCACTGCAACTAAAGCCACAAAACTGATCATGTTTTATTTCAAATATGAAGATGATGACTCTAAAACTCAGAGATTTATGAAATACTTTTAAGACCATATCATATCAGAAAATGCTAACTGGTGTTTATTCACATCTTTTAAGTATCCATTCAGTCTACTGTTTTGTGGTGCAATCTACCCCATTCAGTTTCAGTCTCCCCTGCACACATTCACACCTCTCTGGCTGGGATGTGGCTCTTATTATTCTTATTTTGTCTTTATGATGATTTTCTATTCACACTGTTCTAATCCCTCATTTCCTTGATTAAACTTCTCACTTCACGTTCTTTGGCTTTGTATCAAATGCCCTTCGTAAAAAGAGAAGCATTTCAATGATCTTTACTTTTCAAAATTAGTCATAAAACATAATCGCTCCTGGTAACAGGTGCTTAAGGACTAGCTAGCATGTTAAGCAGAGTAAAGCAGAGGTCAGAAATTGAAGCTTAAGTCTTAGAATTTTTAATGATGTATACAGTAGTTTGTCATGCTAATTCTGTCATGACAACTCTCATGAAATTGGTATGGTAATAAAGATTGGCATGGTAATGGATATAACAATATTAATGTATTTGGTCTTGTCGGAATAGGTCTGATAAGCTGCTGCTGTTGCTGCAGAGCAAGTACCAAGACTTGCTACTGTGAATACATTCACAGACATTGCTGTGAGCATGTAAGTCATGCTGCTGCTGCTGCACATGTACTGTAACATACATGAATGAACCCCGTAGCAGATCTATACAGGTGGAGCTGGGGAAGGATTCTGAAAGGGTTCAAAACTAAGATACTTCCTGAGCTAAATACAAAACTAGACGCAACCCCCTGTCCCACTTGCTGGCAGGAACAACTGAATGTAATAAAGAGGGGACTTGTTGAAAGGAGATGCCCATTATTTTTTAGAGGGGCAGACAGCCTTCACAACCTACTTGTGCTCAAAGTGGGCAGGTGCCACATACTCTGGGCAGAATCCTGCTGGAGACTGTTTCTTCACAAAATGTGGAACATGGTGAGATAGCAAGACAGCTCCTTGTGGGCACTGACGAAGAGTGAGCACCCATTTTATTGTGGTGTGACACACTTCTTCCCCGAGGCAGCTTGCCGGCAGGCCACTGAATGCCGTAGCATTAGGACTTGTAGATAATGGTGAATTGCTCTGTTCGGCGCCCTGAAACAGCTCACTAACTGGGAACAGCCTGATCTTCGAAACCAGGGGACTGATTGAAAATGACAAAGCCAGGCTTTATCCATGGTGCAAACTGCCTTAACCTTTAGTGTCCCAATATCCACCGAAGAGGGGAAAGGGGCAGGTGCCACCAAGGCTGCATTAATGCACGGGCTTACCTGGGCTGAAGCCCAGGGGCCTCCCAAGTTCAGGGGCCTCCCATGTTCAGGTTCATGATGAGCTGAAAAGGTCATATTGTTTTGTAACTTGTCAGGTTTTCTGTCAATCACTCTAATCGCACGTTACATGTCTGCTGATTGAGTGACCCACGTGGCCCCATAAGCCCCGTTCACACATCCAGCGATTTTGTCGCTGTATGTCGCTAGTCTCTATACTGTGAAGTCGCTTGTGGGCGTTGGTAGTGCTGTCGCTCTAATGTTATTGGTAGACTGCTCGTCTGGTCACATCTATACAAAACACCACCATCACAAGTGATGCAACTATATTATTTTAATTTGACTAGGATTAGGCTCAAAAGAAACAGTATGCTGTTGGGAGAGTGTTTTTATATTATCACACAGCAGTGTTCAGTGGATTAAATAATTGACTAGATCAATGATCGATCAATCTACAAATTAAACTCACTCATACTGTCATAAATTACTAAAACGTCATCCAAATTTGACAAATAATCAATTTTCTTGTCCCTAATAGTCAACATAATGCAGGGGAAACTGTAAAATGAACTGCAGCAGTGCTAAACTTGCATCATAAAACTACAACACTCGAACTATAAATGTATGAATTAAACTCACTGAGACTGTCGACAGTTTCTTTTCCATGCATCATTTTATTATATCCATGTTTGTGGTTAGTTACAGTCAAATCATATAAAACAGTGAAATCGCCCTCGAACTCTTCTGTCTTGCCTGCACTGCACTCGAGACGGTGATGGGAGCCGAGCTCCATTGAAAGGCTTCTTTCCTATTGGTTCTCGCTCGCGAAAATCGCTTCTCATTTGCATAAAGTTGAAATTTAGTTGCTGTGTGTGGTTGTTAAATAAAGTGTCTTGTGTTTATGCTCAAGTGGGCTCAGTGATATGTTAATAACAATAGTATGGTGTTTTCTGGCTCAGAGAGGGAAAACTCACTGTTGTAGGTCTCGAAAGAAACTAATGCATTTTGTGATGTAGATTACCTAGATATTACACTTTTTTAAAATGAGACTCTATAAATCGAGGGGATGGGGGGCCTACAAAACCTCTCAGCCCCAGGGCCTAACATTAGGTTAAGGCAGCTCTGGGTGCCACACTCCAGCAGTAAAGCTGGGCAGACCCCTGTTAAAGACTGCTGCTTTCCAAACATAAATGTGGAGGGTTACCGAAACAGCCCCTTGCTTTTTTTCAGTGTCCCCACGAATATTTAACCGCAGATGCCGCTTTGTGATTATCATAATTAGCTTAGAGAGATGGCCGAGAGCGTTCATAAGCCTTCTGCTTGGTGGCACGGAGGAGCAGACAAGTTGTTTTTTACACTGTCTGTTTGGAATAACTGAATGTATGTGTTTTTCTTTTTACTAAAACAACTCAGGACTCATTGCACGTAGCTAGAGAAAGAAAGGGGGACACCTGGCTGCTCTTGCCTTAAACTGCAAACATAATCCACACACCACCTCTGCAAACGCTGGATGTGAGCCGTGAGGTTGCTTTCAGAGTCGGCAGAGAGGTCGGAAGAGATAGGGGAACACCCATCTCAAGTTCTTCCTCTGCCAACTCAATTTGTGATCCCTGTGAAAATAGAAACAATTTATGTATATTTTGTTGTAGTGGGGACAAAAAAGGGAACACGCTCAGGGTTAAGCACATGTGAGATGCGTGTAGGGGCTCATAAGTTCAGTAAAAAGAGTCAAGTTAGTTTCAGCTGTTTATCTATGCATAAAACAAATCCCCATGATTGAAGCCGCCATATTGCCTCAGCAAACTCGGGACCAGAACCACGAGGTGCAAACACCTGACTCTGATTGTTCGAGAAGAGAGCCAGGCAGGAGTGGAGCTTCCTCTAACAGGAAAAGCTCACAAAGAGGACAGTCAGGCATGTCAAGGGCTGACCGAGCGTGCCTCACTCCCAAACACACAGATCTTGCATCTATTAATATTAAAAAGTTGGTTTGTTTTAAAAACTATCATATTTTACATGTGATACAAACATACATTGGGGTCACATTTACATTTGTCCGGCGAGTTTTCGAGGTCAAAATCCAGTCATTCCAAAAGGAATTCACATGACCAGTTTTGAGTTTAGCTTGAGGGCAAAAGATTTCCCCATGCATGTTTCACTTGTTGGTCATACGATTTTGCCACATTGACCATCAGAAAGCTTCTTGGTTTGAAAGTGATCTCTGTGTTTCTATGTTTGCATTAAGATGATGAGGTGAACAAGGAGGCTCTGGGTGCATGAAGAATTCAGTTGAAGGAATGCTAAGGCTCAATCCCAATTCTATTTTATACCCCTTCGCCTACCCCTAACCCTTCGCCTACCCCTAACCCTTCGCCTACCCTTTACCCTTGCCCCTTGAAACAGAGTGGCAAGGCGTAGGGAAGGCAAGGCATTTCTTATTCCCCTAAGAAATGGTACACCACTACTACACCGTTACACATCATTATACGTCGTTGCTAGCGCCTACGTCACAGGAGATGCGCCAATGTTTATCACAAACTTCCAAGATGCCGTCGGCAGCTGTAGTCATCTCAGTTGCGTAAGTTACAGCTATTTTTTTATTGCATTTTAATTCTGAAGTTCGCAGAAAACAACGGAGATGACGATATCTTCGACGCCTACAAACGCGAATAGAGCATCTGGCGCGAGTGATTTCAATGTTAAGTCAATGTAAAGACGCATTTACGCGCGTCTGGAGGTCTTGCGGCGTCCACTTCGCTTCAAACTTTTGCTTTTTACACACGTCATATTGTTAATGAACTTTATTTTTTTGCAACCGTTTCTTTGAAGAACATGACCGTAAATATGAACGCAAGATTGAATGTGACATAAAGAAAATGATTATTGGCAGTCATGTTGCCTCTGTAGCCGGTGTATGCAGGTACATTTCTCATACCCCTTCGTTTGAAGTGTGGTCCCGAAAAAACTTCGTTTCAAGGGCTATCTGGCCCTTCCCCCTACCCCTACCCCTCCCCCTCCAACCAAAAGAGAATCGGGACAACCCTACCCCTTCACGGGAACGCGCAAAACGGAGGGGTAGGGCCAAGGGGTGAATTGGGATTGAGCCTAACTCTTCAGCAGCAAGTACACAACTGAACCTTCCAGGGCTAATTTACATAAACTGTACTGACAAGTACTAAAGCCAATAGAAACAAAGCATACATTGTCTCTGACATGTGATTGGTTCATAGCAAAACATAAGAATACTACGTGTGAGCTGTGCTTCATACATCACTACACTATTGACAATAGACAAAACAAAAGACAATTGACTTTTTTGTCCAACAATTTTTACTACTGTGAACACACCTTTACAGAGCCTACGGCTATCATGGTTATCATATTTTGTTTTGTTTTTTTGTTTTCTACTGAAAGACAAAAACACTGATTAAAAAGATACATTTTTGCAGTGTTGCCTCATGAACTTATGAAAATATGGATGGAGTGAGGGAACATGGTAACAGAGACAGCACAACATTCCTGCTTATGGATGCCAACACAAAACTTTTGTGAAGTGAACAGGGCTGTTTCCTCTAGCAAAATAAATAAAAAATAAATAAAAAATAATCCAATGCAAAGCATCTCAGGATTGCTTACATACCTGTACAAATACAAACATGTGTTGCATATATTGGCACAAACACACACACACACGTGCGCGCGCACATACTCATGCAAAGGCATGCTCAGTGGAAATATCAGTCCATGACTCATATGCGTCTGCTTCAGCATTTTTCCTAAATCTGGCCTTTATTACGAGCAACAATGGCAACATTGCAAATCAGGTACATCTGCAACAGCTCTACCGAGAAAGATCAGCCTAAACACTGGGGCATTTCAAACTAAAAATATCCATACAACATTCATTCAGTCAAGTAGTTCATTTTACTGGGATGCCTTCAGTTGCAATATCATTACTTTAGGTTATTAAAGGTATTCTGGTGGTGGAAAAATATACATGACACGTCAATGGTTTAGACATGCATTCACTATTATACTAGGTCTATGCACACATTTTTTTTAAATATTATTCTAAAATTGGAAAACTAGTAATAAAGCACTAAAACAACACAAATGGAAGTTTGGGAATTACAGTGACAATGTGTATTATTATGATGATGTCTTGGTGATTAATTTAACACAGCTGTCTACATTCAGTTCATTATCATTGTGTATTTAAGTCCCTCAGTTTGTTTTCTTACAGGGTCCGGTTTTGTTTGTGTCTACTGACTGTTTCATTTGAGATTACCTTTTGGATCTACCTATGTTTGCTTTATTTTAATAAAGACTGTTGCTACTTGAAACTTCTTTGTCATCCTTGGAACTAAAACGTGACAAATGGAGCTTTTTTGTCTAGATTCTAACTCTGCACACGTTGAACAGCCACTCAACCAACTACATGAGGTGCATTTTGCTCTTTTTAAGCAGTATTGACAGAGTTTTTGTTTTATTTAATTTATTTTGTTAAGCTTTACAAAAATTCATATGTACAGTAAGCATAATTTAAATGTATCTACAAAACAGTTTTCAAACATTTAATCATAGATGTTTAAATAGAAGAAATTTATACCCAAATACCACTTGTGTTTATGAGTACTGTGTGGGTGTTTGTGTGTGTGTGTGTGTGTGATTTGTGAACTTACCATAATCTAGAAACAAACAGCACAACAATAGCTGCAATCTTAGATCATTATTTTAGTTTTTCTATTTTTAGCACTCATGTTAATTAAATTTAGCTCAGAGGTATACATGAATTCTTGTGAGCATTCCAAGTCTGGGAAAATTAGACTGGAAAACAAGTGCATGAACAATACAAAAAGCAGCATAAATAAAACAACAGATTTACGCCACAGGTTAAGTGATCCAGTATGTGTTTTGTGAAATCATACTGTTATTTACAGAAAGATAAACAACCTAATGTTTCCTGGAACACTCACTAGCAAAAATTAAAATTTTCCCTTAAAATAAATTACTATTAACTTTATTTCTTGAGAAATATGTGTAACTTTGCACAACCACTCCAAATTTTTTAAGGGTTACTGTAGCGCACACCTCGTCACATCTTGTATCCTGATCATGTGACCTGTGGGAAGTTGAACATCCATGTTGCGCTCCAACCACATCCACCTTGTGGATGCTTGTGCCTCCGTGTTGTGGGAATGGATGAAAGGAGCGGCGGAGGACTACTGGCTGCAGTCCCATTCACAAATTACTCCTTACCCTTCTCTCGGAAGCCATGTTTCGCCAAGATAAAGAGAGACTCTGTCCTTTCCTGTTTCCATCCAGGAGTCAACGTACAAGTGTGTGGGAATTTCTGTGTGTTTTGTGGCGATGGTAATGGCTTCACAACACATTTGCAAGGAACTCTTTGAGAGTAATTCTGACACTGCCTAGCCACATCTCAAAGTTAGAATTTTCTCATGAATCGCAACACTTCACAAACACCGGATAGTTACACACTGCAAGTGCAGATGGTGAGCTGAGACAGCCATTGATGTTTGTAGAACACAAACATGGGCCTGTTACCTACTCAAAGGATGCTATTAATATAATTACTAACTTGTACTCTGAAACTTGTATTGCGAGCACTTATCATTTTATTGCCTCCTTAAGATGAATCACATGTTGTATACCTCATTTGTAAGGCACTTTAAATAAAAGCATCTACTAAACGAATAAATGTAAATAATTATTCAGGTGCCGGTTAAAGTCGACTTGATATCGAAATTTACTCTATCAATTTTTGAAATGCATGCAATTTATCTTATTGTGAACGATTCATCCATAAGTATGTTTCACTTTTTAAAATATGTTCTAACCTCGTAATTCTTAAAATGTGGCATGCCGAACTTCTCCAGTCATTTACCCTGCCCCTTTCTTTCAATTGACGGTAAGCTCACATTTAAATCTGCCTTCATCCAATCAATAACTGATGGATAGTACAACGTTTTTTTTGTTTTTTTTTATAATCCATATTACTCGGATCACAATATGCAAGAAAAGAGTTACACTTTATTTTGATGGTCCACTTTAGTCATTCTACTAACTATAAATGATTTGCAACTACATATCAGCTAACACTCATTAGAGTATTAGTAGACCCTAGTAGACTGTTAGTAAAGGGTCCGGGTTAGTGGAACAAGTTGACGTACTTGTTAATGTACAAAGTTACTTATAGTCCGTAGAATGTCTGTTGGGGAGCATCAAAATAAAGTGTTACCAAGATCTGTTGGTGCTTACACTTGATCATGAAATTAAACTGAATTTTAACTGTAATTCATGATTAAGGTACAAGGGAATGCATTGTGGTTCAGTTTCCATTGATCATCCATCCAGAGGTGTATTCCAGGAAGCAAGGTTAACTAAATGTAACACGTCTTGTTGATAAGGGAAGGAGGCGGGAACTGGCGAACATTTCAACACTTGAATAATCACAAAACACGAAACGAAAACAAAAGACACACACATAAACAAAACATAACGTAAAATTGTCCAGGCCTGGTCCTCTCTCGTCCTTCACTGTCGTCGCTCCTCCTTTTGTGTTTCCGAAACTCAAGACCTGTCATTATCCATCATGGCACCGGCCTCACCCTGTTCTCACGGCCCTCTGCCTGGTTCTGCTTGCCACATGTATACCCAGAACTGTGCTGAATACCTCTGAAACAAACTAACCCTGAAACATAACCTGCTCCGGAGCTGGTTATGTTCAGAGAGTAAGTTGCTTTGGCTACCTACCCTGAAAGATACCTCCATTTTTTGGAACTGAAAGTTGAGGTTATCCGTTTACGCTGAGTAAACTTAACCAGGTATGTCAAATAACCTTCTTTCTGGAATGCACCCAGGTGGGTTTTTTTTTAGGCCTCCAAACAGAGGGTGCTGGACCCCTATTTGTACTCATTTACTGCTTATTCTTTTTCTGCCTTAAAAGTGTCTGGGCATTACAGACCATAAGCTGTACTGTTCCCCCAAATCTATACTTAGAAGAAAAGGCTCTATTTTGAACTTTAAAGGGGTTCTGTCACACGCTTCATATATAGAACCTTTTAGTTCCCATCATATGACCAATTAATATTATTATTATTTTTTATTCATTTATTTAGACTGAATTATAAATTAAACAGCTCATTTACATAATTTATCACGTAAAATGTATTTTTTAAGTAACCCATTAAACATGAAAGTATTATGCAATCATTTAAGACTCTTCTCCTTATGTACTATAAAATCTTTTTGGCATAAAGAGATCTTTCAAATTAAGTCAAGAGTCGAAGAAAGACATACAGGTTTGGAATGACACAAGGTTAAGTAAATGATGGCAGAATTAGAATTTTTAGATAAACTATGCCTTTAAGTGCACAAATACAGTAACTCGTCCAAGAAACAGAAAACACACAAACATTTCTCCTCTCTTCATTGACTGGCCAAGGGAATCCCAATGCTGCTAATCTCTTTGATACTAACCAGGAAATGTTGTATGTCAACACTTCTTTCTCTGTCGGCTGCACACAAGACGAGATTCTTGAATAATGGCCCAGTTTTCAGCACTCCGTAAACAGGAGGGCTAAATTTACTGATTGCACTTCCAGTGCGAGTTGAGAGGAAGGACTAGCTGCAGTCAACCAGAAAAGCAGAGGAACTCTGAATCTTCTAAATGAGCAACCATATGAGTAAGTGAGGAGAGAGTTGTTTTCAGCACACAGGAACACATTTAGGAAAGTGTGAACATTAGAGGACCAAAAACAGAAAGAAAAAAAACAAAACAAAAAAAAAAACACACAGTACATGAGGGGGTAGATGAGTGTGTTGAGACTTGCAACAACCAACAGGTAGCTCATGCTTAAAGGTATAGTTCACCCACCAAAAAAATGAAGTTCTGTCATAATTTATGTTCCAAATCTGTATGACTTTCCTTCTTCTGTGGAACACAAAGGCATAAAACAAGACAAACAAATATTATAAAAGTTGTCCATTTGACTCAATCATTTGTTATTCACTCAAAATCCTGTCATTCGTCTGAGATCTCCTGGAGTGTTCATGAAAGAAATTGTAAATTAATCTCTCTTTTGATTTGATTCTTCTTAAAAACAGAGGACTGATTCAGTTCTCAAGTTCAACTCATTGATCCAACTGATTCCAATTACACAGCTCTCTGGAATTCTTTTTCTGATTGGTCAATCTCTGCATTCAGCGATCAGACACTTCCAAATATTTATCAGTATCCATGGCATTGCTGTCTATCGGTTGTTTATCACTCATTCAGGTATCTGAATCTGGCGCCAGTTTCATGTCTTTCTCCTTTCATACAAATGCATACTGCAATATTATTGGAGTGTTTTGTGTCTTGTTGCTAGGCCAATTGTTTCATAAATTGTAGTGGACAATTTTTTTTTGTAGAGGAAGCTTTAAGATAATAGGCCTATAGAGGACTCTGTCATTGTCATTGTATTGCTTCAGAAGACTTAGAATATATTGTACAAGTTGTATGAACCATTTTAATGAGACTTTTATGGTATTTTTTAGCATCTTTTTGAAATACTCCTTTTGTGTTCCACGGAAGAAAGTCAAGATGAAAGTCAATGATGAGAGAACTTTCATTTTTATGTTAACAACTCCTTTAAGAATCAATATGCGTGTGAACAGAGAATAAGCATGAGGAGGACATGGTGGAAAACAATGCTATAGCAATAACCTGGGCAGGAAATGAGGTCAAACGAAGAGGAAGTCCAGCAACTTCCTGGCAAAGCGGTGGATGATTAGTGCTGATGACTCTAGTGCTAAAACATACACTCAAACACTCATAAACACAAACATGCAAATATGCACATACTGTACATTCTTGGACAGGTGTTCATTTGGACAATTTTTTCTCAGTTAAACAAACATGACACTAAGTAACTCATTCATGTAATAACCTCAAAAATATCATGACGTAAAATTGATTGATTTCTTTAAAAAAATTATGAATGATTTGTAAGCTTACTAAATTTCAAATGTAGTTCGCAGTGGTGCTTTGTCCACCACAGGCTTAACCGGCCAGTACAATCCCACTCACTGGATGGCGGATGAGACTGGCATCCAGTGTGGTGGATCCTCCACAGTTGTCAGTGCGAGTGGTCTCAGCACCCTCAAGCTCGTCGTATTTGAGTAAATGTAATTAGTTAGCATTTTTTAATAAGTATATGTTTATTTTACAATATATTTGTGATGTGTAATGCAATTACTCGTTACATTTTAGCATGGTGTCTCTTAGGTGTTGAGGACTAGTGCATCTTTCTGAACTCTCTGAGCTTTCTATTAACTCTGTTACAGCCACCGAAGGCATCCCTGAACTTCTAGTGCTCCCTGTTTGCTCAGTTACAGCCAAAAAGACAGATTATGAACTCTCTGGGCTCCCTGTACCGGCCGAAAGAGGCCATTTCTGAACCCTCTGTCTGCTCTGTTAAACCCACCGAGACTGTACCTGAACTCTGTGCTCTCTGCCAAAGCCAGGGAGGACATATCCAAACTGTCTGGGCTCTCTGACTCAGAGCCGCCATCTCCACCTTGGTCTCCAGCACCGCCGGCTCTACCGTGGCCTCCATTTCCACTGGCTCCACCTTGGTCTCCAGCTTTGCCTGCTCCAGCTTTGGGGGTCTGCAGCTCTGCTTGCTCCAGCCTTGGGGGTCTCAAGCTTTACCTTCTCCAGTCTTGGTGGTCTCCAGTGCTGCCTGCTCCAGCCTTGGGGTTCTCCAGCTCTGCTTGCTCCACCTTGGGGATCTTCAGCTTCACCTGCTTTGCCTTGGGGGTCTCTAACTCTGCTTGCTCCAGCCTTGGGGGTCTCAAGCTTTACCTTCTCCATCTTGGTGATCTCCAGCTCTGCTTGCTCCACCTTGGGGGTCTCAAGCTTCGCCTGCTTTGCCTTGGGGGTCTCTAGCTCTGCTTGCTCCAGCCTTGGGGGTCTCAAGCTTTACCTGCTCCAGTCTTGGTGATCTCCAGCTCTGCTTGCTCCACCTTGGGGGTCTCAAGCTTCGCCTGCTTTGCCTTGGGGGTCTCTAGCTCTGCTTGCTCCACCTTGGGGGTCTCAAGCTTTACCTTCTCCAGTCTTGGTGGTCTCCAGCGCTGCCTGCTCCAGCCTTGGTGATCTCCAGCTCTGCTTGCTCAACCTTGGGGATCTTCAGCTTCACCTGCTTTGCCTTGGGGGTCTCTAGCTCTGCTTGCTCCACCTTGGGGGTCTCAAGCTTTACCTTCTCCATCTTGGTGGTCTCCAGCGCTGTCTGCTCCAGCCTTTGGGGTCTCCAGCTCTGCTTGCTCCACCTTGGGGATCTTCAGCTTCACCTGCTTTGCCTTGGGGGTCTCTAGCTCTGCTTGCTCCAGCCTTGGGGGTCTCAAGCTTTACCTTCTCCAGCCTTGGGGGTCTCCAGCTCTGTTTGCTCCACCTTGGGGGTCTCAAGCTTCGCCTGCTTTGCCTTGGGGGTCTCTAGCTCTGCTTGCTCCAGCCTTAGGGGTCTCAAGCTTTACCTTCTCCAGTCTTGGTGGTCTCCAGCGCTGCCTGCTCCAGCCTTGGGGGTCTCCAGCTCTGCTTGCTCCACCTTGGGTATCTTCAGCTTCACCTGCTTTGCCTTGGGGGTCTCTAGCTCTGCTTGCTCCAGTCTTGGGGGTCTCAAGCTTCACCTGCTCTAGTCTTGGTGGTCTCCAGCTCTGCCTGACCAGTCTTGGGGGTCTCCAGCTCTGCTTGCTCCGGCCTTGGTGGTCTCAAGCTTCACCTGCTTTGCCTTGGGGCCCTCCAGCTCTGCCTGCTCCAGCCGTGGGGGTCTCCAGCTCTGCTTGCTCCACCTTGGGGGTCTCAAGTTTTGCCTGCTTTGCCTTGGGGATCTCCAGCTCCGGTTTGGTGGTCTCCAGCTCTGCCTGCTTCAGCCTTGGGGGTCTACAGCTACACTTGCTTTCCCTTGGTAGCCTCCATCTCTCACCTGGCTTCCCACCTAGCTGGCTCCACCCTGGCCCCCTGCTCTGACTTGGTTCTCAGGCCCACCTTCACCACCTTCCGTGTTCCCTGTGTTGTGTTTGGACTTTTACATTATTTCCTGTCCTGAGTGTCATGTTTGTAGTTCTATGTAATTTTCTTTTTTGATTAGCCTGATTGTTCCCAGGTGTGTGTTGTTAGCTTGTTACCCCTTGTGTGTATATAGCCCTTGTTTGAATATAGCCCTAGTGTTTCCCTTGATCCTTGTCAGTCAGTGTTTATTGTTTATGTGGATACCTGGTAGCCATGCTCCCCATGTTCCTTGATGTTATTGTTTGATGTTGATTAATTTGAATCATTAATAATCCCTGCACATAGCTCTGCTTGACGCCAGCCATCTCGCTTGTTCCTGTCAGCGTTACAATAGGCTGTCTTGCCCTTGCACCAGTAAACACGTCATCAGAGAATAGATGGGAGTGAAGGTTATTTCATTGAAGATTACAAGGTCAAATGAATTTAAAAAAAATATGTGCATGGACAAATCCTTTATAACAAATACTGCAATATTCCATGGAAAAATAAGAATATCAATTTTGATTTCATGGAGACTTTAACGAATGGTTATGAAAAAAAAAAAATCTGTGACAAGGTGATCAAGACAGGACACCTATGCAAATCTGGGATGTCTTTTGTGACCCTGAAGGGGTTGATTTTGCAACCATGGCTGACGCCACTTATCACAAGCTGAACTTAAATAAATAAATAAATACATAACTAGAGTTATAATTATTTTATTAGCTTACTTTTCCCTTAGTTTTTAGTGTATTATTTTAACTTTAAAATAATATTACCATTTATACTTTGCAAACAGGGTAAGATTTTTTTATGATTGAAGTTAACACAGTCCAAAAACATACTACAGTTTTGGTGCAAACGTTTAGCATATGCATCACCTACAGCCTAACACACAGCCTTTTAAAGTAAAGCTCCTCTTGATAGTGTGTGCAAACACAGGCGTTCGACAAGTTAAATTTTTATCCAGTGTCTGCACTATTTCTGTCCAGAAGTTTTGAGCAATAAAAATGGCTTTGTACTTGTTAAAATCTGAGTTGAGTTTATTTCTTAACCCTCTCACAAAAAAGCTCACAAAGAAGCAACCAATGAATTCATTAGTGCCAAAAATTCAAGGAGCAAATATGAGTTGAGCATGTACTATGCTGATGACAAAATTTCCGCCACATGTAAAATACACTAGCGTACACATAAAAACTGAAATGAATTTTGGGCATAACTTTGGTAGCCCTAAAATGCTAAAACTATTATGAAGACTAAATTAACTGAAATTAGAAAACTAAAACTAACAATAATAGAGTGAAAACTACATTGTAAAAATTATTATTTTTTTTTTTTTTCAAAAGTTGTAACTAAAGCAAAGATTATTAGAGTATGTTTTACAAGAAAATATGGTTCAACTTTATTTTACAGTATGTGCATTTACAGTGTACTTACCTAAGAAAAGTACTGTTAACATATAGTAACTACATGGGTTAGGTTTAGGGGTAGGTCCAGGGTTAGTACCTAGTTATTACCAAGTTATTGCAAGTATCAAGTACAATATACATGGGGAACAGGACTGTAAAAATAAAATGCTACCGAAAATACTATTTCACTTGTTCTACTTCAAAATTTCACATTTAATTCAGTGTGATACTCACCCTTTCATTGTAATAATTAGTGAAATTTACCAGCAAATTCTGAGTGAAAATACATACAAATAAAAACTAAACTTCTATCAAATAGAAATAAAAACTAAATTATAACAATCCTGCCCCACTGAAATAAATTCAGTGCTGTCTGGCACAGTTTACTGTAAACTTCACTAGATAAATGAAGGTAAATTGTTCATTTGATTATGCTATTACAAAACTTCTTATGCCAAAAAAATTAACTTCCCATCAAACTCTGTCACTGGAGGCATTCCAGCTAAAACAATTGCGGTTTAAGCGTTCAAAAGCCTTCCAGCTCTACGACAGCTCAGTTAATGATAAGTTTTATTCAAATGGCCTTGGCACATTTTGTAATGAGAGTTTTATTGTGGAGGACTGCATCAATTGAGGCTTGACAATTTGGTACAGAAAATTCATCTGGCAAGAAAGTGTCTGCCAAGAAAGCATAATTTACTTTTGCTCTCAGGGTACATAATTGTCATTAAAATTATTTTGGCAACTTTACAGAGTCACTAAGAGTTATTGTCTCACAGAGGTGGGGATGTGAAAAGCTCAAAATGCTTGCCAGCCATCATACAGTATGAAAGTGTGGGCGGCTCTCATATTCCCAGCGGCCAGCCTCAGCCGGACATGTGCCTTAATGTTGCAGAAAAGTGTTAGTCATAATCACCAAATCCAGGAAAGCATCAGTTTGATAAAGTGTTGCGTTTGTAATGGGTCATTCTGACAGACTCCTGCTGATCTTATACAGGATACACTCAACAATCCGCAGATGCTCTCTGTAATACAACAAGCAATCTGGATGGCACCCAAAACAAAGATTGACTGTGTTTTTTGTTTCTGAACATGCTTGAAGGACATCAAAATCACATAATTAGTGGAAAAAAAACAATATACTTTAATGTACTATTGACTGCACTTTATTGATTGTACAGTTTATTGATCTAAAAATATCCTAGTGTTGTTCTCTTTTAGCATCCCTGAGCAGTGATGCATGTCCACATGTGCAAGTACAGAATCCAGAATGTTACTAAACAGAATGTTACAGTCCATTTGGTGCTGACTCTATCATGTATTTAATGTTGTAGTTATTATTATTTGTGTGAACAGGCTTTTAGGCAAATATAAAAAACATATTACTGCCAATTACACAAATAAAATGGAGGTCTGTATCCAGAATATTTACAATAAACAATCTACAACTACAAAAAAACTACAAGTCAAGTATATATTTGTAAAGCGCTTTTCACAATACAGATTGTATCAAAGCAGCTTCACAGTATTAAATTAAAATAATACAACAAGGTTTGTTTCTAGTGGAATTTATTGATTGATAAAATAAAATTAAATATCCCCAAAATATCCCCAACTGAGCAAGCCAAAGGCAACAGTGGCAAGGAACCGAAAAACTCCATCAAGTGACCTAATGGTGTCCTAAAACTCCATCAAGTGACCTAATGGTGTCCTAAAACTCCATCAGGTGACCTAATGGAGAAAAAAAAAAAAAACCTTGGGAGAACCCAGGCTCAGTCGGGGGCCAGTTCTCCTCTGGCATTTATGAACTAGAGGCCGGATTGTAGTTTGAACTGTGAGATTAAAAATATTATATGAATGCCTGGCCGAAAAGATGCGTCTTTAATCTAGTTTTAAACTGGGAGAGCGAGTCTGAGCAACGAACAGTATCAGGAAGACTATTCCAGAGTTTTGGAGCTAAATGTGAAAATGCTCTCCCTCCTTTGGTTGATCTGGATATCCTATGACCAAAAGCCTCAAATTTATTGATCTTAAAGAGCGCGATGGATTATAGGGCGATAGAAGATCCGTTAAATAGACTGGAGCTAAGCCGTTTAGGGCTTTATAAGTCAGTAGCAATACCTTGTAATTAATACGGAACTTTATAGGTAACCAATGCAGTGATGATAAAATCGGTGTTATATGATCATATTTTCTTGATCTAGTAAGAACTCTAGCAGCTGCATTTTGGACTAACTGTAGCTTGTTTATTGAGGATGCAGGACAACCGGCTAATAAAGCATTACTGTAATCTAGTCTCGAGGTCATGAATGCGTGAACTAACTTTTCTGCATCAGAAACTGATAGCATATTACGTAGCTTAGCAATGTTTCTAAGGTGGAAAAAGGCTGTTTTTGTAACATACGAAATATGATTTTCAAAAGACAGGTTACAATCGAGTATAACACCCAGGTCTTTTACTGTAGAGGATAAAGTAACAGGACATCCTACGATGTCAAAGTTGTATTGTGAGAGGTTCTGTGGGCGTTTTTTTGAACCGATAAGTATTACCTCTGTCTTGTCTGGATTTAATAAAAGAAAATTACGCGTCATCCAATCTTTTATATCTTTAACACACTCTGTCAATTTGGATAATTTAGTGTTTCCATCCGGCCGTGATGAAATATAGATTTGAGTGTCATCAGCATAACAATGGAAACTAATTCCATGTTTCCTTATAATATTTCCAAGTGGCATCATATATATTGAGAATAATAGAGGGCCCAACACAGATCCCTGTGGCACTCCATAGTTTACTGAAGTTTTGATCGATTTTTCTCCATTTAAATAGACAAAATGGTGGCGGTCAGATAAGCATGATCTGAACCAGTTTAATGCTTGTCCTTGAACACCAGTATAATTTTGTTGTCGATCGAAGAGTATTGTATGATCTATAGTATCGAACGCAGCACTAAGATCAAGTAAAACTAGTATTGAGATACAGCCTTGGTCAGAAGCTAAAAGTAAATCATTTGTGATTTTAACGAGCGCAGTTTCAGTGCTATGATGCGGCCTGAATCCAGACTGAAACTTTTCATAGATGTCATTTTCTTGCAAGAAAGAGCCCAGTTGAGTGGACACAACTTTTTCTAGTATTTTAGACATAAATGGAAGATTTGAAATGGGTCTATAATTTGCTAGATTATTATGATCTAATTGTGGTTTCTTAATGAGAGGTTTTATAACTGCCAGTTTAAATGCTCTTGGAACATGACCTAAAGATAAAGACGAGTTAATAATATTGAGGAGAGGCTCTTCCACTACAGGTAACACTTCTTTCAATAGTTTAGTTGGTATAGGATCTAATAAACATGTTGTTGTTTTAGATGAAGTGATCAGTTTATTTAACTCTTTTTGTTCTATAGTTGTAAAGCACTGTAATTGTTCTTGCGGGGGGATAATTGAGGCTGAATAATAAGGCGCGATTGAAGATTGAACGTTTACAATTGTGGTTCTGATGTTTTCTATTTTCTCAGTGAAGAAGTTAATGAAATCATTACTACTAAACTGTAACGGGATATTTTGTTCGGGTGATGTCTGTTTATTTGTTAGTCTAGCCACGGTGTTAAATAAAAACCTTGGATTATTTTGGTTATTTTCTATTAGTTTGCGGAGGTGCTCAGCCATGGCCGCCCTTAGGGCCTTTTTATAACGTGACATACTGTCTATACAAATACCTTGCATGAAACTACTTATTGGTCCTTAACTAATTTGGTAGTGATCACATCGTTATCTGCACAGCGCAGCTGATTAGATGCTGTTGCATCAGCGGCCAATGAGCTGCAGCTCAACATTCAAATACTGGTGGTGTTTGCTGTATCAGTCTGCAGTGCACGTTCAAAAACCCTCCACCTTCCCCAGCTCCACCTCTATAGATCTGCGACGGGGGTTAATTTATGTATGTGCAGCAGCATGTCTTGCATGCTCACAGCAATGTCTGTGAATGTATTGGCAGTAGCAAGTCTCTGTACTTGCTCTGCATCAGCAGCAGCGTAGCAGATCTATTCCGCCAAGATTACCATACTAATCTCTCAGAGAGTTATCATGACAGACCTATAGGTACAGATCAGAGTGGCTATTTACACCAAGACCAAGTACAAATAGCCCGCCTAGTTGACAGAGGTTATTTACATTAACTCCACCAACCAATTGTCAGTGATAACAATAAAGCGGGTGGCTTTAGCCTTTGGCATGAGCAACCCATGATCCTTTTTCCAAACTCATTCTTCTCCCTTTTTCCATCGCATATCAGCTTGGAGAGGAGTTTATTTTAAATTTAAATTTGAAAAATATATCATTTTTTTGTGCCTAACAGGCATATAATATAATATATATACAGTGAGGAAAATAAGTATTTGAACACCCTGCTATTTTGCAAGTTCTCCCACTTAGAAATCATGGAGGGGTCTGAAATTGTCATCGTAGGTGCATGTCCACTGTGAGAGACATAATCTAAAAAAAAAAATCCAGAAATCACAATGTATGATTTTTTAACTATTTATTTGTATGATACAGCTGCAAATAAGTATTTGAACACCTGAGAAAATCAATGTTAATATTTGGTACAGTAGCCTTTGTTTGCAATTACAGAGGTCAAACGTTTCCTGTAGTTTTTCACCAGGTTTGCACACACTGCAGGAGGGATTTTGGCCCACTCCTCCACACAAATCTTCTCTAGATCAGTCAGGTTTCTGGGCTGTCGCTGAGAAACATGGAGTTTGAGCTCCCTCCAAAGATTCTCTATTGGGTTTAGGTCTGGAGACTGGCTAGGCCATGCCAGACCTTGATATGCTTCTTACAGAGCCACTCCTTGGTTATCCTGGCTGTGTGCTTCGGGTCATTGTCATGTTGGAAGACCCAGCCTCGACCCATCTTCAATGCTCTAACTGAGGGAAGGAGGTTGTTCCCCAAAATCTCGCAATACATGGCCCCGGTCATCCTCTCCTTAATACAGTGCAGTCGCCCTGTCCCATGTGCAGAAAAACACCCCCAAAGCATGATGCTACCACCCCCATGCTTCACAGTAGGGATGGTGTTCTTGGGATGGTACTCATCATTCTTCTTCCTCCAAACACGTTTAGTGGAATTATGACCAAAAAGTTCTATTTTGGTCTCATCTGACCACATGACTTTCTCCCATGACTCCTCTGGATCATCCAAATGGTCATTGGCAAACTTAAGACGGGCCTTGACATGTGCTGGTTTAAGCAGGGGAACCTTCCGTGCCATGCATGATTTCAAACCATGACGTCTTAGTGTATTACCAACAGTAACCATGGAAACGGTGGTCCCAGCTCTTTTCAGGTCATTGACCAGCTCCTCCCGTGTAGTTCTGGGCTGATTTCTCACCTTTCTTAGGATCATTGAGACCCCACGAGGTGAGATCTTGCATGGAGCCCCAGTCCGAGGGAGACTGACAGTCATGTTTAGCTTCTTCCATTTTCTAATGATTGCTCCAAAAGTGGACCTTTTTTCACCAAGCTGCTTGGCAATTTCCCCGTAGCCCTTTCCAGCCTTGTGGAGGTGTACAATTTTGTCTCTAGTGTCTTTGGACAGCTCTTTGGTCTTGGCCATGTTAGTAGTTGGATTCTTACTGATTGTATGGGGTGGACAGGTGTCTTTATGCAGCTAACGACCTCAAACAGGTGCATCTAATTTAGGATAATAAATGGAGTGGAGGTGGACATTTTAAAGACAGACTAACAGGTCTTTGAGGGTCAGAATTCTAGCTGATAGACAGGTGTTCAAATACTTATTTGCAGCTGTATCATACAAATAAATAGTTAAAAAATCATATATTGTGATTTCTGGATTTTTTTTTTTAGATTATGTCTCTCACAGTGGACATGCACCTACGATGACAATTTCAGACCCCTCCATGATTTCCAAGTGGGAGAACTTGCAAAATAGCAGGGTGTTCAAATACTTATTTTCCTCACTGTATATATTGATAATTGTCAAGATTTTTTGATGAATAGAAAGTTCAAATAACATTATACATGTCTTTGCCAGCTCAAAAGCTCAGCTAAAAGTTACATGCTACAGAAAATACTTTTTCTAATGTTTGCTTTTGTAAATTATAAATTTTCTCTTGCACGTTTCGCTTCTCTTTCAAAGTACAATGTCCACTGGGTTAAATTTTCTCTGAAACAGATGGACTTGAATGTGACAACATTTTATTGCGTATATGTCACAGTTCTGTCACCCGTGTCTGGGTTTTCTCTTGGTTTAGTGACAGAGCTGTGACACTCCCGGTTTGTCATGTGTTTGTGTTAGTCTGGTCTGTTGTGAGCACATAGCTGTCATGTTATTTCCTTGTGCCATGTGCTCTCCTGTCAATTGTCAAACCCCGCCCATCTTGTTATCTCGTTATTGTTTAATGTCCCTCACCTGCCTGCCTCGTTACCTTCCTTGTTTGTTCCCTATTTAGTCTCCTTGTGTTTGTAGTCTTGTGCTGGTTCGTTTGTCCGAGTTTCTCGTTCCTGGAGTTCCTTAGTTTTGAGTTGTACCTTGTCTGCTTGTCACTAATAAATCTCCTCTGCATTTGTATCCTCGTCTCTCGTTCACTGTTCCGTGACAGAACGAACCAGCCAGAATGTGGATACAGCGGAGTGAGATTTTTCCTCAGGGAGAGGATAAGGGATCTTCAATTTCCTTGTTGGAATATTTTGCTCCCAGTTCCGGTGATCCCGAGTCCGGTGGTCCCAGTTCCGGTGGTCCCAGTTCCGGTGGTCCCAGTTCCGGTGGTCTCGAGTCCGGTGGTCCGGAGGCGGAGGAGGAGGAGGACTTCCTGCCTCCCCAATGGCCCGGAGGCCGTCCCCTCCGAGCAGCCCGCTGTCGTCCCGGAGGCCGTCCCCTCCGAGCAGCCCGCTGTCGTCCTGGAGGCCGTCCTCTCCGAGCAGCCCGCTGTCGTCCCTGAGATCGTCTCAGAGCCGCCCACCATCAGTCCTGCCACGGCCAAGAGAGTGGTCTTCCTTTTTTATGCAGTGGCGGTACTGCAGGCGTGGAGGAAGCACAGGACGTCTGCCGATCCAGAGACTGTTCCTGAGCCTGTGTCTTTGGACAAGATGGCCGCCGCCGAGCCTGTTCACGTCACGCCTGCCGAGCCTGTGTCTTCGGACAAGATGGCCGCCGCCGAGCCTGTTCACGTCACGCCTGCCAAGCCTGGGTCTTCGGACAAGATGGCCGCCGCCGAGAGTGGTCACGTCTGCCGGGCCTGTGTCTTCGGACAAGATGGCCGCCACAGAGACTGTTCACGTCACGTCTGCCGAGCCTGTGTCTTCGGACAAGATGGCTGCCGCCGAGCCGGTGGTGTCTGTTCCTGAGCCGGTGGTGTCTGTTCCTGTTCCTGAGCCGGTGGTGTCTGTTCCTGAGCCGGTGGTGTCTGTTCCTGAGCCGGTGTTGTCTGTTCCTGAGCCGGTGTTGTCTGTTCCTGAGCCGGTGTTGTCTGTTCCTGAGCCGGTGTTGTCTGTTCCTGAGCCGGTGTTGTCTGTTCCTGAGCCGGTGTTGTCTGTTCCTGAGCCGGTGTTGTCTGTTCCTGAGCCGGTGTTGTCTGTTCCTGAGCCGGTGTTGTCTGTTCCTGAGCCGGTGTTGTCTGTTCCTGAGCCGTGGCCTCCCGAGGGGTCGTCTCCGCCGTGGCCTCCCGAGGGGTCGTCTCCGCCGTGGCCTCCCGATGGGTCGTCTCCGCCGTGGTCGCTCGAGGGGAAGTCTCCGCCCTGGCCGCCCGATGGACTACCTGCTCCACTCTGGCCACCTGAAGGGTCGTCTCCGCCCAGACCGCCCGATGGACTATCTGTTCCGCCCTGGTCGCCTGAAGGGTCGTCTCCGCCCAGGCCGCCTGATGAACTGTCATCCCCTGTGTCCATTCCCTCCCATGGTCCTGGCCCTCCGTCCCTCCCCCTAATCCCCCACAGTTCCACCTCCCTCCTTTCCCTCTCGGTGTATGTGTTTTGATCTGCTTGTCTTGTCTGCTTTTTGGTCTTGCACGTTTGATGTCTTGTTTTTTGTGTCCCTCCTTGGGAACGCCAGGTGGCGTTCCTTTGAGGGGGGGTAGTGTCACAGTTCTGTCACCCGTGTCTGGGTTTTCTCTTGGTTTAGTGACAGAGCTGTGACACTCCCGGTTTGTCATGTGTTTGTGTTAGTCTGGTCTGTTGTGAGCACATAGCTGTCATGTTATTTCCTTGTGCCATGTGCTCTCCTGTCAATTGTCAAACCCCGCCCATCTTGTTATCTCGTTATTGTTTAATGTCCCTCACCTGCCTGCCTCGTTACCTTCCTTGTTTGTTCCCTATTTAGTCTCCTTGTGTTTGTAGTCTTGTGCTGGTTCGTTTTGTCCGAGTTTCTCGTTCCTGGAGTTCCTTAGTTTTGAGTTGTACCTTGTCTGCTTGTCACTAATAAATCTCCTCTGCATTTGTATCCTCGTCTCTCGTTCACTGTTCCGTGACAGTATATGCATTGCAGTAGTTCAGAAATAAAAGGTCTGGTGGTGTCATTACAGAAGAAAAGAGATGTCGCTAGAAGAGGGAGAGTAATTTTATTTTTAAATAAAATACAATTAAATGACTTTAAAACAAAAATTGTATGTTGTATGACCAGAGTAAAAACATTTTTCTTACAGACTACATGTGAAAGTGCAAATCTTCTCTGTATAATATCACTGCCTGTTTCATGTTTGTTTTTTGCATGATTCTGCCAGTTGGTTGCACCACATGACTTTGATAGTCACGTTAACTGACCTTTGATAGACAAAGTTTTTTTGTTTTTTTTGTTTTTTTTCGTTTGTGTATTTCTATATTTATATATGTGTATACTGTATAATATTTATAAATATTGTGTATTTTTTCTAACAAATAACAAAAACATTTTTGCCAAAATACTGTAAGGTTTTCTTTCTTCATTATTATTTTATATTGAGGCATTTTTTTCTACATTATGATATCAGGGCAGTTTCATTCATAAATGAAAAACATGCTTATCACAGAATTACATTTAGAAAATTATTATTATTTTTTATTTCTTTTTTTCAAGCAGATGCTTATGAAAGTATTAACATTTACATCACCTAAGACTGACAGCTCATCCCTATGGTGACTGTTTAGTTCCAGAGGGAAATAGGTGGAGGTCCTTATTAATAAATATAGAGCTATTTATTACTGTCCACATCACTGACAGCAATGCCTTTAACAACTTCCACTTATAGAGAGAGAGAGAGAGAGAGAGAGAGAGGTTGGCATGCTTTTTCCACCAATCCATCAAAGCTCCATCTATATCTGGTGAAAAAACAAAACACAAAGGCAGGTTCCCATTTGCTTTGTTTAGTCCGGATATTAGATGATATGATTTTGAAAAGCAAAATGGAGATAAGAGGAAAACACGTGAAAAGAGTACACAGCAGAGGAGATGAAGGATTTGATGGAACTTGAATGATATTGAAATGTTATTTTTTGCCACATGTCTCTCATCTAAGAATCATAAATGAGACATGGCAGCGTTTGCAACAGATATCTCTCAAAAGAGATTATGAAGTAAACAAATCAATTTTGTTATGGGGAAATATGTCACAGAAGAATTAATCATTTACCCACCCTCATATCGTTCCAAACCCGTATGACTTATTTCTGTTTTGGAATACAAAAGGAGACGTGAGAAAGTGTGTTGCTTTTTTTCTATACACTAAAATTGGATGGAGACTGAGCAGCATGAACATTTTACAAAATGTCTGCATTTGTGTTACATTGACAAACGAAACATCTAGTAAACTGAAAAGTGAGGGTGTATCAATTATGAATTCTTAATTTGTAGGTGCAAACTGATCTATGCGAACCTTAGGATACATAACTCTCTTTTCTATGAAACATATTTTTACAGATTTATAGTGATTACCATTTCTTGGACAAATGTTGTGAAAACCCCACATGAATGTGCAGCTTTCAGGGAATAGTTCCACTACCCCTTCTCATGTGACTTGGGATCTCAGAGATACCAACTCGGACAAATGCTTTTCATTATCCTTCATATGTTAAACTATTTCACGTTTTCTATTCTGATACATTGCAGAATGCCCTATGCACACTACACACTCGAGCTTTGTGAGGGTCTAGGAATGGAAAGCTAGCACACTGCTTACTACATCATGTGCAGTATACACTCTATATTGCATTCCATGTTGAAAAATAATAATAAATGAAACAATATGCATCATGAAACATTTAGTCTGATGACTAGGTCTTGCAAAAGGTCTGTTCCACATTGTAGCTTATTCAGCTGTAGGACATGTACACTGACCAACCTCATTTAGGGAGAGGATTTACCTGAAATGGATTTTAGCACAATAATAGACTGCTGTAGTTTACTGAAAGTGCATTTCACAGATTTGAAGCCAAACCTGAAAGCACACTGATAAACATATCAAACAGTTGTCCAGGTATGCCATACTGTTGTCACATGACCTAATCAAAATAATAGAAAATGCGTTTTGAATCTTAAAGGGATAGTTCACCCAAAAATGAAGATATTTTTGATGAAATCTGAGAGCTTTCTGTCTCTCCATTGACAGCTTTTGTAACTGCCACTTTGACGCTTTTTCAAAGGTTCATAAAGAGATCATAAAACTAATCCATGTCAAAATTGAAACATTCATCAGTTATGGTAAACGGAAGCCAAGGAAGTTCGCTTGACGTGCAAGAAACAATGAAGTTTATTCTGATGTTACACAGCACGTTTGAGCTTCTGCAAGAACCAATGAGGTTCATTCTCGTGTTACGCAGCACGTTTGAGCTTCAGCAAGAACCAATGAGGTTCATTCTCGCACATCAAGGTTCGGTTGAGCTTCTGTTTATGTTCACTGATCAATGTTTAAATGTGATTAAAAGCCTAAAATAAATCTGTTCATCATGTAAAGTGACCGTGTCTCTTTAGAAATATTTCAGATTTCATCAAAAAGATCTTCATTTGTGTTCTGTCTTATGTGTTTGGAACGATATGAGGGTGAGTAATTAATGACAGAATTTTCATTTCTGGGTGAACTAATACTTTAATGCATTCATGACACTGAAAATGGAAGGTCAGGTCAAGTACAACGCATTGTGTGATAAACTACTTAAAATTAAATTTGATATAATTTTTATATTTTATATTAAACCTAATACCATGAGCAAAAAGGTCATACGGTTGTTCTACAAATATATAAAATGCATGTTGTAGCCATTTAAGTCAATTTATTTGGTTTAATATTTGTGTTACAATTTATGATATTACTTGTTTGTTTTGTGTTAATTTAATCTGTTGATTAAGAAAGAAAATATCGACAATGGGATACATCATAAAGGGCGTGGAAATGGATTGAATACAATATGTCGGGAGATATGGAGTGGGTCGCAGACTATTTTTGACCACTTCATAAGTTTGTTTGAAGTTTTGTATGATCTGTACCTAAATTTCAATTGATGTTTTGTAAATCAATTATCTGGATTTAAATAAATAAGAAGAAAACAAACAACGCTTGGAGCAATGAAGTGCGTAACAAAACACAATCCCTCTACCATGCTTCCGCGGCCTTGAGAAAAGGCAGAAACGATAATGCATGTTGAAAAACACGTACTACATACTGCAGTAATATGCTTTTCAAAACAGCTTATTTCTCTGTAATTAATTGATTAAGTAACTCTTGAGACTGTAAATGATGCAGAGTCCATTACAGCAGTGTGTGAGGGGTATAGTGAGGGTGTGGATGGAACACTAGCCGGGGGGAGCGAAGGTAATGGAAACTTCCCGTGGACAAACTTCACTTCCACATGTGACGGGAAAAGCTGCATCCATCAAAGCAATGAAAGCTCCATCAGAAATGGGTCATCAACTGGTGTCAGTAAATGCTGTGAATGGTTTCCACTGAGGGTTCCACAAGAGGACAGATATATTGTTCCATTATAATGCAACAGGGTTAGGATTTAGGACGAAGGACTAAAATGTGCTTGGATGCTTCATTTTAAAAATGGAAGTATCCACAATTCAGTCTGCTGTAGATTGAAATCTGTCATTGATCTTTATATTTTGTGATGTTTCTTATAATTACAGGCATATAATTTATCACTCTATGATAAGATATACCAGCATAAATGTGTTATATTGGGGCTTATTAAAGGAACACTCCACCATTTTTTCATATTAAACTATGTTATTCCCTTAACTACGACGAGTTGATAGATACCTCTCTCGTCTCAGTGCGTGCACTCAATCGCTCTGGTGCGCGGCGACACTTTGATAGCACTTAGCTTAGCCCAGTTCATTCATTAGGGACCAAACAGAGATGAAGCTAGAAACGACCAAACACCTCCACGTTTTCCCTATTTAAATACAGTTACACGAGTAGTTACAAGACCAAGTATGTATGTATAATGTATGGTGGAATAGCACTTGGGAGCACTTCGACTCGGCGCAGTAAAAAGTCACGTTGGTTCTAATAACAGAAGTGAGAGGGAGAGGATTTTTCAGGCGTGACTTTTTACTGCGCCGAGTCGAAGTGCTTCCAAGTGCTATTCCGCCATACATTATAGTTATCCTTTTTATCCGCTTAGAAAAGTGCCAAGTTTTATTTTGTGTCACCATACTTGGTCGTGTAACTACTCGTGTAACTGTATTTAAATAGGGAAAACGTGGAGGTGTTTGGTCGCTTCTAACTTCATCTCTGTTTGGTCCCTAATGAATGAACTGGGCTAAGCTAAGTGCTATCAAAGTGTCGCCGCGTGCCAGAGCGATTGAGTGCACGCACTGAGACGAGAGATATGTATCAACTCGTCTTAGTTAAGGGAATAACATAGTTTAATATGAAAAAACGGTGGAGTGTTCCTTTAACATTCTGATGACAAACTGCAGCTATTATTTAGTGAAATTTTATGACAAAATTCACGTTATGATTGTCGCATCTGTCACATTGTTTGTTCATGTTTAGAGTTTGTTTTTGATCTAATTTTCTGTTCTGTTCGTGTCTGATTGTCTTTGATAATCGAAGGGTATGTTTACACGACAACGATGTGCATAAAACTAAGATGTTTTTCTTTTGAGTTTTTTGCGTACAAATAACATCATTGTCAAAACGATCCCCATTCGACTATTTTTGACTGACAAAATGCCGGAGGCCGGAAACCACAACAGCTACAGTGAGTTATCTTACGAATTTCTCCTCCTCTCCTAGGGGGATCTGTCCCTCGTGGCTCACAAATTATTTGCAACTGGTCCCTTTTGTCCATTACTGTAAAGTCAAGTTTTCAGGGCAGGTCTCAACGCTGAGACAAGAGCACGCCTGCCCGGAGATGGGCCTCAGGGGAGCTTCCAGGACTTTGTGGAATGATACTTGTCCACAATGGATCCCCCTTTTACCATCGTGGAGAGTAGGTAGAAAGACAGTGTACCAGCCCCAAGCCAAGTGGTGGAAATTCTCGAGTCCGTTCCAAAGATTTAAATTCCTGAGTCCATTCCAGTGATTGATATCCATGAGTCTGTTCCAAAGATTGAAATTCCTGAGTCCATTCCAGTGATTGATGTCCCTGAGTCTGTTCTAAAGATTGATATACCCCCGAATCCGCTCCAGAGAGTGAAATCCTCGAATCCACTTCAGAGAGTGTCACCCCCAAATCCGCTTCAGAGTGTGTCACCCCCGAATCTGCTCCAGAGCTTAAGACCCCAGAGTTTGTTCCAGTGAGAGAAGTTCCCAAGTCCGTTCCAGTGAGAGAAGTTCCAGAGTCCGTTCCAGTGAGAGAAGTTCCCGAGTCTGTTCCTGTGAGAGAAGTTCCTGAGTCCCTTCTAGAAATTCCAGAGTCTGCTCTAGTGATAGAAATTCCCAGTTCTATACATCCTCAGCCAAGCTACCGGGTCCTCCCTGGATCCCCTTTTAACCAACCGTGAGAGTATCAGATTTGGGATGGTAATTTGTTTGCAAGAGCTGAGAATATAGCTATCTTTGCATAGTCACATGGATCTTGTGGCTTTGCTCATATTCCCACAGGTGTCAAAACAATCAGACTCTTTCATCAGCAAATGATAGAGAATCATCTCAGAGAAAGCCCTCCTTAAAATGCCAGTATTATGCTTTTTCGGATATTATCTTTTATGCAGTTTGTATTATAGCTGTTTGTGAATATAAAAGGTCGGTAAAGTTTCAAAGATCCAAGTGTACGACAAATGGAGTTTCTCCTAAAACAACGAATCGATTTGGAACTGCCTGAAACGAGTCGTCAGTAATTCCAGTCTTACTCCCTGCTCGAACCTACATAGGTTTGTAACAAATTTGCATAATGCCAGTCTATGGTCTTCATTGGCTGCCCATGAGCAGTTTCTATTTTGACCCGCCCTCAAACACTCTAGTTGTAGCTGAGACTGGGTCCATTCTTCGAACCTCGTTTAGTACATCTGAAATGATTTGAGAGATGCCAGATCCTCTAATCCTTCTAATAAATGTTGGTTTATTATGAAACTTACCCACATTCAAGTGTTGAAAAACACTTTTTTGTTTTGTTTAAGCAGAGGCTCTGTTCTTTCTTTTGATATATACTGCATATATATCAAAATATTCTGGGGGCCATTAAAGTTTTGTGAAAAAATAAAAAATAAAAAATAAATTCTAAAGTTCTGGGGGTGGCTGGCATCTTTAAAAAAAAAATGCTGGTGGGGAAAGAGTTAATATGGGCACTTAAAAAAAATTATATATGAAATCCTTACACAAAATATAAGTAGGTACAGCAGAGTATTTATGGGGTAAGTTGTCACAATGAGAACATGATGTTGCTTCTAAATTGAGACACTGATATTAAAACAATTATTAAACAATTCATGAAACAGCAAACATAGGAAAGTTACCCTTGTTTTGCCAAATTAGAAATCTTATAATTATAAATGAGAAAACCTGCCTGTTTTGTGAAAACCTGGCATTTAAATTTTTTTTTAAAAAAAAATCCTTGTCCTGAGAACACAGCTTTAACTGATCGGTTAATGTAAAAAAAATCATGAGATTAATTACATTTAATTAATTTAAATCTTCTGAAAGCCCTATGTGAATAAAACACTGTGAGGTCCACACTTCAGGGAATGTAACACCTCAAACAGGTCTAGCATTTTGCTGTAATCACCTCTCTTGGACTGCAATGAGCCTCCCATTGTTAGTCATTAACCTCAGTGTGATGGCATAAAGGAATTGCCTCTATGGTTCAACGTGATAAGCTATATTTGGTCACTGACCTCAGAGTAGTTTTGATCCTCATATACATGTGTAAACAGATTGAATCTAGAGCCCACACCTGTTTCCAGATCACAGCCTGATGAAAGTCGACCCCCCGCAGATGTTTTCAAGCTTGACGGCATGGTTAAACCGTAGCGTGCGGGAAGATGTTTTCTCATGAAGATGAATGGTCGCTCTGCTGCTGTATCTGATGAATAGTCAGAATCTCTGTAAGATCAAAAGCTATGGTCTCGCTCTGTTAATTTATTATGTGATAAACACAACCAGCTCTGAATTATCTTAAAAGATTATTAACTTTATACAAGCGTCAAATAGCTCAATCTTTTTATGCTTTTACGAACAAATATGCAAACAAATAAATTAATTAATTAAGTGTTAAATGAGGGTGAGTAATTTTTTGTTGTTGTTGTTGGCCTGATGGATACTAACTAACTAACTAGATGGGAAGAATAGAAAGCCAGCATGCAATGAAATACAATATCTGTAGGATCTGAGCACAAACTCTGTTATTAACAAATACGCAAACACCCACACACTGCTGATGTTTGTTAACAGAACTGTTTGCATTCCTGTGTACAATGACAGACAATCCAAAAATAGTTTGCATGAAAAGGAGGTCTGGACTAAGAGGAAAATGACTTTTATAGTGTGCTTGTGTCCTCAGTGAACCTATTGTATGTAAAGCAGATGTGGATTAGTCACAGCTATGGTCACTTAACTTTACACAATCATCATCTACAGTTTGATCCAAACAGATGCTGTGTTTTCAGCAGAAAAATAAATAAAAAAAAGTAAATAAATGAATAAACGTTATGCGCATACAAATAAATAATTGATTAATTATTTGGTAAGATTAGGATCAGTTTTGCTATTGCTTATACAATTACATTTCAGCTCCCCACACTATTTGTGCTACAGAAACTAAGCAATTTCAAGTGTAATTTTCATTCTGCGGGTGATAAAATGGTAAATAAACCCCTTAAGACTTGCATTGATATAGAGATCCAAGCCATACAGAGATATCAGAGACTTGAGGGTGGGCTCTGACTTCAGACATTAACTCTTTCCCTGCTAGTGTTTTTTTTTTTTTTTTTTGCCAGAAATAAAAATTGCATTGCCCCCAGACTATTTTGTTGTGTGAATGCAATATATCAAAGGAAAGAACAGAGCCTCTGCTTTGAAACAATCAAACAAATAAAAATTATTCTAGCTTCATCCTTTATTTTTTTGTCAACACTTGAATGTCTGTAAGTTTCATAAAAAAGCAACATTTTGAGCACAAAGCTGAGAAAATCACGTTTGTAAAAGACTACATCCAGATGGGATTCAGAATGATGATCAAACATAGATGGAGTAGATTAAGTTCATCAACACCCCCAAAGCTTCAAAGTTATGTTGCCCGACCTGGGTCGACATTTCATTCAGTAACATTAGGCAGTTTTGATTTATATGCTGTTTGATATTGATGATCACGTTATTTTACATATGCATCTGCTTACACATGTTATCGCTTGTTTCTGCGTCTTCTTCGCATATGTTTTGATCAGGAGATTCAGTACTCTTTCAGAAGATGTCTAACAGCGCCCCCTACCGTATAACAGTGAAAACATGGAAAGCTGGAAAATTCAGTCAATGGCGGGGAAGCGTTGTCTCACTATCACACATTGTCTGCAAAGAAATATTTGGAAAAAAGAAATGTATTTTCATTGCCACATGATGATAATTATGGAAGTTTTTTTTCCACCACAGAATAAAAAAAATACAAAAGGTAATTGCTACTTTTTATCTCACAATTCTGACTTTTTTTCTCAGATTTGCAATATATAAACTCACAATTGCGAGTTATAAAGTCAGAATTGCGAGATATAAACTTGCAATTCTGAGAGGAAAAAAAGTCTCAATTGCAAGAAATATGTCACAATTGCAAAAAAACAACAACTCAGAATTGCGACATCCAGGATTGTTATATCCCGGAATATCTCAGCGAAGTATATGGCCGCCTGCATTCTCGGCCCTCAACGGTAGTGCCAAAAAGTCGAGACAGGCATCAAGGAGGTCAGTTTTATCACATTCCTTGATGCCTGACAAATTAAGCCATAAATGCCTCTCCGTTGCCACCAAAGACCGGCCAATGGGGCGGGCCGCCTGCTTGGTGGCACGGAGAGCTAGATCGGTGGCTATACGCAGTTCAGAGACTGCCTCAGGGGATAAACCCTCCTTCTGATCCAGGTCTTTGAGCAGATCTGCCTGGTAAGCTTGCAGTACTGCCTTTGTTTGCAAAGCTCCACCAGTTTGACCGGCTTATGCATATGCTCTGCCCACTAGCCTGAATGTTGCCTGACATGGTTTAGAGGGCAAAACAGGAGCCTTCGGTGATGATGATGACCCCGGGGAAAGGTAATTCACTAAATTCCTTTCCACCAGAGGCATACTCCCATAACCCTTCTGGAACAACTCAAAGCCAAGTGAACCAAGCGAGCAGAGTATGCATGCATCCATGAACCTGACATGTCAGTGTCCAAGTCTGGGAGAAAAGGAAGGCTCACCGGAGCTGTACACTTATGACTTATGGCCATCTGCAGTCCCATGTTTTGAGCTGGACCAGTTCAGGCTTAGTGGCGCTGTGGCACTAGTCATAAGCTCCACTAGCTCATCGTATTCTGCTCACTTTGCTGCATGGAGCAGGAAACAGATCTTTTAGACATATCTGCCTCTACCGACCATGTCCATATCGTCAGATATAGAGGCAAGCAATGAGTCCTCATTTACCGCAGAAGAAGCCGCTGAGCGGGCTTCTGGCATAAGTGGCATAAGCCTCTTTTGGCATAAGAGGTGAGAAAGAAAACTCCCTCTAGCTCTTCTACCAGCTCCATCTGCAAACCTCACTGTCGCTGCTTGCGCTCTGCATCGGCAAACGCGAGGCTCAGCGGCTTGACTTGTGAAGAGAGTCCACCGGGAGCTGAGTAAAAAACTGAATGCAATGAATGCATGAGGGTTGAACGTGTGTGATCTGCCCCCAGACAAATAACACTCAGCCTGTGACCATCGCCAGGCGTTATAAAACGAGGGCATGGAGGGACACATGTTTGAACTGTCTGCTCTCCATTAATTTTTTACCTTTCTTCCTTTCTTTCTCTTTACACACACATCTTCACACCGCACACAAACAAGTGGCTTCCTGAAGACAAAGAAGCTAATGGCATGTTCTCAGGCGCCCTTCTTATAAGCACTTTGTGATGTCATTGCACTGCATCGGCCAATGAATGGCATGATGTTACACGTGCCTCAGACACCGGGTTTTGCCAGGACGTGTCCCCATAGCATTAGCAACTGATTCAGTGTAGAATTCCCTCGAAAGGTAACCTAGAATTGCTGTATGCTTTTGATTTACTAAAAAGAACCGGCTTAAAGAGTCATTCACTCTGGAATAATAGGCTACGCTGGTCAAGTTGTGTGTTTTGTAGATTTAGTGGCGCTAAATAGTAGGCTAATGCAGGAAACTCTGTCCGAGTATTTTAGTAGCCTACCATGTTCGCGTTCCAGCCGCATCATCGGAAGAATGCATGCATGTGCGAGAACCATTAATGAGCTCTTGGTTCAAGATTTATTTATTTTTTAAATGTAACCTGCTGTGAATAAGAACCGGTTCCCAGTCTTGCTTCACAAACACATGCCCTGGTAAATCTGAAAGTAGTGTTGTGAAAAGTACTGGCTTCGGTACCAAGTTTAAAAATTTTAATTATGTGACGATACAAGCATTTCCCTTTAGCATTGGCCATTGCATTCACGCGCTCAACATATATGTCTGTGATTGGCTTCAATGATCAACGGTTCAAACACAAGTTGTCTTCACCGAGCATTTGAAAGCAGGCGTCTATCAGCGGATCCTTAATATATCCACTGACAGACAGATCTGCTGATAAATGCCTGCATTCAAAAGCTCCCATGTGTATGTGTAAGCGCTCGGTGAAGACATCATGTTTTTGAAGCGTTGATCATTGTAGCCAATCACAGACATACAGTATATGTTGAGTGCTTGAACACAATGTCCAATCAGAGATATATATGTTGAGCGTGTGAACAAAATGGCCAATCAGAGATATATATGTTGAGCGTGTGAACACAATGGCCAATCAGAGATATATATGTTGAGCGTGTGAACACAATGGCCAATCAGAGATATATATGTTGAGCGCGTGAACACAATGGCCAATCAGAGATATATATGTTGAGTGTGTGAACACAATGGCCAATCAGAGATATAAATGTTGAGCGTGTGAACACAATGGCCAATCTAAGGTGTTTAAGAATCCGTTCAACAGCGCTCAAAATTCTATAGGGAAATGCTGGTATCGTCACATTTTTAAAATGTCAGTACTGACTTGGTACCGAAGTCTGTACTTTTGACAACATTATCTGAAAGAATCATGGCAGTGAGATTACTTGGGCAAGTGCCACATGCATTTTCAAAAAAAAATTTTTTAAAAGTACATTCATAACAAAATGACTAAATTGACTAAATGTATAGCTAGTCATGAGAAGTAAAATGAGATGAATTACAAGCCTACTGTAGGATATACAACAGACATTTATTCACCACTATGAAATAAAGCAAAATATGTAAATATGAAAAACACAGCCTATTCATTGGAAATCTGGCTGTCAAAGAAATCTCAATGGCACTTTGTTGACCACACAAATGGATCCACACCTGGCCTACACTTATCTTCCTCTATTCATTGTTGTTGTCTTCGGGTTTTTTGGGTGAGTAAGTGTGTTACTAACGCACACCATTAGACTTTTGTGAGTCACTTTTTAGCCCAAGCTACAGGTGCAACGGAAACTCTGTTATTTGGACAGCTCAGCCTTCTCGAAGGGTTTCCACCCAGTGGGAAAAACACCAATAAATCCCGTAGAGATCTGGGATTGCTTGCACCAGCCATTCGTAAATTACAACTTGGCATTGCTATAGTGTAAATGTGCTCTATGTTACTCCTTAAACACTACAAAATGTTAGTGTGTTGAACTATTAAACATAACTGGAACTACAGTACTCGTGCCACTACTTGTGTATGCCAGGTTTCAACACATTTAAAATCAATAAATAAATATCTTTAATTACAAAAGAAATTAGAATCTTCAGATGTAACAAACATAAAAAACCGGCTACTCAGAAATATTGGCAAATCTGAAGGCAGATGATTGATTAAATAAATATCATTACCAAAATACACACAATTTACAGAGAGCTTACAAACTTAGTATTACCTTAAAGAAACTGATGACCCAAACATGTCCTCATCTAATATAGCCTCCCTGTAGAGTCAGGAGAATTAGAAGCATTCTTTCATATCTGTTTCTCCTTCTGGGTGCAGTACTATAAAATCACATGCCTCTAAAAATCGAAGATATGTAAGGAATGATGTCTGGATTACAAATTAAACAACCTCAAGTACTGCACTTAATGAGGGCAATTTGCTTCTGTCCTTACAACAAGACTCTCCAAAACTTTGAAAGCATGAGCCTCCCTTAAACCCAAACCAGAATGTGCAGACACGCTCTGCTGCAGGAATCTTTCTGTCCAGATAAATCAGCTGGAAATCACAAATGGTTTATTTACACGCACTTACTGCATTGTTTTAAACACCCGATTCATTAAAGGAATTATGCAAATCACGTAAAGGTGCAAACGTGCCTATGCTACAGTGTACTAGCATTACTGCACCACTATAATCCAGGCTGAAATAGCCCTTAAAAGGGTCATATGGTGCTTTTTAATGTTCCTTTAGTGTGTAATGTATCTGTTTGTGCATGTAAAACATTTGTAAAGATTTATTCTAACAGAGAAGACTGATCCAGACCTGCCTAAAACGCCTCGATCAAAGTCCAGATATTACTTCCTCAGACGTTTACATCACAATAGGGCTTTTCACACTGTGCTTAACCCTGGGTTATTGTCGTTCTAAACACCAGTTTTATCCCCGGGTAAAGGAGCGTTTCAAACTCGCACAGTGTGAAACATTGCAGTGTTAGGGCCGGTTCATATAGAACGCGTTCTTGCTGTTAAAAACACGAGATGAAGCAAGGCCAGTGCTGCATCACAAACGTTTATCAGCTGTCAATTTACATATTCAGGCACAAGAAGACGGGAAAGAGAACTCAATTCAATAGTGGGAGAAGTTTTGTGAGCGCACATCCGCAGTTGCGCTTCGGGCGTCCCGAGTTTGAGTCCCAGCTCGTGGACCTTTCCCAATCCCGTCCCCCTCTTTCTCCTCACGCTTGCTTCCTGTCAATTAACTATCCTATCATAATAAAAGGCAAAACATACATACAAGAAAATGCCAGTCTCGGTGACTATCCTAGTAACCATAGTGTGTTATATCTTAAGTGACATAAACAGTTGAGAAATAAAATGCATGTGTAACAGTATATTGGATTCATGCAGTTTTTAAAGTGACAGAAACCAAATAAACCTGCTGCTGTCTTTGTTTTAATGTTAATCAAAGAAAAATAATTTCACTCCCTCCTCTTTACTAAATAACTTTTGTAACTTAAATAAGGATTAATCTATATTTAATTCATACAGTTAAGACTATGCTATTTTATTATGCGATTATTCATTTTCTCTACCTGAAAATGATACTTACCTGAAAGAGTTTATTTTGTTTGCATTTTTGATTCATTATATTTGTGCTATTGCCCGTAATTTAATTTGTTCTTATTTTATTACTGATGGTTAACTTCTCTTTAACAATATTTGAAATTTATATGAGTTATAGTTTTTGGTGTAACAACCTTATTTATAAAGTTTATGGTTTAAAAACAACGAAGACAATAACTAGGCCTATTCTATTTACTTATTTATCATATCTCTTATTAGTGGACACGAGAAAGTGAAAAATGGCGGTTGGAGAGACATCTATGGATATACAACCTGCACCATTATGTATTAGTGTTTCATTCAACTTTTACCCATGGTCTAGAGTTAAAAAAGCAAACAAAAACCGCAATAGAAATTCTTAAAAATCACAATACATGTCGTATCGGCACCCAACATACTGTAGGTGTATCGCCCCAACCCTATTGGCCATTTGTGGCTTTTTGACCATAACATAAAAATGATGATGATGATGATGTTTTATCATAACGTCCAGGTATTTCTAATATGTTATAAAGTAAATATTTTGGAGTCCTTTACTCCAAATGCTTTTGAGATTGGATGTCTTGGTGGCGAAATGAGTCGCTCGGGTTTTTTTATTGTTATAGTGGCACCTATAGCGGAGCGGCTGTGCGCAGGAGCTGCTGGGTTTTATGTGGAAAAGGCAAGGTGAGGGCGAGATTGCTCCACCAGAGATGGAAGTGTGGGGGAGCGCACTGATTTTCCATGATCAACATTATTACCTTGTAAACACCAGCTTGTCTTGAGCAGGAAGGGGCTGTGAAGAGTATCTGTACTCGCTGGAGAGGGAAAGCTGCACATGCACTCTGAGCTCATGCTTTGTAACATATTAAAACAACAATTGTCAGTTATATTTAAATATAGCCCTGGTACTATTGGTCAGGATCTGTGCCAAACTAACCCAGGCAAAGTGTTAGACAGGCCTGGCTGTGTGGTGGGTGGCCGGTTTTATAACGTCTTTATGAGAGAATATTAAACTGTCCTCTCAAATAATTTATGGCCAGCTAACATGGATCACATATCATCATACATGTTGTAAAAGCGTAACTATTAAATTTTACTGGTCCAGGCTCAAGACAATCAATCAATTTGCTTGCTTCGCCAACCTAAAACACTTGCTATTGTGAAATTGTGATTGTGATGGCCAGTTTACAAATCGCTGGGAGACATTATTTGCAACAAAAAAAAACATAATAGGCTAACCTTGACTGATTGGAAGTAATGTAAGGTGTGACATTGGAGCTGTGCCAGTACATTTTAATGTGATTCTGAGTAGGTGTTTGTAATTGACTGCAAAGGTGCCAGAAGTCGAGACTTAGATTGCAACAGCCAAGCTAACTAATAGTTACTGTTACATACATTCATTTTAAAGTAATGTCAGAAAAATGACCTGGCTACAAACAGATTCTCTTTATTCCCAAATTGGTCCTCAGTGAATTGAGCAAGCCTCCATTTCCCTGGATCAGCGTCAACTGATCGACTGTAAAGATACATAAATGGACCTGAGTTTGGCTAATGCGATTGCTCAATAAAAAATAAAAAAAAAGTGATTGGTTCCATAAAATACAATGCAGTTTTCAATTTCAAGTTTTCAGATGGAATATTGGGCAGCGCATCAATATTCATGGATAATTTGACTTCATGAGTTCAACAATTAGTCTTTAGTGATGTGAATGAGTTGCCAAATTAATAATGATGATGATATGCACATTTAACATTTAAACTTTGGAGGGATTAAAGAAAAATAATAACAATAACTTAAAAGCAATTTAATCATGCCCTTGTTCAAAATATGATACTTAACTAAATGTACTATTTGTTTATCTAATGGTTTATTACTCTTTCACAATGTATCTTTTACAAAATATTGATGTATGTAATTTCATTTAAACAGGGTTACAGTATAAACATTTACTCACCCTCATGTTGTTCCAAACCTTCTTATATAGAACACAAAAATAAACATGTTAAAGAACATTGGGGTTCAAACCACATTGGACCCCACTGACTTTTATTGTATTGAAGAAAAAACAGAGAGACATATTTCAAAATATCTTCTTTTGTTCATTCAGGTTTGGAATGACATGAGGGTGAGTAAATGATTGTTGTCTTGTAATTGTCTTTATAGGTATTTTGTCTTCTAATTTAAGAGACACGTGACTCTATAAAACATGAGTGCGCTTTTGTTCTTTCGTAGGGCCCCTACTCCAGTTTTGTTGACTCCACGCTTTTTTAACCCCCAAAGTTAAACTTAATGGCCACTGAACATCAAATAGGTTTGGGTGTGTCATGGTGCCACTAACTCTGAGTCATACCACTGAAAGTTCTTTGCAAAGATTCCTGTTTTTTTTCTATTCAAAGTGCCTATTAAAGTTTCCATTAGCAGTTTTGTTCACTTAACAGCAACCCTCCTTTCATTCAGCTCCAAACTGTTTTTCTTCTTTTCCCATATAGATCAATAATGACTCGCTCCTTTTGACAAATACTCTCCATTCCGTCATATACTAACAGCAATCCAGCTTAGTTAAATGATACTATATTGTTGCTATGTTTTGTAGTGTGTTTCTGTTTGCAGGTGTACTGTGTCTTTTGTTGATCTGGTTTTATAGTAACGTGCGTTTTAGCAAGAGATAAAGATTAAGAGATAGACTACATGAGAACAAGCAACAAAGATGACGGCTGCTTCTAATTTTGCTGTTAATGTTGAGAGTGGGTTGATGTCTGATTTATTTGTAAGAGGTTTTGTAGAGTATTTCTGTGTGATTAGGAAAGAACAAAGTGTTCTTAAATTCACATAGCAGTTGAGGACACTGTGCTAAACCGCACAGATTTGACTTTTACACTTCAGCCAATAATCTGTCCAGTTCCATCAAGGCCAGAGAAATAAATTAAATTTAGTAGATATAGCTGATGGCTGTGAAATATGTACAATTCTTACAAATGCTATTTCTGTATCATAGACAATAAAAAACACAAAAATTAAAATATACTAATGATTCCCTGTTGTTAAAATAACCAGAAAGTGCTCACGAAATAATGAATCAGCTTCATTCATCAAAACAGTTGACATTCAGATCCATTGCTAATCAATAACATTTAGAGGCCTGTTCACAGCAAGGATGATAATTATAACTATAACCAGTGTTGGGGAAAGTTACTTTTAAAAGTAATGCATTACAATATTGCGTTACTCCCCAAAAAAGTAATATATTGCATTACTTTTTATGGAAAGTATTGCGTTACATTACTTATGTGTTACTTTTTGTCACCTGGGCTTGCTTGTTTTTGTTTAATAAAAAACAAAAAAAGTTCTAATTTTAGCAAATGTAAAGGCGCTTTCACACCAAGGGCCCTATTTTAACGGTCTGAAACGCAAGTATCAAGCGCGAAACGCAAGTAACTTTGTGGGCGGGTCTTGGGCGCTGTTGCTATTATACCGGCGGGATAAATGACTCTTGCGCCCGACGCAAATCTAAAATGGGTTGGTCTGAAGTAGCTTCATTATTCATAGGTGTGGTTTCGGCGTAACGTGAAATAAACCGTCACAGCCAAGGAGACCGACGTTCTCGTCAGGGCCGTAAAACACAGAGAAGTGACATTGGGGATGGAGAAACACACCCAAATTAGCTTCGGTTAAACAGGCGTATGATAATTTGGGTAAATGTGTAAGCTAGATGTATGCTTTTATAATAAACTGTCTGTCTGTCTGTCTGTCTGTCTGTCTGTCTGTCTGTCTGTCTGTCTGTCTGTCTGTCTATCTATCTATCTATCTATCTATCTATCTATCTATCTATCTATCTATCTATCTATCTATCTATCTATCTATCGTAATAATGTATGATTTTCAAAAATGAAAACTGCTGCTTCTGTGTAGATGAGAGAATCAAAGTGCATGCGCGTTGTGCACACGCTACATTGGTTATGGCCAAGCATGCGCCCTTAAAATAGCATATGAATAACATGCGCAACGCGCCACTGACTTTAAACTAGTTTTTTTCGGTCAGTGGCGGAATTGTTTTCTAAACCTGCAAAATAGCATGAGGGAACGTTTGCGCCGGAACACGCCTCCTCTTTGCGCTGAACCGCCCCCGGGAGCGCAAGTGTATTTCTTAGTTAACCGACGTGCGTCTGTGGAGGGAAAAGTCCGCTGTGCGCGGGTGCAAAATAGGAATGATACATGCGTCGCTGTACAAAGTCAATTGCTCTGGGTGCAAGATAGGGCCCCAAAAGTGAAATGAATAAGCCTCAGGCTGAAGAAAATGTAAATCCATGCCCATACAGTAGGGGGCGCAGCTCAAACAAACCTTTCAGCTGTGGTGCCATTCTGGATTGCAGAAGAATAGGACTCAGGACAAGTTCAACACTCTTACTTCAATAAAAACAAAAACAAAATCAGTAACACTTTAAAAGGTACACATATTCACTATTACGTTCCTTATAAAGTCAAGTCAAGTCATCTTCATTTATAATTGCGCTTTTAACAATGTAGATTGTTTCAAAGCAGCTTTACAGAGATAAGCATATAATTTAAGGTAACAGAGACTGTTTTGGCTTTATAGCGGTTCTTTAATAAAGTTATTTTCCAGCTAAAGTTAGTTTTGATTGATTCGCTTCCGTCGCAACGATCATTTGTTATTAAATTAGGGGTCGCTAAGACGACACCATTCTCTCTACACAGACTTTAAACGCGAACCTGTGAGAAACGCTGATGGCGTTCACATGCGCATTTAGAATGGGTTCTATAGTTATGTGCGTTTGAAAATATGCAGGTTTGGAATTCCCTACAAGCCAAGCCTAAACAAAGTACTTGTCTTTCCTTATAAATTTTGATAAAGAATTTTATTTTATTTTGTCACTTCGGGGTAGGAACGCGAAACGAATTTTCCCGACAACGCCTTATCTGTAGAGTGGTAACGGGATCCTCCATAGGGAGAGACTAGTTAGCACTTCAGCACTGCGTTGTCATCGGGTCCAGGCGAAGGTCCTTCGTCAGATCTGGATAAGGCCTGGATCCGGCAGGCTGCGGGAAAACCTCGGGATAAACACAGACACTAAAATTAGCGTAGATGCCATTCTTCTCATGATGTAACGAGTACATCAGGATTTATGGGAAGTGTTCCTGGTTCCGGCTGACCTAATCTATGCTGCCTAATATTGAATTATAGAAGTCTATAATGTATTATGTGAATGCTAGGTCAAAGATACATGCATATTACTAGCATATGAGCTGTTTATTAGTAGGCTATTTTTAAAGCACATATTAATGCCTTATTCTGCATGACCATATTCTAGATCCCTTATCCCTACCGAATACCTAAAAAAACACAACAACAACTACCTTACTTACTATCAATAAGCAATAATTAGGAGTTTATTGAGGTAAAACTCCTGGGCCCATATTAAAGCTTCTAAGAATTCTCTCAGAAAACTCCTAATTTAGCTTAAAAACTTCTACGTAGGAGTCTTAGCTTAAAGCTACACTGTGTAACTCTTAGCAAAAAACACTTTGTTCTATCAAAAGTATACATGCTCATTCATGTGTAATTACTTCAACCAACTAATAAAGTATTCGCGGTAGCGTAAAACCTGCCATTTATAATACATACGAGCGAGTCGCTCGAATGGCGGCAGCCATGTTGCGCCTCCATCTTGAAAATACATTTGCCAAAGAGGGACATACCTGGATATTCAAGCTTCGCCTTTCGCGTTTTACACTCAGTGACACCGTGACGAATGCGAGGGGGAGATTACTCGCGACTGCCGGCAGATTTGAAAGATTGCTGATGGAGGATCACGCCTATTTTCGAGGACATGTAACAGAGTCGCCAAGGAAGCGAAAGAGAGAATTAAAACGTCAACGCGACAGGCAAATCAGCAAGACCAAAGTCAATATTGGAGTAACTTTTCCCAGATGCTCATGAGAGCAAAGATTTTAAAACGGACACAGAAGTTGCCTGCTTTCTTCTCGACAGGTAATTCAGCCTATTTGTGTAAATTCAAAGTTTTATAGTTGCTTGTCTAACCATAGCATGGTTGTGCATAACGCCAGAACGACCTCTAGTATAACTTGCGTTACTTTTCCTCGCGTCAGTGGTGAAAAAGTATTGTTTACCTTGTAACATAAATCTGTGCTGCGGCGGAGCACAGGTGATGAATAATTTTAAAGGCGCAATTTTTTAAGCTATATAAAAAAGGACACTGTAATATACAGAATAACGATAGCACTGATACTTTACTAACATTAGCTTGCATTCGTTTGAGATAGCTGATATTAGCAATGAAATAGTACCAAAATAACGAAAACATAAAACTATTATTCATTTTACATAGAGGTCATAACCTACAATAACCTAAATAACTAAATGCACTTTGTAATAGTTTTCTAAAGTAACCTCATCACTTGAAAGAACACTCATGGACGAAGTTGAACTGGAAGCCATGTTAATCTTGGAATAATACGGCCACCGTAGGAGTTAAAACGCCCTCGGAATTGAAAGGAACAGAAACTAATATTTTCTGGGTAGTCATATACAATTTCACCGCTAGATGGGGGAAAATATCACACAGTGTAGCTTTAAGAGCGATTCGGGACCGATCTGAGAGCAACTCTGAGCAATGAAAAAACTTTCATCTTAGTGAGGAGGCGGGGCTGACCCCGTTGCTACGTATGACACAATCTTTTCAAGACTGTGATTGGTTAGTTGTCCAAGAAGGAAAAAAAAGAGCGATTTTAAGTATAGGGTCTACTCTCTCACACACACACACACACACACACACACACACACACACACACACACACACACACACACACATTATATATATGTATATAAATATTTTTTATTTACCATTCTGGGCCCGGTTCCCCGATAACGCTCACTCTTAGCGCGCTAAGAAGACTCGAAAGATATATCTTACCAAAGTTGTTTATGTTCCTAAGTGTGTTCCCTGAACTATACCTTAGGAAGCTGCTTAAGATATACCTTCTTACGTGCGACGTTACCGGGTGCTGTCCGGGGCGATGGTGCTGAATTGGTTGATATCGATGGCTCGAGAATCAATTATTCTCTCGTGCAGGGGCTGTTTATGTGAGAAAGCGGTGATCTTTGTAAAAGAAGCACTTCAGAAATAGTTGAAATTTCATGTATTAGGACTCATGGGATATTATAAAAAATAATCCAAACTATAATAGCCTATAATAGCCTAGCCTACATATTTTTAAATTGTATCATATATTGCTGCCATAATAACCATTTCAAATTTGTACGTGCTTTCTTCTCTTTCCCATTTTTGTTCGCTGAGGTGGAGCTGCGATTAAATATTGTTCTTGGAAATACTTTCCTGCATATCAGTAATAAAAGTTTAAATCTTGCGTACGGTGCTCGGCAGTGATCAAAAAGGGTTTAAACAGTGGATTTTGAATCTCTTCTTGTAAACTCAGAGATGTGGATTCAGACGGGAATTAAATTACCACACGACCTGTTTGTCAAAAAACAGAAGGTACTAATTTGGCCATGGATTTTTACGCGGGTTGGGTGAGAAAAAACACTGATATTATGGATTCGGACGGCACTAAAATCACAGACTCACCCCTATAAATGTTTAAAATACCGGACGAGCCCATGAGAAATAATATTAGCGTCCGAATAGGACTTAACTGACAGTAGCCTATGCTTTCACTGGCCTTTAAAAGCGCTTTTTAATTAAATTAATAATATTGTATAATAAAATAATTAAAAATCTAACAACAATCAGTGTAATGACAATTTAATTTTTTTGCATGAAAACACTTGAATTAGCCTAACTGAATACTGTCTGGGTGTATTAAAACTTCAGAATTATATTCGTATAGACCTGCAACAGTGATAAGGTAAAGCTAAGAGTGGTCCAGACCAACCTTACGAAAGTGTGACTTACAGAAGATATACTTAGTGTACGAACGTGTCTGGAATCGTGCCATAATGTTAAGAGAGAGGTTAAGGAATAGGTTAAGAACTACTTAGCGATAAGAACATTTTGGGGAACCGGGCCCTGATCATTTCCTATAAGGTTGGCTTATAATGATAAAAATTGTTCCACTCTTTCCAATTACACTAATTGCTGGCATGTCTATTTAAGTGGTGGTTTGAATGTTGGTTTTAATGTAGCAAACATGGAATCAAAAACAAGAAGGACGAGAAAACCCGACTTGATAGAGGAGCAGTATTTACTGTTAGCCCAGTTAGTGGATGAACACAAGGCCATCCGTAAAGGAAAATTCAGGCCGGGTGTCACAGCACGGGGCAAGAAGCAGACGTGGGAGCTTATAGCGCAAGGATAGAGCCTGCAAGGTGGGAATGTCCAGTGGAAACGAAATGAACTGCGTCACAAGAGGTTCTGGAAGTGCAGTAATTGTGTGTGTGATCACTCTGCTTACAGAAGCTTGTGACAGACCCAAATCATCAACGCTGCATTGTTGCATTTTCCCAGTTGCCAAATATCTTAATGTAGTGATTACTTTCATTTCTGGCGCTATGGCATTTCTGTGCTGTGTCGGAGATGTTAGCGTGTCTCTAATAAGATCTGTCACAAACATGATCCCTGCACGATCTCACTGTCATCCATTGTCTGCAACACATTTCTTCTCCTTCGTCTTTCTGCCATTTTCTCCTCTGCTAAAGAAACTCTTAAGCCTCTTAAAAGTCCTCGTCCGTGCTCCTAACAATTTTGACCTTAAGTCCTCTTTTAAGGGTTAAGATGCTTTCTGAATTACTTTTTTCTTTACTACGATTTTTATTTAGTTTTAAGAGTAAACGCCCACATTTCTAAGAATTTTCTTAGAATTTTGCCACTAGGAGCTACTCTTTGCATTAAGATTTTTTATGAATACGGGCCCTGGTTAACAGTGAATGTGTACCCTAATCTAAAGTGTGACCAAAAAGTTAAACCAAAAAACCACACCATGGTTTATTCTTGCCTATTTATTGGCATTTATTAAATGATATTTAACGTACCATTCATTGACAACCATAAACATTGACATTGATCTTGATAGTCAGCTCATTGACGATTCTGGAATTGTGGTCAAATACAGGCTATTTTTGCTGTGTATAAACCATATAATACGCTTCAAATGATTATTCATATATGTAAATATGCATTACTTTAATGACAAGACAAGGAGATGTAGCTGTTGTGGAAAGAACTAATTGTCACACAACAGAAGGAAACAGACAGGTGAGTGAATGTAAAACGTAATGTTTATTAATAGCAGAGGGTGGAGATGACAGCGGGAACCAGGCGATGGTGAGTAGATGGTGACTGGAGATTGTAGATGGTGACTTAGATGGTTGTTGACTGATGTATGGTTTCTTTGTAGATGGTGAAGGGTTGAGACGGCAGGCGAACGGGATTTTGAAGACTGATGAAAGGCAGGCGGAAAGGCAGCCTCCCAGTAGAAGAGATACTCAGAGCCCTGTCCTTGTGAGTCAAGGATGGTGTTGACTGTTAACCGGCGATCCCAGGTGAGTTTACACTGGTAAGGATCCAGGTAAGGAGTCTGGATGTCTATGCTGGACTGACGAGACCAGGCACTGAGGTGAGGGTGGTGAGGGTAGTTATAGGGTTCTTCTCAATATCCCTCCTCATCTCCTCGCTCCTCCGTCCTCCATCTTATGACCCGGAAACCGATCGAGCTCAGCCATCTTGAAGGACATCTCAATTCTCTAAATGCACCGCGAGGAGTCAAGGATTGAGGAGTGAAGAGGCTTCCTGAGGATTCATGAGCGAGGATACACGGATGTATCCTTTGCGGAAGAGTTTTCTCGACTAAACGTGACGCACGTATAAATTATCCTCCCCTTTCACATCGGTCACAATAATTTAAATGTATACTTTAACTTTGCAGTTTATATAAACCACACATCTCACATATTTCAACAGGGTATCTTGCTTCATTATTTATTAGGAATTTCATAAAGAACCAAACTTTAACAACACAAGGGCAGATCCTTTGAGCGCAGCTGATGACGCAAGGAAGTGACGCTCGAGTGATCAAGTATTCCAATGTATAAATAAGCTTTCCTTCGATTCCTCTGTCCTCCTTTTCTTTCCTTGCAGCCTTCCCTCGCATCCTACAGGGGTGGAGCTGAGACGCCAGGAAAGGAAGCGAGGAAAGGAAACGAGGATGCACAAATAAGAAATGAGAAGCACCCATAGTGTGTGTGATGAGGGAGTGCAGGTGCAGAGAGTCAGTAATCGGGTGATTGGGAAAGAGTGGGCGGATCGTGGTGATTGGAAAATTGGACTCTGTGACACTAATAAAGAATACAGGAGCAATCGTTCTCCCCTCCACCATGTTTAGAGCTTATTGCCCGCCCAACTCGAAAACTAGGGTATCAAAATTATCCCCGAGCTTCCAAGTGGTAAATACAACTTGAGTAGGCGTTCATGTCCTATTTTTAAGTAGGAAACTCGTATTTACGATAATTCCGATAGTACGTGAAGGCAGCATTAATCCTGAATTTTCTCAACATGGGGACAGGAGAGGTGTCAATCAATAAATATGAAAACAAAGCAACTTGTGTTACTTATTTGAAAAAGTAACTCAGATAAAAAGTAATCCGATTACATAACTCGCGTTACTGGTAATGCATGTACTCACTATAACTGTAATGTTTAATTCTCTGACACAGAGGAAACATCATTTGAATTACTTTCAGAATGTTTTTTAACCAGCTAATTACTGATAAAAACACTGAGAGCCAGACTCCTGACTCTAAAGAGCTGGAACATTTAGTGGCAAAACTACAGTGCCTGTTTATAATAAACAGATCGTTATCATGCTTTGGACGCTAATATGTTTTTTGTACAATCCAAGTCGCGGTAAGAACTGCTGGGTAGAGTGTTAACTTTTGGTGAATGTGTAACACACTTTCTACCAGTCTCCCTTGCTTGTTCGAGTTGCTGTCCCTGGCAAAGGGTGTGTGAATGCAGATGGTTACCGACTGATGTGGAATACAACTGTTTGCAATAGGTCCCTGCAGCTTGGATGCATTACACAGCCAACTTAGTGGTCATAAGCACATAAACAGCTAAAATGGTCTTGTCTCTGCATTTCATTTGAAGAGCTATTTTTTGACACGGGTTATTTACATAATACAGTACGTCATTTTTCCACTTGACCCATCTCCAACTTTTTAACTGTTCCCAAAATGGAACTCAAGCAAGTTGGATGGGCTGAGGCTGCCACAAAGTCAATAACTGAAAAAAAATGTGCTAGAGCTTTTGTTTTATTGATTAAATCGCTTCGTGTGTTAGTTTAAAATTAACAGAACCATTCAACTTAATTCAGATTGTTTTTATTATTAACTACTCCTATTATAAATTTCCGGGGACCAATATATGGCATCAAGAACTCTATCCATATTTTATAATACGTCTTGTGCAAATGAAGAGGACAAATCTAATTAAGTTTAAGTATAGAGGATACAATTGGAAGCGGTCATTGAGTTCATATGAGAGTTGTTTTTTGACTCACTGAGTCATGCTCACTTTGATCATCTAAAACACCATTCATTAGGCCTAAAGCAAAAATGTAGTTGCTCACAAACCAACATTCTATTTTCCTTGTTTCAATCTATACAATGAAATATGCTTTTAAATATAAATGTTTGCACATTTATTCAGAAGTTTTAGGCTTTTTAGTGAATACACCTAATTCACAGAACTCGGGGCTGCATAACACAGAAAGCAATAGGTAAACAATTTCATTTAAAAGAGAAATATTAGTGCATTTCTGTTGAGCATGGTAGCAGTAATTCCTCAAATAATGATGATAAAATGATGCAGAAGAGCGTATGTCCAGATGTGCCTCATGGTCAGTCTCTTTATCATTTTAAAGAGCAGCTTCGGGTACGGGAGACTGCCCTTGTGAAAAAGAAGTACACTTTAGCATATAATTTTAAAAAGAGTACTTATTATGGAAAAATATACTTTAAAAGAATTTACATAAGGGTGAATTGAATGTAATGTTTTCTATACTTAATTTGGATGTTAATAACAATTAAATGAAAATGTAATATAGGTTAAATTTATATTACATTCAATTAGTTGAACTTAAAGGTAAGGTAGGCAATTTCAGAGAGGCTAGCAATAGTGAGCTAGCTTTGAAAGCATGCGATCCCACCCTCCTTTCAGAGAGGCTAGCAATAGCGAAATAGCTTTGAAAGCATGCAATCCCACCCTCCTTTAAGAGAGGCTAGCAATAGCGAACTAGCTTTGAAAGCATGCGATCCCACCCTCTTTTCAGAGAGGCTAGCAATAGCGAACTAGCTTTGAAAGCATGCGATCCCACCCTCTTTTCAGAGAGGCTAGCAATAGCGAACTAGCTTTGAAAGCATGCGATCCCACCCTCCTTTCAGAGCATCTCCAAAGTCACACCTCCTCCAAAACACATGAACGCATACAGCATGGAGCAAACACGAGAGACGCGTTAAATTACCTGTCTCAAAGCACATAACATTACAATAATAATGAACGTAAACAACTTACAGAGCTCTAGTCGTACCACTTGACTCTCATAAATCAGAGAACAGCTCCAGGTAGAACGTCACAGGCTGCCATCTCGTAATTACGGTTACACCATGGCATGAACGCAGCATTAACTTGTTGTTTTGGTTGGTTAATGCAATGTATATTTTTTCAAGTAGTTCAATTCAACAAGCTATTTTGTTTCAAAAACATTTGGCATTATTTTACTTCCATATTCTCTTCTTTGATGATACATTTACTCGCATTAGAGATCGCCGAATAGCAAAACACAACCATCCAATCAATTCCCCACGGACAAAATCAAGTCCCGCCCTACTTTTTTTTTTTATTGGTGGAGAAGCCGTTTCACTTGGATAAGTGTGGGAATGGTTATGCGGTTTGCTTTAATGTCTGTAACTTGTTACATGATTTGGATCATTTCTTTAGAGAAAAATATATATGTTACATTTGAAACCTATTTTAGATATATTTTATATAATGATTTATAAGTATTCATGTAAATGATATATGAGCCTATAACTTCCCATGGCTTCTCAGAGATTATGACTATGAATATTCTATTTATATATGTCATTCTCCCCTGCATTTTTATTAAGATTGTAAAGCCGTGCTCTGAGATGCAAATCCTTTCTATAGTTAAGTGTTATGGACCTTCTCCATTCATAAATCAATATGAAATGCCTATGATCTCACAGGAAACGTGTAAGCCGCTTAACACTTCTCGCAAGGTGTCTTTCTTCACAATCGTCTCAAACAGACGTCACTCTCAATACCGTCACAGTCGACCCTGTCGGTGACCCTGCTGTCACTGGCCCACACGTCTAATGTAACCTTCCTAATGCTGTAAGGACTGGAAGAGTTAGATGGGTATGGAAAAATATGGGTGTGAGGGAGGGGGTTGTGTACAGCGCTGTCGACAGAAACTATGGGCCGAGTAAACATGCTCACATCTGGCTTTTGTTCGTCTTTATTCCCAAGGCATGCCGAGACTGCTTTTGCCTTGCATTCTCTGAAAGATGCTAAAGGAAATATGCATGTTTTCAGAGAATTCTGAAGCACGATACTGTGAACAAAACCAAGGGACCTAAAGTATGCAGTGACAATTGAAAATATGGAGATGGAATCTGGCAACTGTTACTTTCATTATAATCCTAAAACTATTTCAAACAGCATGATTCTTTTATAAGTATTATACATGTTATTTCATGACACGCTACAGGACTATTTAACGGAATAGCTCAGACAGCTCACAATAGTTCCCAATAATGAAAATGCTGTCATCATTTACTCACCCCTATGTTGTTCTAAACCCATATGACTCTCAGTAACACTTTATTTTTATAGTGTCCTTGTTACACACATTACAGTTACTATAGTGATTATAAATTGTTCTTAATTACATGCAACTAACCTAAACCACACCGTAATCCTAACCCTATAGTAAGTACGTTAATTAATATTACTAAGTACTGAAAGGGATGGTTCGGAGTAATTTTAACCTAGGGTCCTTTGCACCATAACCTCGAGTCAACCCCCCCCCCCCCCTTTTTTCCCCTTGGTTGAACATTATTAAAGTTAGAGCTTATTTAGAGATATCAGCCGAATGGCTTAGTGCATGCGCTAATGGATCCAAGGTTGTATCTCATAAATTACCCCACTAATAATGCCCAGAATGGAACCAAACTTCTACAGTAGTACAAATAGCTTCTGAACTCATAAAACGAGGCATTGGAAAGTTTGGAAGTACATCAGGAGTTTATTAAATAACACTTGCCTGGTGGCTTATGCTACCGCTAACCCGCATGTCAAGGTCACTTCAGTGGTTTGGGAAAAGCACGTAAAAGTCCTGGCAGAAAGCGATGCATAAGGATGTAGTGTAACGACGCCCAGTTCCAGGAATGCACTAATATTTTGTTGGTAGTACCAGTTTGCAACTATTATTAGTTAACACCAATTTGTCAACACTTTTCCCAAACCACTGAAGTGACCTCGACGTCCGGGTTAGCAGTAGCATAAGCCATCAGGCACATGTTATTTAAATAAACTCCTGATGTACTTCCAAACTTTCCAATGCCTCGTTTTATGAGTACAGAACCTATTTGTCGTACTTGTGTTGAATTTACAATATTTAATCATGTACATCAGTTCCAAAGGAACCAATAAATTTACGTAAAAATAAACTGTACTGGTAACTTCACTATCATGGAAGGAAATCAATCAAGTTGCCTCAAAATGAATTTAAATGGTTCCCTGACAGGATTAATTTATTCATTTTCATATACAGTATGTTTGTATCACATCACTGAATTACAAGGGGTACTTTACCTCTGGCAAAATGGGTCTTTAATAAAAACTTGGCTGCCAATTGTCACAGTTATGCTTAGTTTAGTCTGTTTTGGTCTCGTTTTCAAATGACTTTTAGTATGTTTTTCTTTGTTCCCGTTTTCTTGGTTCTATGTTCCCGCTTGTTCCTTGGTTGTCATGACAATTCATCATATGATTAATAGTATCACACCTGTTTGCATTTAGTTGATTATATTGTGTATTTAAGCCCTTCAGATCATTCTGTTTATTGGCTGGTGTTGTTTGTGTTAAGACGCATTGCTACATCGCTGATTCATTGTATTGTTTGCTTTTTCTTTAAGTTTATTAAAAGAGATATTGTTATTTGAACCTCGCCATTTACATAATCTTTGTGGACCTAAACCATGACACCTATACAGTAGAAATGCGATTTTTTTTTTTTTTTATCGGTGCAGCTTGACTAAAGAAAACCGAGAAAAAAAGCTGCTGACATTCCTCTTGCCAAATAAGTAGGGAAAGTTCAACACCATCATGCACTAGGCATGCTACTGTCCAAGCCCACTCCCACTCTGCTATGTATACGCTTACCAGAGTCAAATTCCGCTTTGCTTTAGTATGAAATACTTCTTAGCAAACTTTTAGTCATAATGGTGTCGATTTGTATTATTCCTGGGTGCAAGAATTCAAGAGTAAATGTTTAGCAGAAGTGAGTAACTTTTGGTTTCCAGTGATGGATCCAGCGCATTGTGGCTAAACGCAAATATGGAGAGAACGGCGCAACACAAAATCTTAAAAACCTGTGTTTGTAGTCAACATTTCAAACTGGATTACCACGAACACAGTGTTTTAGGCCAAACAGAGGGGAAATACTGAAAGAATCTGTCGTTCTGTCAGTTCCGCCCAACCGCCTGAAGCAAAACGCCGTCATGTACAGGTAAGAAATCAGATAAGTAAGAAACACAGAGAATGAGTAAACATTGTTCATTTACATATACCACCGGCATTGTAAAAATACAAAGAGGGTTGAAAATCAGTGAAGTTACACTTTATTAGCATTAGCAACAATTATCTAGCAATAACACATATTAGCTTGCTAAAATGCTAAGTATTTAAGGCTCCTTGAATAAAGCAGCATGCACATTATCTTTAGTTCCCATGCAGTCTAAGCAACAGCTCAACTCTTCCCCACAATGGTAATTGAAACGGTTCCAACATAATTATATACAAACAAGTCCCATGCAAGGCATGCTGGGAGCCAGTTTCAGTAATGTCAACATACTTGATTGGTTCATATTCACCATATCATTTAGAAGATTATCACTCCATATTTTAGTAGATTGCACATTTTTGAGAATTACATTACTTGAGAGCAAAGAAAAAAAATTGTTTAGAAAAGAAAAATTACAAATAATATGATGGTATCTGATCTGTCAGAAAAAGGTGAAAATTTAAATAGCTGCTCATGTGAAAATAATTTTATTTGGGATACTGTATGTTGTTGAGCATGAGTCAGACATTTATTCTGGCATTCATTCACACACACACACACAAATCTCTGAGAAAGTCCCTTAACCGGTGTAATTGACTTGCTGATGTACTTGGGCTACAGCTTCCGGCCGGAAGGATGCTGCTGTGTTCAGCGGAACACACACAGACACGGACACACACAGACACACACTTTCCAAAACAAAGCTCTCTTTCATGCGGCAATACCTTACTCCAAAAGTGTTCACAGTTCCTCTTTTGATCTAAATTCATGGGTCGTTTTACACATGCACGGTTTTAAAATTTACATGTGTTGCAAAATGATTTAACCTGCTTGTGGTGTATTAACCCATTTCAAGACCTCCTGTATATCTGAATCAAATGTTGGTATGTGTGCGTATCTGTCTCTTACAAGTCTAGTCTGAATTAAAGGTTGGTGTGTGTGTGTTTGTGTCTAGGTTTTAAAGTGGATTAAGTTGAATTAAATGTAATGTCTTTATGAAGAGCACAAGCTATTTTTACACTGCCAGGGGCCTTCTTTACTATATTTATATTTGTATAATATGTTTTAACCTGCAGCTCCATGCCCGTTCAAAATGAATGTGCCCTTTTAAACTTTTGACCCATTCAATTTTGATTATTAATGTTTGAAATGTTGTGTTTTGTTAGGGCTATGTACACCAGCCTTAACAGATCTACTGTATATGATGATACAAGTCAGAAGAGCCGCTGGTGCCCCCTCAAATAGAGAAGAAATGGTTGATGCCTCTGGTTATGTTCAGGCTATATCAGATGATCAGATGAGCATGGGAACTCTATTAGCATGCAAATTGGAAAACAGGGAGCAATGTTTCTTTCTCAGATTAGCCATCCCCCCACTGTATGTGACAGTGTAATACTCCTTATCAGAGCTCTGAGAAAAAGGGAAAAGAGAGAGAGAGAGATAGATAGAGAGTCAGGCAAATGTGAACCAATGGCTTCAGAGCACTTCCTGTTGGAAAGCTTTAAAATCATGGATCGTATTAGAGAACAAGTTGTACTAGAAAAATATTAGAACACTCAAGTCACACTTAAAAGTCCTGGATGTCCTTGCATTATAACACAATATCAATTATTTTAAATAAAGCACATAAATGTGCAGTAGTTGGTCCCACTTTATATTAGGTGTCCTTTACTACTATGTACTTGTGTTCATAATGTATTGCAAAACACTTTCTCTGCTAATAGGATGGGATACGGGTACGGTTAGGGACAGGTTTAAGGGTGAGGTCAACAGTGTTAGAGTCAACAGTGTAATTATAGATGTAATTACATAAATTAATTACAGCTATGATTACATGCAGTATTTTTAAAATAAGTACAAATGCAAAAACATGTATGGACACAATAAGTGCATTGTATCAAATGTTTAATTTAAATGTTCGTACATTGTAGTTAAAGACACCTGATATAAATTGGGACCCAATATTTAATATTAGTTATGGATCAGTGCAGTGACGACAAAAGTTTGCCTGTTCAGCTTAATGATGCTTATTGACAACCTCCTATTTAGACATTTGTTAGCATCCGACACTTGTTTTCATCTCTACATATTTCTGCTTGTATATTCGCACTGCTGGATTTCAGTTCAGATCAGCATATGGTATTGGTTCCCCGTTTTTGTGAATAAAGCATCTCCTTAAAACCTTGTTTATTGTTCACCGATATTCTGTTCATCTGTGACTTCTCAGACTTTCACCATCATTTTGAAAGGTCACAAGTGGGTTTTTATAATTGTGCACATTTTTTCCGTAAAATGCTTGCAAAACAATATTAGCATTTAAGTACTCAAGGGAAGTTTGTATTTATGTTGTATGTTGGGAAATTGTAATTAGGACGTCAGGTCAGAGCAAGATGGCGATGTACCCTTTCTACAAGAAATTCAGCAAGGTTTTTAACTGTATATTTCTACAAAATGATGAATAAAAATATGTGCTTTTTATTTTATTTATAAAGGTTAACTGAATTATATATTCTCATCATAACTGTACAATACAAAACTAAATTACCATAAATAAAGACACTGCTTCTATTGTGTCAGCCATATTTTCTCACTGACCCACAACTCAGAATTTAAGGCTTAAAGAAAATCCCTCTCGTAAAATCTCTTGACATTGTGGTGCCATTTATGTGTGGGCATTTCCAAGATTGCTTGAATGCACTAATTTTTTTTTATATATTTTTATGTTTAAAACAATGTGTTAGGTGCCATTTCTTTGTAATTGTTTGCTAAATTTACTAGCAATGTCTGAGTAAAGTTTTTTTCTACACAATTTATTTACACTGTGGTGCAGGGTTACTTCAGTTGCAGTTGTTCTGACAGTAAATGTTCATAAGAAATCCTATCTAGATTTTGAGTTCATTTCTGCAATATCACATGAACAAGAGTGCTATTATTAGCAAGTAACTGGCCAGTTAGTTTTTTTTTTTTTTTCTCTACCAATGAATAGTTCCAAAAGAGACAAAAACATTAAGCTTTCTGTAAGCATAACATTAGAATGAACCCAATTGGTTCTTGCAGAAGCTCAAACGTGCTGCGTAACATGAGAATGAACCTCATTGGTTCTTGCTGAAGCTCAAACGTGCTGCGTAACACGAGAATGAACCTCATTGGTTCTTGCTGAAGCTCAAACGTGCTGTGTAACATGAGAATGAACCTCATTGGTTCTCGCAGAAGCTCAAACGTGCTGCGTAACACGAGAATGAACCTCATTGGTTCTCGCAGAAGCTCAAACGTGCTGCGTAACACGAGAATGAACCTCATTGGTTCTCGCAGAAGCTCAAACGTGCTGCGTAACAAGAGAATGAACCTCATTGGTTCTCGCAGAAGCTCAAACGTGCTGCGTAACACGAGAATGAACCTCATTGGTTCTTGCAGAAGCTCAAACGTGCTGCGTAACACGAGAATGAACCTCATTGGTTCTTGCAGAAGCTCAAACGTGCTGCGTAACATGAGAATGAACCTCATTGGTTCTTGCTGAAGCTCAAACGTGCTGCGTAACACGAGAATGAACCTCATTGGTTCTTGCAGAAGCTCAAACGTGCTGCGTAACACGAGAATGAACCTCATTGGTTCTTGCAGAAGCTCAAACGTGCTGCGTAACATGAGAATGAACCTCATTGGTTCTTGCTGAAGCTCAAACGTGCTGCGTAACACGAGAATGAACCTCATTGGTTCTTGCTGAAGCTCAAACATGCTGCGTAACAAGAGAATGAACCTCATTGGTTCTCGCAGAAGCTCAAACGTGATGCGCAACACGAGAATGAACCTCATTGGTTCTCGCAGAAGCGCAAACGTGCTGCGTAACAAGAGAATGAACCTCATTGGTTCTCGCAGAAGCGCAAACGTGATGCGTAACACGAGAATGAACCTCATTGGTTCTTGCAGAAGCTCAAACGTGCTGCGTAACACGAGAATGAACCTCATTGGTTCTTGCAGAAGCTCAAACGTGATGCGCAACACGAGAATGAACCTCATTGGTTCTCGCAGAAGCTCAAACGTGCTGCGTAACAAGAGAATGAACCTCATTGGTTCTCGCAGAAGCGCAAACGTGATGCGTAACACGAGAATGAACCTCATTGGTTCTTGCAGAAGCTCAAACGTGCTGCGTAACACGAGAATGAACCTCATTGGTTCTTGCTGAAGCTCAAACGTGCTGCGTAACAAGAGAATGAACCTCATTGGTTCTTGCTGAAGCTCAAACATGCTGCGTAACAAGAGAATGAACCTCATTGGTTCTCGCAGAAGCTCAAACGTGATGCGTAACACGAGAATGAACCTCATTGGTTCTTGCAGAAGCTCAAACGTGCTGCGTAACATGAGAATGAACCTCATTGGTTCTTGCTGAAGCTCAAACATGCTGCGTAACAAGAGAATGAACCTCATTGGTTCTCGCAGAAGCTCAAACGTGATGCGTAACACGAGAATGAACCTCATTGGTTCTCGCAGAAGCTCAAACGTGCTGCGTAACAAGAGAATGAACCTCATTGGTTCTCGCAGAAGCGCAAACGTGATGCGTAACACGAGAATGAACCTCATTGGTTCTTGCAGAAGCTCAAACGTGCTGCGTAACAAGAGAATGAACCTCATTGGTTCTTGCTGAAGCTCAAACGTGCTGCGTAACACGAGAATGAACCTCATTGGTTCTTGCTGAAGCTCAAACGTGCTGCGTAACACGAGAATGAACCTCATTGGTTCTTGCTGAAGCTCAAACGTGCTGTGTAACACGAGAATGAACCTCATTGGTTCTTTCAGAAGCTCAAACGTGATGCGTAACACGAGAATGAACCTCATTGGTTCTTGCTGAAGCACGAGAATGAACCTCATTGGTTCTCGCACGTCAAGCGAACATGCTTGAGCTTCCGTTTACCACAACTGATGTGTGAGTTTATGAATGTTTAAATGTGAATAAAAGCCTAAATTCATTTTGTTCATCATATAAAGCATTCGAGTCTCTTCAGAAAATTGACTAAACCACTCAATTCATATGGATTAGTTTTATGATCTTTTTATGAACTTTTTGAAGAGTCAAAGTGGTAGTTGCATAGCTGTCAATGGAGACATTGATTTGTTTAGACCCCAGTGACAGGTAAGTTAAGGGCCAGGGTTAGGAGTTGTCCTTCCTGGTGAATTATTATTATTTTTTTAAATCATATAAATTTGCACGATTCAAATCATACAAATTCATACGAAGTAGCCACATCATAAAATACTTATTAATTACCGTGAGATCGGGTTGGCTCATACTAAACTCATCAAGAGTTAACAAGTTGCCAACTGCTGCAGGACACTCGAGAGATTTCTATGTTCAGGGGGAATAAAGGGGAGTCTGAATTCCCCCGCATTATGAACATGGCACTTGCGGGAATTATTAACATTGTACACATTGCCAGCAACCTCGCGCCACATTTCCAGCGCTGTAGATAGGCTATACAGATCATCTATAGCAAGCAGAAATCCGAAATTTACCTTAAAATGTTTCTTCAAATTAGAGGAAGAATTAAATGCTGATATCTCGATTGAATTGATGCTTGAAGGATGTGCCTCCATAACAGCCATGATTAACAGCAGTTGGCGCCATCTACTGCTGTGTTTAAAGGTTTCTATGCGCGATTTGATTTGACGAAGTCACGAGATCGAATACTTTCTCCCTATCCAATCACCTTGATGCATAAAAATTTAATTAAAACAAGCATGTAATGACCCCAAATGGAAGGAAAATAGCAGAGTAAAAGTACAGTTACATCACTTAAACTTTACTCAAGTACATAATTTTAAAACTACTTAATTACAGTAATGTGAGTACTTGTACTTCGTTAATTCATACCCCTGACTGCTAAGCAATGAACGACTGAAAGCCAACGTGGAACATCAAATGAGTGGAACAAAGTAATCAGCTCTACTCAGCTTGCTCGAGTTCGAGTGAGAAAAAAAAACTTGCTACATACAAAGTCTGCTCTTTGCAGCGTTTCCAATCCACATCATTCACATAATCTGGAACAAACAAGCACGCTACAAACGGATAAACATTCCAGTGCTGTTGAATATTGAATATCAGTGTTCTTGGAATTGATTGATGTATAAAACTGAAGTTGATTAAAAAAAAAAAAAAAAAAAAAAAAAAAAACATTTCTACAGTATTGATTAGTTTCTATATATTTGTTTTATTAAGGAATGCACACAAGGACACAATGCACAAAAAGTTAAATCTGCCCTTTATATGTCAAGATATTTTCCTGACTATCACGCATATAAGCACTGATAGATAATGTGAGATGCACATTATGCTTATATTTCAAGCATAAATAAGTGGCCAACCGAGTCACCGATGCTCACTTCTCACTGGCACACAAGTTCCTTGTAGCCATTTAAAGGAGGCTAATTGAAAACACTCTTCTGTGTGAACAGATGACACACACACACTTACACACAGCAAGCTCCTCAGAGCCATTTAAAAGGAGTGTAATTGAAAACACTGGTCTGTGTGAACGGATGTGGGCATGTATCCAGGACGTATTCCTGAAATTCTTTCACTGGAGACAGAACCAGATGAGCCTAGAACTGAAACCAGATGGCCATGGAAGAAGAGGGACGTTTTAGTGCGAGGAACAGGCCAGGTAAAGGTTGATCGTACACTTGCTTTGCTTTCAGAGAGTCAAAGATGTGTTCAATATGGAAACTTGTCCATATGAACATTTCAGAGATCGATAACCTAAAAGGAATGTACATCTTTCAGGAGTTTCCTCAGATGTAATGGACGAAAGCCATAACAAATGACAAGTTGACAACTCATCATATTCATCATAATTCACAAAGAATTTATGTTCTGACCATAAATAAATACCATATTGTTGTGATAACTTTAGCAGCACACATCCTTTCCAATTCATGAGACTAACTAATTGCTGATCTTCTTGAGATAAAAATGATGACCATAGTCATTGGCAGCTGAGTACATTTTGACTCAAGAGATTAATATTTAAATGTTCCATCTAATACCACTGAAATAATAACTTGCAATGTAATGACAAGAAAACAATTTCTTCATTATGTGCACCCACTGTTGTCCAATTCATAAATTATTGATTCTTATGAACCAGTTCTGTTTTAGTTCAACTGATTGAACTGATTTAGTAGAACTGATTTCAGTAACTTTTTCCACAAATGATAAACCTACTCCTACACACCAAACTCAGATACTTAATATGTTGTGTTATACGACACAATTCGGATGCAGCTCATTTCCCCTCAAGAGGTAAGGGAAATTCATTGTTCTTAGACTAACTTTGTGGTTTTAAAGTTAGTATGAAACAGAAGTTGCGAAAGTCTTTTCTTCCCTATTGTGACGTGTATCCAAGTGAAATGGCTTCTCGATCTGATTTTTTCCATGGGGATTTGATTGGATGGTTGTGTTTTGCTGTTGGTGGATCTCGTATGAGTGACAGGTTGTCCCAACTTTGTGCCATTAAACACATCATAAGAGAAGAGAAGAGAAGAGAAGAGAAGAGAAGAGAAGAGAAGAGAAGAGAAGAGAAGAGAAGAGAAGAGAAGAGAAGTCACTGCAAGAGGGTTTAAAGATTATGAGGGCACATAAATTAAAAAAAAAAAACGTGTGCACGGATGAATCTTTTATAATAAATACTGCAATATTCCATTAAAAAAGATTTTCATGCTGACTTTAATCCTGTGCGAATCGAAGATGTCCATTTTTTTATTTTTTTTATTTAATGATTGATTGATTGATTGATTGATTGATTGATTGATTGATTGATTGATTGATTGATTGAGGCAACCATCTTCTTCTTTTTTTTTTTTTTTTTTTGGCTAACTCTAAGAAAACTAAGGCCATCTCTGAACTAATCCTGTCCAGATAGGAATGCCTGTGATTGTGGTATAGCCTACTATTATTTTCCACAACGCTTCTCCTTGGTAAATTACCACCTAATAGCAGTGACAGGTAAGATATTATGGACATGAATGTGTACAGGAATTATGGTACAAGTGTGCCACCTCTCATATTCCTCTTTCCACCCCATTTATAATTTTCTAGATCTGCTCCTGTAGTCCTTATATAAATAAAGTAAATTTATTCAAATTTGAATATATACCTATGTCATTGAATCAGATGAGTTAATGATTCAATGACTCATTGGAGTGAATAGCATGTTTGTTTCATTCCTGAATTAATTTGTGTTTTTTAACAAATCAGTTGAATGATGATTCATAAAGACGGTCACTTGTCCACAACTGGTGTAACAATGTAAAAACAATGTAAAATTTCCATTACCAATGCACAAACTGACGGTCTGTATGGAAAGCGCAATCACAGACAAGCAGAGTGATGCAAGCACTGAAAGGTCCCAGTGTTGCAGTTGGATGCTACTCAATCAATCAGATTCAAGCAAGACTGGTTGCCCACTGAAGCTAAGCAGGGTTGAGCCTATCAGTGCCTGGATTGGAGACCTCCTGGGAAAACCAGGTTGCTGCTGGAAGAGGTGTTAGTGTGACCAGCAGGAGGTGCTCACCCTGTGGTCTGTGTGGGTCCTAACGCCCCAGTATAGTGATGTCAAAAAGCACTGTCCTTCGGATGAGATATTTAAACCGAGGTCCTGACTCTCTGTGGTCATTAAAAATCCCATGATGTCCCAATTTGTCCATTGGCCTCTATCCATCATCATGGCCTCCTAATCATCCCTATATATACTGATTGGCTTCATCACTCTGTCTCCTCTCCACCAGTAAGCTGGTGTGTAGTGGGCGTTCTGGCGCAATATGGCTGCCGTCGCATCATCCAGATCGATGCTGCACATTGGTGGTGCTTAAGGAGATCCACCCTTCCATATGTAAAACGCTTCGAGTGTCGAGAAAAGTGCTATATAAATGTAATTAATTATAATATAATATAATATAATATAATATAAAGATTATGAACAACACTACATTAAATAAGAGATGTAGAGATATACTTGGAGAATTTGAGAGTACTGAACTTTGTTCAGTAACTAGGCAACTGCACTTTTCTGTTTGTAACAGCTGATTTGATAATGTATGGTTTTTCATTTCTCTAAGACTAAACTGTTCCCATGATAGCATTTCACACAGATGTCTTGAAAGCAAACTAACTTCCCATTATGTACATCAAGTACATCAGCTAACCTGATGTTTAAAATCTCGCAGGGTGGCAAGCCTTCCCATGGGGCTTTATATTTAATCATTAAATGCAGTTCAAATGCCACACACAGTAGATCTAAACTCAAAAGGCTCACGCAATACAGCCTGGCTCGCTTTGACTATTTAGCTTTTAATGCAGTTTAGCATTAAATCAAATATGTTCCTAATATGTCTGAGCTGTTGTGGTGAGGGAAAGCAGAAAGACCCAAATGCAACAATTGAAAACACTGATCAAGATGTATCACGATAGCCTCCAGGGAACATGGACCCAAGCCCACTGGAGAGGAGATGAAGACAAGCTAAAGATTCAGAAGAAACAAAGACAGATGCACTTGCTCATATTCTAGAAGCGAGAGGTGAGGTAGCTGTGTGTACATCTTCAGTACCTCTGCAAAATTACTATTCTTAGAATAGATTTATTCACGAATGTGTTTGGACTTTGAATTGAAGTGAATCTCTTCCAGCCTGGACCTACTGATAATCTGCTGCGTTCACGGCTTCACGCCATGTCGTAATTACCGTAATTACAAGATGACAACACGTCACATTCTACCCTGAGCTGTTCGGAATTATGCGTTTCTATGGCAACACTATCAACACCAAAATGAATTTTCAGCAGTCAGGTGGTACAAGTCAGAGCTCTCAGAAAATTCTAAGTTTTCAAGTTGTAACTATGAGTTCTGAGGATGTGAATGTAAAAATTACCATAATTCCGACATGGCGTGAACACACCTGAAATCAGTGATTCCCATGGGGGTACTTAAAGGGTTAGTTCACTGAAAAATAAAAATTATCCCATAATTTACTCACCCTAAAGCCATCCTACGTGTATATGACTTTCTACTTTCAGCCAAACACAATCGGAGTTATATAAAAAATTATCCTGGCTTTTCCAAGCTTTATAATGGGAGTGAATAAAGCCTGAGTATTGATGAATGCGGAAGCGTAGAGGATAGAGCAGAACAAAACACTGGTCACGAATTAGAAGTCTAAAACGAGAATTTTTAAAGAGAAATGTGGGACAAGCTTGAGTTTGTTGCTCAGCCCTATTTGTTTGAACCGTGAGAGGTGTCTACTCTCACCTAAGCTATACTCCTACATCCTACGTCAAGCTTCGGGTCAGAGGTCACGTTTATGCTGGAACTGGAACTGGACTTGCATACAGCCATTACCGGAAGCCAGTGATTATAGTTTATAAAGTTACAAATATTTTCTTACAAAAACCCCTCGCTTCGCTTCAGAAGGCCTTTATTAAAAAAAAGTCCAGAAGCATCACAGCAGCCAAGCCATAAAATTTAACTGTAGCCTTTTTAGTACAGGTGCGCAGATTGAGTCAGCGGGCAGTCAGGCTCTGTAATAGAAATGCAAGGGCCTCAAACCAAATTTGTCGAGGGGATTTGATTCTTTCTCATTCTGTAGGACTAAACAGCGTCGACATTTCCGCCCAGTGAGGGAAAGACATGCTTCTATGTGATATTCATCTGGAGCTCAGATGTGAACGCACATGTCCAAATGACAACCTTGACTAGGCCAATTCTCACTCACCCCTGCAGACTGGGGGACTTTCCATGACTTTGTACATATTAGGTGAAAATCTCTGGTTTAGTCGATCTATAAGGCCTGGAGGATATGTACTGCACATACAACTAAATGTATTGCACTTGAGATGGAAGCGCTCGGGTATGAGTCTTGTGATTCAAGACACTCAATGAAAGAGCTCAAAGACTTGTAGAAGCAATCTAAAATGGCATGGTTGCTTCAGTTTTCATCTCATGTTCAAAACACTATCTCACTATCATTCACATCAAACAATATCGGTTTGGTTTAGGTATGGTTTAGTGTAGGTGGCATGCTATTGTCAAACACGATACGATAGAGCATTAAAGTTGGCATGAAACAGAAGTTGTGATAGTCTTTTCTTCTCTATTGTGATGCATATCCCAGTGAAACGGCATATCTAACAAGAAAAAAATATAGGTCTGGACTTGATTTTGTCCATAGGAAAGTTTTATTCTAGCTTCATGCATTCTTTTTTTTCAACACTTGAATGTGGGTAAGTTTCATTACAAAAAGCAACATTTTGAGCAAAAAGCTAAAAAAAATCTAGTTTTTGCCAAAGACTACATCCAGATCGGATTCAGAACGATGATCTAAATATAGATGGAGTAGATTGAAATTCACAGTCCTATAGCTCGACCTGGGTCGACATTTCATTCAGTAACATTAGACAGTTTTGATTTATATGCTTGTTGATGATTGCGTTATTTTATATATGCATCTGCTTAACTATGCTATCACTTGTTTCTGCTTCTTCTTCGCATGTCTTTTGATCAGGAGATTCAGTACTCTTTCAGAAGATGCGTAATAGCTCCCCCTACCGTATAACAGTAAAAACATGAAAAGCCTGAAATTTCCATCAATGGCAGGGAAAGAGTTAACTGAATTGTTGGATCATGGTAGTTTCCTATTGGTCAATCTCATGTGAGTGACAGGTTGTCCTGCCCTCACGAATTGTCAAGAATTGTCCATTTTTGATTTCATGTCGACCTTTAGTGGCACTCATTGGACATTTAATTTGCCGCTATACGTACAACAACCAAAGTAATGAAATGTTGCCACATTGATGTTAATCTGTTTCAGAGAAATTTGAACAAGGTTTTAGCACCACTCCCTGGACATTTAACTTTTAAAGTGCAAAAGGAAACGTAATATAATTTAAAGTCATTGGGCCTTATCATACACCCTGCGCACCCAGGCAAGTGTTTTTTGCTAGTTTCAGGCCGACGCAGTTTTCATTTCACATCCTGCGCCATGTTGTTTAAATGCCAAATGCATTTGCGCCCATTTGTGCACCCATGGGCTGCTGGTCTGAAAACGAGGTGTGTTCAGATGCATTGTTGGCGCGTTGCTATTTTGAAGCAACTGAAATAGACTGCGCCAATATTTTAGTAATGTGTAAGCATAAGTAATGTGCGTCTATAGGCGGGTCCACAACGCGCGTACACTTTGTCCAGTAGATGGTCTGCTCATGCACTTTAACCTGTGCACAACAAATCCGTTTTCTTCGCTAGAAAAGCGTTCAGTTTTTCCACTTGCAAATACCACCATGTAAATAGCGAATCTGCCATGGAACAACACAATGCAACTGGCTTTTAAAGGGAATGGGAGATGAGACTCTTATTGGTTTATTGCACATTACGCCCAAAACAAACCCATTTCACAATAAGAAAATACGGACAACCCTTTTACACCAATGCGCTGGGTGGGCCTACCATTTGTCCCGTCGTTAAACTAGCAAAAGTGGATTCGGACACGCCCTAAGTGCAGACCATGCACTTAGATCGTTAAAATAGGGCCCTAAATGTTGTGAATGAAGTGCTGTCACCGTATAAGAAATCCAGCCTTTATCTACGTAAACATTTATTAAGACTCATATTCCTCACATTCAGTGACAGCAATTTGCTTGTTACTGTACAAGTCAAAGAAAACCAATACTAGACACATAAAGGCAGTTTAAAAGGCTCTTTGAGTGACATATGCAAGTGCTCTGACCGTTTCATGCCCTCCCTGCTGAACGCTGTGAATCCAGTGCAGTAGGTGGATGTGATACAGTGCAGAGCTCAGAAACTCTTTCACCCTGAATCCGGTTTAATAAAACCAAGTTATTGCCTCTAAAGCACCATTAAAACTCTTTATAAAAGGATCATGGCATGCACAGAACCGCTGCGCTCTCATGGCTAATACCACTGATATCCTTCTGAGTACCCCAGGGGGTCCATGAAGAAGATTTATGATATAAAGCTTTAACTATTTTACATGTTCATTACATTTCGAACACTCTGATGAAATTTGAAGCATAGTGTAATGCGTTTGTGTTAATTTAACATTATGTAATAATGTAGTCATTTTGAACGTTACCTGGAAAAACATTTTCTATCATGGGGGTTCCTGTGTTGACTGGAGAGACTATGGGTCTGTAAAACCCCTGATAAAGAACATGCATGTTTCCAGGTTAAAGAAAACGTTATGGCATCTTTATGAAAGACCACCCTTTCTCCTAGTCTTTACAATGGGGAATCTTTCAGCTCCAGTGTATTTAAAAGGGGTACAATGAGGCTAAAGGCCCCCCGAGGTAAAAGGTTCTTTTGAATTTTTTCCCCTCCCAAAGTGCTAAATAGCAACAAAACTCATTTCCTGCACATCAAACTATCAGAGTTGAATTAGCACTGCCAAGTTTGCAGTGAGAACACCTGTTTGTCAGTATGTACTTGCGCAATTGACATGATCCATATGGTCACTGCATGCAAGAAAAGCTTGATCTTGAGCTCATTTGATCTAGCATTCTATCATTTTTAAATGTTGCATAATTCATAGTTCAATAGTAGGCTACTTCAGTAACTACCGAATAATACAGTACACTTCCATTCACAAGTTTGGGGTCGGAAAACACCAAACATCAAAAATACAGTAAAAACAGTTCTGTTTAGTTTAGTTCCTGTCGTGTCTGCTTGACTTCCATGGCTATTAGTTATCATTTGGTTCAGCTGTTCCTGTTTAGTTCCGTCAGTTAACCTGTGTATACTTCCTGTTTTGTTCACATTGTTCCGTGTCGTAGATGACTAATAGTTGTAATATCTGTTCCCCTAAGTTTTCCCTTGATTTAAAGACTAGTTGTATCTTATTCTCCTGTGTTGTGAGTTCATTTACAGCTACCCCTGACAAATATTGTGGAATATTATTATAATTTTAACCAACAGTTTTATACTTAAATATATTTTAAAATGTCATTTTTTCCTGTGAACTTTCAGCATCTTTATGCAGTTTTCAGTGTCACATGATCCTCCAGAAATCATTCTAATATGATGATTTGCTGCTCATGTGAATGAGAAGTGTGCACCTTCATGGAGTGAATCAGGATAAGATTCGCAGCAGTTAATAACTTATTCTGCTTTGTACTTCATACAAATCTATTATACTGTATACCGCCAGAAAGGACACATCCTCATTTTGACTTCTTTTGCTATCACTTATCGAATGTTTTGCAATAAATAAATGATTGTCTATCTTATGTTTTTCTAAAATTTTTTCAAGAAATGGTTATGGTTTAGAGGCAGAAGTGGGATTAGCAGCTCAAAATGCTATATTGTTACTGAAATTATAATTTTCCTAGACATTTTCTCTATAAAAGCTATTCTCATTTTCATATTCTCTATAAAATAGTTATGTCCAGGTTTGGGGTAGGGTTAAGAAATCTAAAATTTATCTATAAAATGATAAAAGGACAATTATATAAATATCTTTATGATATAAAACATTTGTTAATATTTTACGTTTCTTTTTAGCCGTAAATATGTTGTTTACATTTATCAATCTGTACATATTGTACGTTTCATAATCTATACAAACATACAAACATGTATGTTTTGAACCTCTAAATGTTACTTACCTACAAATTAACAATCTGACCAGGCTGAAATTCTAACATCAATGATAAACTAAATGCTGTGAAAATCTCTACATCTAAATAACTAGGTTGCCGATGCACACCTGCTCTCGAGTGTTCACGGACCGGATTTGACTGTTCCAATATGGCGGATGGCTTGCGGCCCATAGAAACACAAACACTAATGAGGCATCTATGTATACACATCTATGGTCAATACGAGCGATAAAGTTTGACACGGAGCAATCTCGAACCTCAGAGAAATCACCCGTTTAACCCTCTGGGCTTCTTCGTACAATAGTCACACTTAGCTTCCTCCCGCCCGAAAACGGGCGAAGCCTTAAAATTTTACTTTACTTTTTCCCAGGATAACCAATCAAATATATTTTTGTTCTATAATGTTTTCTGATTATTATTTAGAATTTTTAGAATTTTTTATGATACTTTGCATTAATTATATAATTTTTATGAGCTATTTTTTCCATTAGAATTAATATATATATTTTTATTTTATTTAATTTATTTTTATTTTTCAATAAATGCAACATTTCACATCAAAATAGAGTGCAGGCCTAAAAAAAAAAAAATTTCAAGTGAGAAGAGCGCCATCTAGTGGCTTCAAAATGTATTAATTTGTGTCATGTCCTATAACCGCCTATAGGCGGCCTATAGCTTTTTTATTTATTTATTTGATTTATTCCCATTCGGAAAGAAAAAAATGTATTACTAAGCAACCACTGAATGGAACAACACAAATTATATATCATTTTAAAGCTTAGGATCTCTTTTTAATGTATCTAATTACATTTATTAACTCCTAACGAGTGCTCAGTAATCCCTCTAAAACCGAGTGTACCGCCAGCAGGCGCCACCTAGCTGCGAAAATATTCTTTACCATATTTTTAAAAAATCTTGCCTTGATTAACACAAAGTTGATGTCATTTGAAAGCTTAGAGTCTGAACTTTACAGTGAATGTATCCACTTTGAAAAACTCTTAAGTATTGCTGAGTTATTTGCTGATAAATAGAATTTCTTTTTTTTCATAATCTATAAAATAATGTACTGCAATGTGTCAAAAACATCATACAGCTCATGAAACATTCTCAGATAATTGAAAATGGCACTTAATTTTTTACAGCATATTATTACAATTAAAATGAGCCCAAAATTAACATAATCTATTGCTTTTATGACAAGATATTCTTCATGGAGAAAAAAATGCCCATGAGGGGGTGTCAAAGACTGTACAAAAAGGCTGTCTCTTTTCCAAATGCTGTAACTTTTGATTCCTTTATCCAAAAATTATTATTTTTTTATCCAGATGCAGCTAACATGTAGGGGGACTTCACTAAATAAGAATTTTCCTCCTACCTTATTTCCTTCCTGAGTTATTCCATGACAAATAAGAAAGATATGCAAAATCATAATAAAAATTATATATATATATTGTCTTTTATCCACTGTTTCTTGGCAGGACAATGTCCAAATGTAAAGTAATTTATATTTTCAAAAAATTTAAAAAGAGTTCTTTCAAACGATACCTACCTTTTGACTCTCCTTGCTATAGTTTTGGAGTTATTATGATTATATAATTTTTATATAGTTTGGGGCAAAATTTGCTGTTTCAGTCTTACCAGTTCATTTCTCTCTCTGTGTGTGTGTGTTTGTGTGTGTAGGTGTGTGTGTGTGGGGGGGAGGGTGTCTTATTTGCACTCTTGATGTTCTAGAGTGTCACCCCTTCATTGCTGTACACTTTTTTTCAGCACAGTGGCTGATCTGTAGCTTGTACCACCAAAAGTTTCTCTGAGTTTTCCTATTTTTTCGTATTTCCCATTCATTTCCTATGTCGCCCGTTTTCGGGCGGGAGGAAGCTAAGTGTGACTTTTTTTTTTACGACCCTTTAACATATCAGAATCATCTCCTTGATTTTTTTGTGTGTTCATATAGGTAATAAAACAAATGTCACCAAGTTTCACCCCCATCCGATGAAGCAAAAAAATTAAACAATTCGAAACGTTCAAGTTTTCGCCCGTTTTCGGGCGAAGAAGCCCAGAGGGTTAAGAAAATAAAAAGCCAAATAGAGGATAATCTGCTGGCAAAAGAGAACACGAACAAAACCAGAATCACAATTTGCTGAGAGATTTGACATGTTGTAAAAAGCGATTCAAAGATGGCGTTTTTATTAGCTACTCAACTGGCAAATAATTTATTTTATTGAACTGATAAATTGCCATGTAGCTCTCTCTAACATAGTTCACAGTAAAGCATTATGTATTTGGGGTTATTTCATTATGGTTTTTGTAGTGCTGTGCTGGATTTTACTTTCAACTAATCGTCTTTTTTTAACGTCTTCAGATAGTCCGCTTGAGAGCCTTTCCATCTAAACTGGTTATATCTCTTAAGCCTAAATTTTTTATGAGCAGTAAGCTCTCTTTGGGCAGGATATCAGTTATAAAAAATTGCAACGTTTGACCATGTCAGACTGGCAATGAGTCATAACAACTTTTGTAATGTCATTAATTTAAAAATATCAGTGTGTACAATTAGTCAAAACAACAGTATAAAATAATGCACTTACATGCTCAGATTACGGTAAAAAAAAAAAAAAAAAAAAATTGGACTTCCATGTGTTCATAGATGACGTGAAACGTCAAAAGACCCTCAGTGACTAAAAACTCTAAGGTTGCCAAAGGATGAAATATCTATTGCAACTTAGTATTCTATTACTGGTAAGGAATACATGTGTTGTGTTATGAGGTACAGAGTGTGCAAAGTAGACTAAAGTTCCAATCACAATGGAAATTAATTTGTGAAATATGTCTGGCGTTGTAGCTCCAGGATGTTGTCTGTGCTATACTCAAAGCAGAATAATAACGAGTCCTTATAAAATACTTAAGAGGTTATGAAATGCTAAATAATTAAATGAACAGAACATTTTTCTGCCATTTGCTGAAGTGGTTGTTATGAATAAGTGTGTAATTAAATGTTTCTTACAGTAACTTGCTATATCAAAAGTATTGCATTAAAATGCCAAAATTGCCTCTACATTGATATCACTTATAGGCTTGAGGGCCTTTTGCCTCGAACTGTTGGGCTTTTTAGTCTTTGCATTTGCATTTTTAATGTTTTGAAATGAGTCTCTTATGTTCAGCAATGCTATAAGCAATACTGTGAAATATGTAAGAGATAATATAGAGCGAGGCGGTTGTTATAGCAAATACAACCCCGACAGGCTGACCAGGAACCCGGCGCGAAGCGGAGCTTGAATAAGTCTGAAGGGGTTGTATTCGCTATAACAACCGCCTCGCTCTACATTATCCCACTTATTACATGGCTACCCACCAAATAAATCAATAATTTGACACAAAATATTGATTTAAAAAGGAGTTTATTGATTTAAAAACGATTGTATTGCTTCCGCTAAAGAAAATAGTCTGTTCCGTCTCTACGGTTAGAATCCTGCGTCCATAGCAACGCTCTGTTTTTAATGGCAACGGTGTGTTATACTTCACAGCGGTCTGTTATCAAGAAATAACAAACCGCATTCTACATTAGAATTCAACCAAGCCATGTAATAAGACCATTTAAAATATCTGTTTTCTATTTTTAATATATTTTAAAATGTAATTTATTCTTGTGATCAAAGCTGAATTTTCAGCATCATTACTCCAGTCTTCAGTGTCACATGATCCTTCAGAAATCATTATAATATGATGATTTGCTGCTCAAGAAACATTTCTGATTAAGAGCCAATCGCCGATTGGTAAAGTCATTGAATCACTGCAGCTGCTGTAGAAGCTGTGCATGCGCATTGGCGCATTGTCTAGCCTGAAGAGAAAAAGTGAGCATAAGAAACATAATTTATTTTATTGAACTGATAAACTGCCATGTTGCTCTCTCTAACATAGTTCACAGTAAAGCATTATGTATTTGGGGTTATTTCATTATGGTTTTTGTAGTGCTGTGCTGGATTTCACTTTCAACGTAATAGTCTTTTTTAACGTCTTCAGTTGTCCGCTTGAGATCCTTTCCTAAACTGGTTATATCTCTTAAGCCTAAATGTTTTATGAAATATTATTTATTTTTTGTCATACATTTGGCCCAGCAAAAGAAGAAGAAGAAAAACAAACATTTCCTGTAGGCTGGGCCTTTAACCCTGGTGTACCCTACATTTGTTCTGCCGATGGTTCCTTCAGATTATCTGTCCAGACTGTCTCTGTAAAGAACAACAGACATCTGTGCCTTCTCAGTCTCAACCTGACAACCTGTCAGACTCCATGTTGTATGTTGAACTGGTTCTTCTCTCAGTGACAGGGATTTGCATCTTGGCTGTGCGTCAAACTCACCTCCCACGATGCTTAATGCAGGGCCCAGAAATCAGCAAAGGTCGCTTCAATTTCACACACACTTTACTTTTCTCATTCCAAAATGTAAAAGTAGAAGGAACATCTCTTGTAATCCAAACAGATCAAAGCTGTAGCTGCTCATTGTTGGGCTTTTATGAAATGCCTGTGGTTCTGATACAATGAGCTGGCGATATCCCTTTTCTCTTATTCATTAACTCGATTAGTCATAAAGTGATTACCTGCGCAGTTTCCTCTGGGATTGAGATAATGCTAGGTTAATACATTTAGGATGTGAAATCTATTCAGGGTTAACACTGGTCCACTGCCAGGAGAGGCAGAGATGTTCTAATGTCTTCTGTACATGTAGGTGCATAAAATGAGTGCATAAGCCGTATTCAGAACAACAACAATTTTTCTAAACAACTTTTACGTTATAATTCCTATCATCCGACGACTGGTTGGAATCTATTCCATCAAAGGGAATCGACTCCTCTTTAATAGCCTTTTTCAGTTTAGTAGAGATAATCATTAATAGGTTGGTTTCACGTGACGTCACGCTGCTGCATCGCGAGAGCGCGGAATTCAGATGGAGGGCAGGAAGTGAAATAGCTGAGGATCTGCCGTCTGAAAATGCCAATGTTTTGTGTAGTTTACGGCTGCTCCAATCGTTCTAATCGAAAAAAGGGAAAGGGTTTTTATAGAGTACTGAAGATTGTCACTCATAAAGGTGAGAAATGTAAAAAGCTCACAGAACAACGCCGTAAAAAGTGGATTTTTAACGTAAGTTACGTCTGCGATCGGGAGGAGCAGAGTCTGTTAATGCCCGTGTCTGCAGCGACCACTTCGTCGGAGGTATGTTAGCTAGCCAACGTGTTTTTTGTGTCTGTGTTTATATAGCATTAGGTTGTCGTTAAATGCTCATTTACTTACTAATTTACCGTCAGTGAAACGTGACCCAATTCCTATTTTTTGCTCATATGCGACACAGATCCGATGTGTTCTATGACAGTGTAAACAGGGGAAAAAACGCATGCATTCGGATATTTCCAGATCGGTTTCAGGCCTCATTCATATGTGGAAATAAATCGGATATGTGCAAGTGTGACTGTCATGTAAATTGGCAGATCGGATTTTCTGAGGCATTAGGCAATGTCTCCGCGGTTAAAGCCAATATTTAAACATATGCTCCCACCAGTCCTGAGATCTCTCACACACACAATAACTGAAGCATATGTGCAATGATGGCGCTTTTCGTCCTCCTCCGCCTCATAATCATGGTGATGTTTGGCGAACTTCGCATATATCACAGAGCTAGGATCAAGCATATTTCACGTTCGTCCATCTGTGCAAGAGAATTGAACCCTTTAAGCATGCGCGATGTTTCAGATAGTATGGCAAGTGTAAACACATGAATCGGATATGGGTCAGAGTTGAAAGAACGTGTAAACGGACGGTCAAAAAATCGGCTAAAGGTACAATACGGACACTCCGCAACGGTTTCCTCCATAGACGTATTCTCCGTGTTTACTTCTTGCCCTCCATCTGAAATCGCCCCGCCTTCGCGCGTCATCATAATCACGTGACTGAAACCCACCTATTCGCCTTTTGGTTGCTCATTATTATGGCGGATGGTTAGATTTGAACGATTTGTTTCAATGAATCAGTTAAGTCTTTCCCCGCCAGTGCTTTTTAAAAAGTTGCAAGCCAATGCCAGCGTTTTTGATCATTTTCACAAACTTTTCTTGGCTCCCAGAATATTTTGTTGTATGAATAGCTGAACATGCAATATATCAAAAGAAAGAACAGACCCTCTGCTTTTAAACAAACACACACACACAAAAAATTATTCTAGCTTCATGCATTCTTTTTTTTCTTTTTTTTTTATCAACACTTGAATGTGGGTGTTTAATAAAAAAGCAACATTTTGAGCAAAAAGCTGAAAAAAAATCACGTTTTTGTAAAAGACTACATCCAGATCAGATTCAGATCGATGATCAAAACACAGATGGAGTAGACAGAGTCCTTCAACACCTCCAAAGCTTCACAGTCCTATAGCTCGACCTTGGTCGACATTTCATTCAGTAACATTAGGCAGTTTTGATTTATATGCTGTTTAATGTTGATGATTGCAGTGTTTTATATATGTATTTATGCTATCGCTTATTCTGCTGCTTCTTCGCATGTGTTTTGATCCAGAGATTCAGTACTCTTTCTGTCACAGTGTCTGGTTTGTGTTCCCTGGGTAAACACTAGAGGTCCCCTTCCCTCACGGTGTCACTCACTCATGAACTGCACTGTAAACCCGAATAAGTAAGCAGAACTCAAAAAATGTAAGGCAATCGATTGCCTCAATTTATTTAAGTTTTGAAATTCAAAGTTTAAGTAAGCAGAACTGGCAGATTATAAGTTTGTACTTAAACATTTCAAGTTAAGTTAACAATTAAAATCAGAGTACACTATTTCATACATTTAACTTAAAACCTTCATGTAATCTCAATGTGAACACTTTCATTAGTATTAACTTATAGTTTTAATAAGCTAGTTTGCTAACATACTATTATGTTATCATGCTAACAATAGTATGTTATACAGCACTTGCTGCATGAGTGCAACAATATAAAGATTTTATTTGCTCTCAAATCAAGCCACATGCACCACTTGTCACCATGATGGTAACTATCCTAAAACCAACATTAACAGAAATTCTTCTAAATTAGCATAACAAAACATTAATCAATACTCAATCTCCCACTTAACATTAATCTTGCACAAAAAACCCCCAAAACATTATATTACACTTAATTTTAGCATTTAATCTCCCATTCAAGTGCCTTTGGCAAAGCATGCTGGGAAATAGACATCCCAGCCATTTCAGTTAGACTTAAGTTTATTTAAATTAAAATAAATTATTTCATAAAACTCAAAACAATGAAACAGTTCAGTTTACTTAAAATATATCAGTTCTGTGAACTTGAAAGAAAAAGAAAGTGCTAAATACTCATAAAAGTTAATTTGACTGAACTAATTAGTTTAATTTAAGTTTGTCCTACTCAAACCAATTAATTATTTTGAGCGTTAGGGTTTACAGTGTGCAATTCCCACAATCCTGTCTGTACTCATCACTGTTCATTGCACCCAGCTGTTCCCCATTATCATTGTTAGTTTCTGTGTGTATAAAAACCCTGTCTGTGTTAGCGTTTGTTACGGAGTCCTTGTTTAGTTCACTCCACTTCCTGAGGTTAGTCTTGTGTGTTCCTGTTTGTTTCTTGTTTTTGGATTACTTATATGGATATTGACCTATTGCCTGGATTGGATGTACGAATACGGATTACCCTTAAATAAAAGCTGCATTATTGGATCTACTTTTGTCTTCATGTGTGCGATCGTGACACATTCAGAAGATGTGCAATACCCCTACCGTATAACAGAGAAAAAACACTGAAAGTCTGAAAATTCCACCAATGGCGGGGAAGCGTTTTCTCACAAATTACGGAAATTTCCATCAATGGCGGGGAAAGAGTCGGGGGGAAAAAAAGTGTTTCAGCCTTTCTTCTACGCCGTCGCATAATGATGTTGTCGCTTACATATTGCTAACAATTCGGTATCATGGCATGTCATGCCTAAAAATAAAATACACAGGTTTACACTTACAAATAATCAGATGGAGTAAAAGAGTATGCGTATTTGGCATGCTGTCCGAAGGGAGGGATCCGAGCTCTGGATTTGTCCCGAACCCAGAGTACTCCCCCGTATCCCTGGCTGAGATAGGAACCAGCCAATAGTGATGATTCGGGATGGCGGAGGGATACAGAAAACTGTCGAGGTGAGTCGGCTATGTGTATATATATATATATATATAGGCCTCCTCTCGTTCTGATTGGATAGATCATTTAAACATTTTCCTCCTGAACTTAGTTAATAAAACATCATATGAGTCATATGTGAACTCATATTGCTAATTAAGATTATTACCTTTCATTCACCTACTTACTGAGGTTTGTCACAGTTTCATTCAGTGATCTTGCATGTCTAATAGCATATGACTGGCAAATATTGATTAGCCTACTTCTTGGAGTTTCCAACATTAAAATTTGCACCACACAAATAAAGAGATTGATTTTTTTTTTAAAAGGATGAAACTGATTAGTTTTGTTGTCCACAGTGGGCAGTTTGGAACGCCACTCTGGAGTACATGAAAGGATAATAGATACTGATAATAATCAATGAATACTAAGTTTAAAATTATGTAAGACTTCATATCATGTAGTCACAGTGAGAGTTAGGTGAACTTCCCAGACAGCAACTGATACCCCTTTTCCACCAGCATGAACCGGGTGCTAGTTCAGAGATATAGTGCTCTTGCTGGTTTGGAGTTGGTTCGACTGGCGAGCCAGCCTTTTAAGAACCGGTTTGCCTTTCCACAGACTAGAGAGCCACCACAGAGCCAGGTCTTATGTCACTATATGTCTCCTCTTTCCCAACAACACTGGCGCGGCAGTGCCAAACACAAACACTATCAACAATGGCGGACGCTGCGTTACTATTGATGCTCGTGGCTCTGCGAACCTATTTCGTCATCCACACACGGCAAATCCAACGTGTTCGTGCAGCTCACCGTAATTTGTATCTAGACGGATATTACAATCGAGAATAACGGTAAGTACATAACATATTTTTATTATTAACATCGTTTTGGGTGTCGAAAGACAAAGAACTGTTTTGAAACTAGGCTCTGGCTCTGAACCAGCACTCAAACTGCCTTGGTGGAAAAGGGGCAAGAGTGTCGGCCCAGATCCGGGCTACATCTGGTACATGTGGATTCCACGCGTACTAGATGTGGGCCGGATCTGGGCCGACACTATGTTGCTGTCTGGGTTGTTTAACCAATCTTCAAAAATAAAATTGAAAAGAGCTGTGAGGAATCGATTCCAGAACCAGGAATCGGAGTCAATTCCAAAATATTTTTGGATAGCCCTTCCTGACAGTGATATTAAAATGTTTCTGCAATTTACTTTGTTAGCCAAATTTTTCCACCATTTGGAAGGTTATTGCGCTCAGGCTAAAAAACACATGAGGAGAAGCATTGGGATAATACAATATCAGCCATCACGGACATTCAAATTTGGACCAGATTAGGTTTCTCAGAAGACAGTTGAGTGTGCCAAAAAAAAAAAAAAAAACAGTAGAAAATTTGCTCTGGAACAAAGATTTGGTAGGTTCAGGCGCAATTAAAACGTCTGCGAAACACAAATTTCACTAACATGCTCCAGGAAAACTTGTCCCACCCATATAGGGCTGGAGTAAAACATGTTTTTCTTTCATTTGTAACATTTTACAAAGTGAGAATAAATAAGTTGGACATTGTTTGCTTTTCTTTCGATTTTCCTTGATAGAAGACAGGAGAATTGCTTGTTTGGACAGCAGCGCTTGAGTGTGACATTGGGAGTGGAGCGGACTGAATTACTGTGGTAAATGTGTAAATATTGGATGGTCTAAAACAAGTTTGGAGGGTTGGGAAAAAAAGAGGGTTGGGATGCTGACTGGCTGGCGCAGTCCTGTACAGATCCAACTGTGGCCATGTAAATAGAACCACAACAGTTGTACGTTCACTGTGATATTTGTATACAACATTTGTCTGTTTTGATAAGCAAGACTGTGCGTGATGTGTCATGGTTTGACGTCTGTAGCACATTTACTCATCTCTGAGACGTCAAATGAGCGTGTGACATATTTTATACTAACTCAACTTGCTAACTCCATTGTAAACTTTGCTTTGGTGTGATGCACGCAGGCTTAGCGCTGCACCTTTTCTTATGTACGTAACTAAACATGGTTAAAAGCTCTCTGTAAATATTGATGGGGCTGGCAAACATCATCATTTGTGAAGAAAAAAAACTCTTATAGTGCACTTGTAAGGTATTTTTTGTCACTGTGCATAAGTGACTAGACATTCTGCTAGATACATACTTTTTTGTATCATTTAGTACAGGTTATATTGGGATTCTGGAGGTGAAGGAACCCTAATACCCTAAACTATATGAAAGGCAGTGTGAAATCTAGCAAACATCTGTAATATAATGAAAATATAATAAATAATGAAATATTGCCCCTATTATGCACTTTCAGATATGACATATGTAGTGTGCAATAATAGAGCTGTTTGTGAATGTACAAGGTCTACAAAGTTTTGAAAGATCAAACTGCAGATAAAGTTATTGTCTCCTGTAAGAAAGAATCGATTCTGAACTGCCAAAATGAGTCATCAGTAATTACAGTCTCACTTCTGTAGGTTTGTAAGAAATTAGCATAATGCCAGACCATGGTCTTCATTGGCTGCCCGCAAACAACGTCTACTTTGCCCCGCCCTCAAACACTGTAGTTGTAGCTGAAACAACTAAACAACAAAATTGCTTACTAATCTTTTCTTTTTGAGGTTATATCCAATTATATAAATCATTGCCATGACAAGGTAATCCTAAAAATCTAAAATGACGAACTTTAAAGCTTAAATTGCCCAATAGAATCAAGCATTCATACATGAATATCTATTAGAATAAGAAAATTATTACAATACGTTTCCATTATACTTTGAGAAATTTTGCATCCAGAGTTTGCAATTGCCATTTTCCAACATTTTTTTGTTCATGTATTCTCACTTGAGAAATAATTTTCATGATTGTCAAGTATACATTGAAAATCGCTACACTTTAATGGAAATAAGGGGGAGAAAGCATGCAGCCATTATAAGGCAGTGCATGTAGAAATGAATATATCTCCGTCATAAATGAGCCAACCTCTTTGCCAGGCCAAAAATGCAATGATATGCCTCAGCACACTGTAATATACTTACACTAAGTGATTCATGCAGCGCTTTTTTTATGGAAATATATAGACTATTAAACCTCAGTTCACACATTCCCGACCTGCTTCTTACTTTATTGACCTAAAAGTCAACACTGAAGATTTAATGCTGTTGGCAACCTCGTGACTTTCTTTGGGCCAACGTTCCTATAGACGTCTGCTGGAAAACCTGAAAGGCCTGAAGTTAAAAGATTTGGACATAAATGGTATTGCTGCTCTTCTGCAACATCTGGCAAGTAAACTTTCCTTTTTTTTTTTTAAGTATACTAAATTAGATTTTCACTAAACTGATGAAGTCCACAAAAGGACTTCACAGTGAATGCAATCTCTCATCCAGTTGTAATGCAGGCTAACAGAGCATCCTTTACCTGTAGGTTCTCAATGCACATTCCACAAAGACCCTCTAGTGGACAGTACAGGAACTACAGGACACTAATAGGCTCATTCTTAGATCTGTGCTGATGATACAACAGACCTTTCCAAATGAACCTTTGAGATGAGCACTTTAGGACAGTACAGATGGTTTGTTACAATAAAACTGAAAGGATTGAAAGCTTAGTTGTAATGATGATCTTCAGTGGTAAGTATCTGGATTGAAAATTGGACCAAAATTGTACTTTTTATGGATATCTTTAAATCAATGGGAATAAAATGAAGCAAGTATGTGCTGTTTTTTGTCTTTATTTGTCTTTATTCAATTGTGAGTACAATGCTATATTTTCTAAAACTATTTCCTTTGTTTTGTCAAGAGTTTGTTTTGTGCTTCAACTGGTAATTTCAATTAACTTTTCTATTCATTGTGAATATTTATTCATATGCGTGTCAATTATTTACACTAAAATCACTGAATAATTCTGACAAAAAAAAATCATTTTTAAATATCACGTAATGTAGAAAAACCTCCTTAAATCAAAAATTTAGTTTTTTACCTTTTAGTATGAATATGTTAGCCTTATAATTATGAATAAGCTGGTGTGTTCCAAAACAATGACAAAATTCGCGTTTAGGAGATATAAGCGTTCAAAACTTACAGTCTCTCACTTCCACTAAAATGGATCACAGATTTTTATGACATCACCGCGGACTTCAGCTTCTCATCACATCTTCTGTCCAATCAAGTACTCTAGAATGCTCCAATCAAATACCCTATGCTATAAACACCACATGGCCAAAGAGACCATTGACACACGTCACTGAGCAATATGGGTTGGAGATGTGTGTTTGTTTGCTCAAAAGCACAAGTTTTATTCCGTTTTCCAACTGTACATTGGTTAAGAATGAAATGGCTAGAATTTATTCATACTTCTACTATTGAATCAAACATATCATCAGCGCTTGGATTCGCTTCCATGGTGCTGTCAAGTAGGACTTGCAGTCTGTGAGGTAAACTAAACGCTATTGGATATTTGAAAAGGGGGAGGAGCCATTCAATATGTCCCGCCTTATCTTCCTGTTTCAGTGGAAATTACTTCAACACATCATACAAAGCTACGCGGTCCAAGGCACTTCAGTGGGCCTTTAAGTTATCAATTGCACATTGGTGCCAGATTATTTGCTGTTGTGTCTATTTATCTAACCGTTCAATACGCAGAAACCAGAGCTTGTGATTCATGGACATACAAGCCCCACGATGCCGTAGGAGCGAGTGCAGGGTTGCAGCTGACCTCTTGGCAGAAAGGACAGAATGCAAATGGAGAGTAATCTTAGAATCAGTTAAACTGCTTTCATGCAAAGCAATGCAAATGTGCCATGTGTGGTATCAGGCAAAGCAGAATGCTCACTTTTGGTTGCCATCATGCCCTGTCTTTGAACCCTTGCCCAGCATACACACATCTAAACACTTGTTTCTTTCCCACATACACACTTTTAGGAGTTTGCAATAGATTAGTGACTTCACAATGACGAAAGATTTACAATTCCTCATGTCCAACGTCCAGATGTTTCTATTTCTCATAGTAACACGTCCCTGATTAACCACTCATTTGCCTGATATATCACTATTCCCCAGGGTTGAATTTATTTGTGGTGGAAGACCACCTGAATTTGACTTACCTCTGTAACTAGCCAAAGATGAATTCAGTCCATATGTGAGCGCAGCTGTTGAATCTTTAGGTCTACACTCCCTCAAATGAATGAAAAGGTACAGTCTGGATTAGATTTTATTATTATTATTTATTTATTTTTCCACTAAATAAACGACATGGTGTAATGCATTAAAACCATGACCGAAAAGTTGGTTGCTGGTTGAGGATGCCAAAGCTAGGCTGAGATGAAGAAACACATTGCTACACATCATTTATCCTTGTGTGCTGGCTACGTTCTGAAAAATTAAATCAGGACTAGAACTCAAAAAGTGGAGAACAGTTTTGCTATGTATGCTTGTTCTGAGAACTTCCAAAGAGTGCTCTCAAAGGTAAAAATACATAGAAAAAATATCTTTTTTATTTTTCCTCAACTCGTTGAATGTGCCCCTAGGGAGCCATTTTAATGATAATAATAATTCTGATAACTTTCCCAGAACAGCTGGATTGAAATCCTTGCCACAATCTAAACACTGCGTGAGTCACTCTTGCAGAAAATTGGATTTTATAATACCATTTTCTTCATTTTTGCTGGGGTAAATTTGTCTTCCAACATTTGCACAGAATGAATGTCTTAGTAACAGTCAAAAAGCACTCAAAAAATATGGTAGCATTCGGTATGAGAGCAGTCAAGAAATCCATATTTTATAGAAGAGCTCCCTGGTGACTAAATGTTTAAAAATGGTGTGAAATGCAACTCCTGGAACTATGCGAACACGTTTCTGAAAGCATTCTAGACATATTGTTTGGACTAAAAGGTTTGCAATTACTCAAACCAAGTTTGATTTTACACCTGCATCATTATGCAAGCTCTGGATGACATACACATGTATGGTTGCCCCAAAATGTGGTCTTTCAGAACTACGCACAGGTTCCTCGTATGAGAACAGCAAGCACTAATGTAATCTAAAAGTCATTTCCTCGTGCTTTGGCAGGTCTAGTGCACAAATGCAGTGAGGCATTGATTGACTGATGTGATGTGTGACTGGACTGGCACCCCTGTTATCTTAAGAAGCTTTCGCACTGTTTTCATAGTTCCCATAACTATTGGCGGAAGTACTCGCTTTTTGGCGTGTTCGCCAAACAATTGGCGATCCCGTTGTTCCCAAATGGGAACGATTTTAGTTATAGGGTCACCTATTGGGGGAACTTAATTAGCTTCTACTTCAGAGTAAGGTCTAACCCAGCACAAAAGGAACTACCAGTGACGTAATTGTACGTTGACTAGCCAAACGCATGCCATGCGAAACACCGGCACCCGACAATTTCTAAAAAAGCAGTGTAAACAATCAGTTTTACTCCATGAAAACAGCAATAGATGAACAGACGCCAAAGTCCAGGCACTTCTCAATCCTCCATCCCGAAGATGTTGATGTTGTTGAATGGCGTGCTTAAGTTACGTCGCTTTCAGCCGGCTTATGCCACTTCAGAGTTCCTACTGGCAGTGTGAATGCAACCTGGGCTTTTAGACATACACACGAGAACTTCCCTACGCACTTCCTCTCTGAGGAATCCCTGCCACCATCCCAAGTGCGTTCCACTTTGTCAAATGGGCGAGGGAAGTTTATATGGACAGGCCCTCGTCCCCTTGATTTTGATCGAGGGAGCGAGTCTACTCAATATGTGCACTTCAAGCAGCTCTATATATCCAACAATTCAACTTGATTGTGACGTCGCAGCAGATCGTTCTTAACAATATGATATATTATAGTCCCCCTGTAGTAAATAATTTTATGCCTTAAAACTCATCTTTGATCACCAAAATGACATTTAAACATTTTTTTCCAGTGAAAAAAAAATATTCATGCCTTAAAATAGCTTGAATGCAACTTTACACCCTTGCTTCATTTAGTATACGCGGATCCACGAATATGCTAATTAGCCCCGCCTCCACTCACTCACTCCAGCTCAGCGATCCACTCAGCCAACTTACTGAGGCAAATGCTGCACAATGGTATCGCTCTTTACAACGTCGGACACATAACGATAATTAATATGATTAGCTTTTCGCTTGACTATTATCAACAGCTAATAGGCTAATGTGTTGCTAATGTTACACAAACTATGTTCCCGTTCGCCATCTCAGTCTACCTTCTAAAAATCATCAGAAATGCTTTAAACAACTCAGAACGTCAGTGGAGAAAGGCATATAGTTCATCATAACATCGTAATATACATCATACACCCGCTATATTGCTAAATCTACCTGATTTTTCATATCAACAAAAAAATATACCGGGATGACCTGGCATCTCTCGAGACTCCCCTGCTAGTTCGCTGTTAATGATATGCTAAAGCCCGCCAGCACATTGATCTGATTGGTTACAGGGTAGTTTGTAAAGTCAGAAACTCGTTTTAAACACTGTCTTTTTTTCACTGCAGTTTTAAGGAGAAAATACTCAGCAATGGTGTTGACTTATGAATTTGCACATGGTTTGTCTTAAAGCTTATTGAAAACACCACATAGACATATAAACAATATTAAAAACTTGATTTTCACCATAGGGGGACTTTAATTATTTTGAGATTTAATCGCATACTTGTAGCTACCCTATGTTCACAGTCAAAGTTTATACTATTGATAAATATATTTTTTTAGTGCAATTTTATATTTCTTCAACGGCTCATATACCTATAGGACTTTATATATTTTCTCCAACAACATATTTGCATATAGAATGGTGCATAAAACAAATTCAAAAGTAAAAAAGTGATAGTGAATTCCATCAAGTGATCAAGGGCTTAGTGTGTTCCATTTAAACCTCATGCACGGGTTCCGCCAGTGGTAACATCAATGACGCACATCATAGTCCATGAGACGGAGGGAAGTTAGCGAGTGAAGGGCATAGCAATTTGGAGTGGAACGCATCCCAGGAAAATGGCCCTATAGGTGATAAGGTGAAGGCCCAATACTCCATCCTGTTTGTTGTAATGCTTTCTTCACCTTGTTGATAATGTAAAATGCTGTAGAACTAAATTATGGAATGAATTTTGATGTTCTAGTTGCTCAGTTAATAACAGACTAGCATAGGGGTGAAATCAATCACAGTTTTGCATCATACTGCCGTTTATTGGTCAAAAGATCAATTTAAAGACCAGTATACTTGCAATAAGTTGCTGAAAGAATACAAGAATGAACCTTCTTGGAGTAGCAGACACAATATCTGCTTGATTTTGTCTGCTGTGTGTTGTCCACCTGTGGTGAAAATCAAGCGTTTAATGATGTTTATATGTCTATGTGGTGTGTTTAATATGCTTTAAGGCAAACCATGTGTAAATTCATAAGTCGACACCATTGCTGAGTATTTTCTCCTTAAAACTGCAGTGAACCAAAGACAGTCTTAAAAATGTGTTTTGAAATCGCTGGTGTTTCTGACGTCACAAACTACCTTGTAACCAATCAGATCAACGTGTGATCATCAACAAGTGGATCTCTGAGCTGCTGTGAGTGAGTGGAGACGGGGCTCATTTGCATATTCATAGAACCGCGTATACTAAATGCAAGGGTGTAGAGTTACATTCAAGCTACTTTAAGGCATGAAGAATTTTTCTTCATGTTGTTTTGGTGATCAAAGATAGGTTTTAAGGGATAAAATGATTGACTGCAGGAGGACTTTAAAGCTGTCAGTATATTTGACAAATGAAGCAGGCCACTAGAAGTTGAGAAGTCCGATACATTCGTAATAAAGTTGTCGCAATAAATTAAACTAGAGACCTACCATAAAACACATCTACAAATCAAACCACTGAACACTAAAGGCTTTAAAAACATCATTTAAAAAGCTTGTTATAGACAAAAGAAGCTTGGGAGGAATCCAGCCCACCAATTTAATGGAATCTGTAAAGAAGAAAAAAATACTACAGTACAATCTAACAATATCTTACTGGCAAGTTACTGAACTTCGAGTCTCATCTGTTTTTGGCAAAATCTGAGTGAAAAGAGATTGACCTTTCCTGCCATTCTTTAACCCCTATTGTATTTTTCACCATTACTAGTGAAATTAGTGTAAGAAAAGAAGGGTTTAATGTTGCATCTGTCTAACCACAAAGTTAAAGGCTGAATATATCAGGACCACTGGTGCATTTTAAAGAGGTACATTGCAGTGATGTGATTTGATAAATGATGCGACTGAGGTCTGTGCTCCTGTCAAACAGTTTTGCCAAGGCAAAAGAGTAGATAAGACCTTGTGAATCATCTGATGGCGTTGCAGAGGATGTGGTGATCTGTAAGTAGGGGGTGAGGCACAAATCCATTCATGACTCACTATCCATTGATGGTGTTTTCACTTGGAAACACCTGCTGGAAGTACCACACGCACAGATGGGAAAAGAGCTCAGATGCAGTCTGCGTTACTCAGCAAATGAAGAATGTTTGTTGAGGGCTGGTATAATAACCGGTGATGGTAATAAAGTTCAGAGTGAACCTCGTTCCTATGTCACTGTAAAAACAGGGTCCAATGTATCAAAACAAGTTTGATCATTTTGCACAATGTCTGTTTTTGCTGTTTTGTTTCATACAAATATTGCTTTTTAAATTGTGCTGAAATGCCTGAATATGCTGTTTAATGGCAGGTTCATGTGACAGCTTACCCCATATAGAGTCACGACATGAACAAGCAAAACACAAGTCAGCATGTCCTAAATTAATATTTTTCCCCCTGGCAATAAGGTGGAAATGTTTAATAGCTTATTGTAGTTAAAAATCAAGGTGTGTGTCTATACAGAAATTTACAGATTAACCTATATCGTGGGGGGAAATTGGGTCAGCTAGCTCCAGTGATAAATAAGGGTGTTCAGAATAAAACACTTTTCTTTCATTTTCCTTCAAGGCTTAAAATAAGTAGTTTCTTTCACTAAACCATGACTGTGCTGATTGGGCGAGTCTTCACGCGCAGACTTCAGTGTAACATCACTCGTGCGCTTCTGCACGTGCGCCGTGCGCGAGCTTGAGTCCGCGAGTTACGAGACGCGTAAAGTCAACAATGATGGTTTCCATGAGCCACACGATTTGTGTCAATAACTACGCAGTTTATCTCTCAGCTAGAGAAAATTCCGCCTGCTTCACCGACAATAGCGCCATTATAGTAGAGGGTCCATCAAAATGCCAAAGCGATAAAAATGCGAGTCATTTGAATAACTTCAAATGTTATTTCTCAAAGACAGTTAAGAAAAACAAAGAACGCAATACATTTGACTAAAACGCGATCCTGGTAATCACACAGTGCCAAAGCTTGTGTAGACAGTTGAAATATAATAGGCTAGATGGATTACTGAATGAAACAAAAAGATAAAGAAAAACAAGCTCTCATTGTTCAAAGCGAGTAATGAGATTTAGACTTGCATTACACTAACAGGAAGGGGGTTATGTGGATGCCATGTTATCTAATAGGCAATTTTACTCATTTAAATCTTCATTTTAACTCTCTTTTTGATACATTATGAGGATGTGTCAGACGCTGGTTCGTTGCTGGTTTTAAAGGAGTTTGGTCACTTTGGGGCTTGTCTGGCATGATAAACGAGCCAAAACCAGCAAACCTTCTAAGACTTTTTATTTTTTGGTTGTATGAAACATAGTTGCTGTGTTTAGAAGCATATGATAAAGTTGCACAATATAACCTACTAGTCTGTTGTCTGTTTGCTGGTTTTAGATGGGTTTTGCACTGGGAGAGCAGCATTTATTTATTTTTTCAGTAGGGTAAAGTTGAGCTAAATCACACATAAGCTCTCTTATATATGAGACAAGCTCAGGTCTGTCTCTCTGAAGTATGTCTATTTGTATATAACAACAGTGCGCGAGGATGTGAGCGTTTTCCCCAATCACCTTTCCCAAGTCATAAGGAACAGCAAACTTTACGCCACACGAGAAGCCCATTTAAATGCTACGGATCAATGAATGAAAGTTTGAGCTGAGGCTGTGTAAGAGCGCCTGCTGTGATGTGATTGGGCTGAGCGGCGAGCTCGTGATGCTCGGGCACATATAAAGCGCGACCTGCGCTCCTGTCATGCACGCGGCTGGAAGAAGAAACTGCTGAAGAGATCAGCCGGACAGACAGACGGAGCCTTCATGATACTGCCCACATCACACGCATTTCCTCAACCGCACACCGCGCAACACCTAAAGGAAACCCTCTTTTATTGCCCTTCATAGAAGCCCCCAGTGTCATTTAGTGAGAGATGCCGCCAAGGACCGGACTTTTGCTGCTCGCCGTGCTCATCGCCTCCGCGTATGAACTGGATCTGAACGAATCCTACTCGCCCAGGAGAGCACGCTTCACCCACAACAGCCCCTGTAAGTAGGAAGCGTTCGGGAATAATGAGCCGGTTGTGTGCTGATGCGCGTGCATTGGGCTTTTGCTTGGTGTATAGGGTAGTCAGATCATATGAGAGCTGTCATCTCCTCTTTGATGAGCTCTCATCCAATGCATCTATTGACCTGCTCTGTGACAGATATATTAGCTATATCATGTTCATCATCCTCTGACCTGCATACGAGGACTCATCATATCTCATGATTAGCTGCTTTTGATGCATTGAGCGCGATGAATGAATGTGAATGATGATGATGATGATTCCGCCGTCGCTTTCAGCCTCAAAAGCAGGAGTTTCTACATTGGGGGGGAATGCTACTGCAAAAAAACCTGTTAATTGTTTACCTTACCACATAACGCTAGCTTTTAAAGACAACAGCTTTTGCTGTAAAATTTAAAAGTAAAATCTATGAATTAGGCTACCCTATAATTTAAAAGAATATGCATTTAACAAGGCAATACATACACTTTTAAAATCGAGTATCTTTTTAGTAAAAAGTATGAATTGCATTATTATAGGCTATGTAGAGGAAAAATGTGTTCAGTTTGGCAATACAATAAACACATACCTTATTATTTACAGAAAAAAAGAACTATATTATAGGCTATGTAGACTTTAATGGCACAATGTATGAATCTCTTTACTATTAATGAAGATTAATGGCCAAACTCACTGCATGCACTCCATCACATTTGTGTAGATTTTCCACTCCTTGAATCTGGATTGGTCGAACATGTCAAGAGTGCTGGTATTTTATATAGCAGAACTGGTGCACTTCAGTTTGCTGAGGGTTCCAACATGCATTTGGCATGTAAAAACATAACTGGTCAAATTCTGTGTGAAATGTTAATATTTACTGAAGCATAATTGCATCCTCATAATCATCCAATGTACTGAATATCAGTCTGCCTTTGTCATGCTGATATTCACTATTACAGCATTATTGCCTGTGTGATAATTGCATTATTTTGTGTGTTACTCTGATAGTGTTTTGCATTTGTGTGGGTGACACTGGTTCTGTCATAATGTTATTATTAGCCACAGTTTTTCCGTTTTTATGATCTTAAAGTCATCATGTAATCTTCCATTATGGTATTAGCACAGTTTACAGTAGCAAATATTTTAATAGCTTAACGTTGGTATTGACATTATATCATTTAATGGTATGTCATCACTGTATTGTTTTACACTATAAGTTCTGACTACCAGGTTACTGTAAAACAAAATGTTTTTTTTGTTGTTGTTTTTTGGCATCAAATTGGACAGGTAGATTTATCAAAGGTTCCAAAAAGGGGGTTTTCACAGAATTGAAGAACCATTTTTTGGTTCCCCAAAGAACCTTTCAGTGAACAGTTCTTAAAAAAAAACATGTTTTAGTGTGAAGAACATTTTAAGGTTGCACTTTATTTTACAATACATGCACTTATGTGTACTTACCTGACAAAATACTGGGTAATATAAGGTAAGTACATGGATAAGGTTAGGTTTAGGGGTAAGTTCAGGGTTAGTACCTATTACCCAGTTGTTGCGATTACTATAATAAGTGCATGATATGTACATGGGGAACAGGACTGTTAAATAAAGTGCTACCCATTTTAATAATCTAAAGAACCTTTTGTGGAATGGAAAGGTTCCATGGAACAATCAATCCCAATAAAGAACCTTTATTATTTTTTAAATGAAGAACATTCAAAATCTCAATATGGACAAAACTAAACCAGAGTGAAATCTCAAAGGGTGATACAATTAAACCCTCTTATAAAGGACAATTTAAAAAAATAAAAAAAGAACATTTTCAGAAACATTACATATACATTTAATCTCTACCGTGCTTTCTAAATAGATATGCATCATTGTTCCATTATTAATTTTCTGTGAAAGGCTGATTCACTATATAAAAGGCTTTCCCCAGTGAGGTCATTCTGTCCATGTTCCAGCTCTCATCAAATACACCTGAACCAGCTAACCAAGCTCTTCTGGTTTATTGAAAATGACAAGTGCTTTAGAACATCCCACAGCAGGTGTAAAGATTATGCAGGTAGAGAACTGGAGGGTGTGCGGTTCGTTTAGACTAATTTTAATGGAGTAGGATGCTTTAAAGGACATTGTGTGCACCTGAAAGGGCCCAGCACTATTACAGATGACTAAATGTTCTGACTTAGTGCTCATTATACTGAAACTGAAGATCTGGTGTCAGTGTTACAAAGGGTTCTTGCTTTGTCAGTAATTAATATGCTGCAGAGAAAAGCTTGTCCAAGTGTCAAATAGTGGATCTGTGTGTGGTGTGGGACGCTCAGTTCCGTTCTGTCTCTGGTCAGGACGTGAAAACCTTTGTCAAACTCCACTTGGTATTTGCATAACTTCCTGTTGTACTTAGTTGCCAGGGAGACATGTACTGACTCAGTGCTTTTGAGACAAAGCGACACTGGTGCACCAATAATTCCAAAAGAGCAAAATGAACAGTATATACTTTACAAAACATAATACGTAGGGCATATTCCAAAAAAAAAAAAAGATTATTGCTAAAAAGAAAAGGTGTTTTTTTTATTTTTATATGTTTCATTTATATGCAAAATATTTATCGAGATCTGTTTTATAGAGTTCATTTTTTTACAACTGCAATTTATCTCTTGTTATCTTAAAGTCCCTCTTTGGTGAAAATCAAGTTTTTAATGTTGTTAATATGTCTATGTAATGTTTTTAATATGCTTTAAGACAAACCATGTGCAAATTCATGTCAACACCATTGCTGAGTATTTTCTCCTTAAAACTGCAGTGAACCAAAGACAGTCTCAAAAACACACTTTGAAATCGCTGGTGTTTCTGACGTCACAAACTACCTTGTAACCAGTCAGGTCAACGTGTGATCGCCAACGAGTGGATCTCTGAGCTGCTGTGAGTGAGTGGAGGCGGGGCTCATTTGCATATTCATAGAACCGCGTATACTAAATGAGGCAAGGGTGTAGAGTTACATTCAAGCTATTTTAAGGCATGAAGATTTTTTTTCAAGAAAAAAAACGTTTAAATATGTCATTTTGGTGATCAAAGATGAGTTTTAAGGGATAAAATTGTTGTCTACAGGGGGACTTTAAGGCTCCTCAGTGTCAGTGCTGTTGATGAAATGACCAATGGGATCTTCAAATAGTGAAAAAAAAAATTTAAGTTAAGAAATGCAAAATTTAAATAAGAAGAACTGGCAGATTTTTATTTTGTACTCACACATTTAACTTAAAATTATCATGTAATCTCAACTTAAATATTTTTAATAGTGGAAACTTGGCCTGCTTTAACTGACAAATTCAGTAATTGCTAACTTGCTAATTGGTAACAATGCTTTGATATAATTAACATAGTATAGCAATTGCTGAATAAGTATGACAAGATAAAACATTTAATGTTCATCTGTTCTCAATCCAAGCTCATGCTCCACTCGACACCATGATGGTAACCCTTTCAAAAATCCCAACATAACAGAAACTCATCTAAATTAGCATAGCAAAACATTTAACACTACTAAATCTCCCACTTAACATTAATATTGCACAAAAACATTATATAACACTTAATTTTAGCATTTACTCTTCCTTTCAAGTGGCATGGCAAAGCATGCTGGGAAATAGAAATCCCAGCCCAGTTTCAGTTAAATTTAAGTTTGTCTAAATTAAAAGAATCAAGTTCATAAAACAATGAAGCAAATTTACAGTAAGTTTACAGAACATTCGTAAACTAATGAACTCTACTTGTAATGCCGTCTCCAAATCTGTGAGGTACAGCTGAGTCATGCATTTGAGTCTGGTGTGGAACACTTACAATCAGGGCCACAAGTTCAAGTCAGGGTCACGCGCTGTGCAAGTTGAAATCTGAACAGGTAGCTATGCAAGTGTAGAAAATGAATTATTCATTCCAACAATTCATCGTATTAGTCTGTGTGTGTGATATCACCTGTCAAGAACAGTACATAGGGGCTCTGATAACTTACCCAGTTGAGGTTTTACAGCACTTGATGATACATGACTAAGTAAGAGAGAAAGCAAACACAAGACAGCGCATTGTCTATTGATGTGTTTCCTTGGATCTCAGATGAGTCCTGACCTGTCAGGGCCCATCACAGTACCCTCAAAATGATCAGAGTGAGCAGGCCAAGCTGTATTCAAGTTTCATTAGTCACAATATATCTAATCATCATGCCTGTTTTCCCACTGCAATACAATAAGTGCTCTATGAAAGCATCAAATGCAATATCAAACCCATATTTTACACCTCTTCTCAGCCATGTGCAGTTTAAGTGAAGGGACATCCCCTTAACGTTGTGGCCCAATTCATCCGTAACCGTACTTTCCCCTGTAAGGTTACTGATGACGTCTAGAGGGGTGTCTGATGATACAAAAAAGGCCCTCTTATAATCCAATAACAGTAGCAAAATCAGAGTAATTTAACTTTGTTTTTTGACGGTCCCCATATTTTCCCTGGGAGATGCAATGCAATTGGGCTTCATCATGCATTTGAATTAAAAATACCTATTAAAGAGGGTACTTATTGCAGAAATATTATACTTTAAAATAATATAACTGAATGTAATGATTTGGACACTTAAATATATGTTATTTGCAAATGTATATTAAATGCAATTAGTTGAACTTAAGTGTTTTTTTTTATTTATTTTTTATCCACTTAAGTATAGGACTTATCTTTATACTTCATAATTATTTATATCGTCTTTGGAATATGGTTTTGACAGTATAAGTGTACTGTTGAATGTCCTGTCAAGCATTTATGGTACAGTATATTAAAATATTTTCTATTGAAACCTGTATGTCATGTATTTGAATTAGGGCTGCACGATTAATCGCAATTAACATGAAATTGCGCTTAAACTGATTTGGTTTGTTGTGATTATGAAATCGCAAAGGCTGCGATTATTTTTTATTTGCAGCTTGTCAGTGACGGATGGCTCTGTGATCAGTAGTAAACCATCTGAAAGCACTGCGAGTTTAAGTCGCTTATAATGTGCATTTGAAAAAGCAACACACGCCAAACATCTTTCCAAACATGAAAAGCATTTATGAACCTCCTGTCCATCAAAGGACAACAAATAAAAATTCAAAGTGTTTCAATCTTCTTTTTCAATCTTCAGCTACAGCAATAGTATGGTGCCCATAGGGTTTTCCTGGAATGACTTGCTGTCTACTTCTGTGGTGGGCATATTTGGAGTTTCTGCTTGAGAGCGCCCTCTGGCTTTCAAATGGAGCAGCATTTACTACTGAGCACAGAGCTGTACTTCACTGACAAGCTGTGCATAAAATAATCGCAGCCTTTGCCAAATCGCGTGTGGTTTTATTTCGATTAATCGCGCAGCCTTAATTTGAATATATTTTTAATTACACCTTTGTAATAATGAAGTTGGAATTTAGTACATTTAAAATATAATAACTTTAAATCTAGTACTGAATAACACACAACAGTTAAAATTATAATCAAGTGATTTGCATGTGCTTTAGTATGTTAGTCAACAAAATAAGTGTACTTCTTTAAAAGCACAACAAATGAGTATTAAAACATAATGATTTAAATTGTACTTTAAGGTAAAACTTGTTTTGACATGATTACAAAGTGCACTTTTTAAAAGTGTACTTAAGTGTGTTAAACAGTTGTGAAAGTTTACTCTATAACTCTCATATTAGTGCCATTTTATTTCAGTAATATAATATCTGGTCAGTTGCTATTTACACTAAGTGAAAATAGCAATAGATTCTACTTTCACTATGTAAAAAAGCAGCATCTTCTTTGCAATAAATAGTTGTTAGATGCTATTTATACTTATAAATAGTGGCAGACACTATTTGCACCTCAGTGTTGTTGTACATTAAATGGTATGCAATAATAACATAGAGTGTAAATTATTATATTTATTAAAATTATTAAATGAGGATTTAGACCGTACCATAGTACTGAGACAGCTCTCATTACAGTTACAAATGATTTGCTCTTATCATCCGAATGTGGTTGTATCTCTCTATTAGTGTTATTCGATCTTACTGCTGCATTTGACACTATCGACCACAACATTCTTTTGAATAGACTCGAAAATGATGTTGGTAGTAGTGGAATAGCATTGGCATGGTTCAAATCATACTTATTTGACCGTTATCAGTTTATAATAGTAAACGAAGAGATGTCATATCGATCACAAGATCAGTATGGAGTACCACAAGGCTCAGTACTAGGACCGTTGCTTTTCACCCTGTACATGCAACCCTTGGGAGATATCATTAGGAAGCATGGCATTAGTTTTCGCTGTTATGCTAATGATACTTTGCTGTATATTTCTTTGCGCCCTGATGAAACTTACCAATTCACAAAATTAACGGAATGCATAGCTGATATAAAAAACTGGATGACCAGTAATTTCCTACTACTTAATTCTGAAAAAACAGAGATACTAATTATTGGACCAAAAAACTCTGCACGTCATACCTAGAATACTGTCTAACACTTGATGGATGCTCTGTTAAGTCTTTGTCGTTGGTTAGGAACCTGGGTGTGCTCTTTGATACCAATCTCTCATTTGAAAACCATGTTTCTAGCATCTGTAAAACCGCATTCATTCATCTTTAGAAATATATCTAAATTATGACATATGCTCTCAATGACAAATGCGGAACAGTTAGTTCATGCGTTCATGACCTCAAGGCTAGATTATTGTAATGCTCTAATGGGTGGTTGCCCTGCACGCTTAATAAACAAACTACAGCTGGTCCAAAACGCAGCAGCTCGAGTTCTTACCAGAACCAGGAAGTACGACCATATTAGCCCGGTTCTGTCAACACTGCATTGGCTCCTTATTAAACATCATATACATTTTAAAATATTGCTGATTACTTACAAAGCACTAAATGGTTTAGCTCCCCAGTACTAAACTCCCCAGATAAAATGTTAGGCTGCATAAATTAGGTCAGCCGGAACCGGGAACACTTCTCATTACACCTGATGTACTCGGAGTCGTTACATCATAAGAAGAATGGAGTCTACGCTAATATTAGTCTCTCTTTTTATCCCGAGATTTAGCGCAGTCCGCCGGATCCAGGACGTATCCAGATCTGATGAAGGACCTGCACCTAGACATGACAATGCAGCCCTGAAGTGTCAACTAGACTCTCCCCTGTGAAGGCCTCCTTCCCTTCACTTCCCCAGATAAAACATTATCAAAATGATTCCAGTTCGCATGGATGACAAATGGCAAAAGATTATGTATTATGCTGGCCAGACAGGTAGACAGGGAATCTGGCAATGTCAATTTGTAAAGAAAGACTACACGCCTGCGCACATATATATTCAAACGCGCATACCTATAGACTAAACACGTAATATGCATGTGCACGCCGTCACAGTTTTCACAGATTCACGTTTTTGAAGTTTACACGGAGATGATAATGGTTTTAAAGTTTTTTTTAACTGTTTTCAGTTAAGCAGCCCCTAAGTTAATAACTAATGATCTTTGCAATGGAAGTGAATCAATCAAAACTAACTTTAGCTGGACAATAACTTTATTCTAGAGCTGCTGTAAAGCCAAAACAATCTCTGTTACATTAATTTCCTATTATCACTGTAAAGCTGCTTTGAAACAATCTATATTGTTAGAAGAGCTATATAAATGAAGGTGACTTGACTTGACTAGTGTAAATAGACACTCTGTATTAATCTACAAGTACAGTTAGTAAAAATATATATAGGCTACTTTTAAGATTTTAAGTGAACTATGAGTGCACTTCTTTTTCACATGGGTAACTAGTCTAAAAGCACCCCAAAGGCTAAGACATGGGTCAGCAAGACACCTTAGGTTAGATCACATGAGTTGCGCAGAAAAAACTTTAGTCATGTATTCACAAGGACAACTGTTCCATTGATAAGAGAGGCCAGTCATGGAAACATTTCATCGTCACTTGCCCTGACACCAACAGCGAGTGTAGAAAAGTGATACAACTGTATTTGATATTAAAACGAAGATGTTTATCTTCGAATAAATAGAGTTCTCAGTTGTGTTTCGTTGAAGTATCAACTTTGTCTTTGATGCTTCTCCTTAAATTCCCTTGGATGATTAAACCCTTAAATTGACATAATAGTGGCGCTTTACTGTTTACAAATTGATCCCATTTACTTTCATTGTAATTATCTCAATGTAACCCTGATTTTAGTTAATGTGGTAATCAGCATTGTCACAAGTGCTGTCAACTGAGTTTAGCTCACATTGAACCCGGAATATTCAATTAATGTGCAGATTGAGCAAATGGCCTTAACAGAAAGTACTTCTGAGATCTTGCCCTAACCTGCTCCTCTGGACAATAGACATATTCACTGCATGACATTTGGGGGGTTTCTGGTTATTTCAGAAGTCTGCCTTTTGCCAGGAGCATTGACACAGCAACACACAGTCTATTTTTTATTCACATACAAAAGTGAGTGTGTAGCAACACCAGTCTCTCTGACACACACACACACACCCTTGAGGTTCTTTCTCTGCGTGGCATGGAATCCCGGCCCCGCAGGCTACGAATTTGTGCGGCAAAATGTTTATAGTCTTTGGCGCGGAACTGTTGGAGGTGGTGGTTTTGGGCCTTTTACTTACTCCGCTGAACGTTATTGTCTTGTCACATGTAAGGGTAATGGAAACAATGGGTCTTGTGCCAAAAGAGACAGTCAGCAGAACCTAATATAGAGTGGCACACATGCCCTACACCCCTCTCTCTCACTCCCTGACGACGGGGGCAAACACAGGGCACAGAACGCCCAGACTACTACAAGAACCCCTCTTGGCCTGCTGTGGGTATTCTTCATTCATTGGGTCACAGTTCCAAGAACAGAAAAATGGCTGGAATACCCATAAAATTTATGGCAGAGAGTGGAGTGGAGTAATGACGCCAATGCTTGGCTCAGTTATTATACATTTCAGGTTGTCAAGTGGCTAGTCAAGCTTGTTGTTATTTGTCCTTTTAAGACGAAATTTGGCTTGATATCAGAACTGAATGGAAACTCACACCATGTCACACATAAAACCCTAGTACTCGTGGAGTGTTCCCGTTTGTACAACTGTTCCCTCAGACTGAATGGTATTTAAACATCCCGTGGGCTGGAAGGTGATAATGAGAACGCGTCCCCTTAAAAATGATCCCATGTTCACTTGTAAGCAAGGTGAGGAATTAATTATCTTGCCTAAATGGTTTTACAAGTTCATCGGTACTACACACAATGTGTTTCTACTTAAATAATTTCCCATGAGAATATGTTCCAGCATTAACTGCCCCATACTTCCACACTGGAAGTCCAAACAGTCTCCAAAGACTGCTCCCTCAACAACCCTAAATGGCTTTTCTCCAGGTATCTGTTCTTTGAGAGTGTACAAGCTGAACTATCCATGTAATAGAAGGAAGTTAGTTTATTTCATTGACTGCAAAGAGAATTACCCATGGATGGATGGATACATGGATGGATGGATAGATACATGGATGATGGATGGATGGGTACATGGTTGGATGGATACATGGATGGATGGATGATGGATGGATGGATACATGGTTGGATGGATGGATGGATGGATGGATGGATGGATGGATGGATGGATGGATGGATGGATACATGGATGGATGGATGGATGGATGGATGGATGGATGGATGGATGGATGGATGGATGGATGGATGGATGGATGGATGGATGGATGGATGGATAGATGGATGGATACATGGATACATGGATGGATACATGGTTGGATACATGGATGGAGTACATATGTGTATTTCCAATTATTTCTGGTTTGGACTTGCCAAATATTTTTGCAGTCATTTATGATTTGATCCACTGACAATACAATAAGGATAAATGTGGTCAAGAATGCTTTTAGGTTCTTGTAATGTAACAGTGGTTTTCTTTTTGCAGCGGATGTGGCACGCTGCCTGAACAGTGCACTCCAGGTGGGCTGCGGTGCCTTCGCCTGTCTTGAAAACTCAACGTGTGACACAGATGGCATGCATGACATCTGCAAGTCCTTTCTCTACAGTGCTGCTAAATTCGACACTCAGGTATGTGTTTGTATACAATTCATGGCAAAGTACAATAGCAATATATCAGTTCATCGATGGAAACACAATATCCTATTGATGTCAAAGACGCCTATTCAGCAGACAGGAAAAAAACTAAGAAGCACTAGGATTGTCAAATCCTGTTAAATGAATGCTGCTGAATCCCACAGAGATGGGACTGTACTTTGAAAGGCCTGATGGGAGCTATTATTTTCAAAAGTTCTTATTACAGAGTGATTTATAACGGCATTCTTAATTGATTAATCTTATATAGAATATGCCACACTAAATGTTGCCTTAGTTTCTCACCCACCTCAAGCAAAGTTCTTATTACCAAATTACTTTATGAACTGATTCCTCAAAAAGAACTGGTTCAAAAGAGTGACTTGTTTAAGAATCGTTTCTACTTGTTACTGCCCAAGGTTCCACTTAATTAAAACTAAAACCTCTCCAGTTTCATGAGATGGGTTGGAGTCACCGTTCAAGCCTGTGCTTGACATGTGGTTTCCTGTTCATTTTGCAGGGAAAGGCTTTTGTGAAAGAAAGCTTGAAGTGCATCGCCAATGGCATCACTTCCAAGATCTTTCTAACAGTCAGACGGTGTTCCACCTTCCAGAGGATGATATCGGAGGTTCAAGAGGAGTGTTACAGCAAGTTGGACATTTGTAAAGTGGCCAAATCAAACCCAGAAGCCATTGCAGAGGTGGCTCAGCTACCCAGCCACATTCCAAACAGGTAAGACTCTTGAACAGAATGAAAAGATTCCATCTTATGGTATATAAAAAAACACAGAAGGGGTTTCAGGATTGTTGACCTTACCATTATGCTAAATTTGGGAATTAAAGAATCAGTTAGGTGGATTCCCTTGTGCAAAAGTACATTTATTTGTAATGAATGTGCACTTGTACTGTACTTCAAATCTGTACTTTTTAAAAGTATATTTAAAAAAAAACTGTACTTGCAGATAATATAATATTAATCAAATTAAAGGCCACTTAAGTGAACTTAAAAAGAGAACACTTGCATGTTTCTTAACACACTTAAGTGTAAAGGGTGTAAATCTGTCGTTTTGTCACGATACAATTCTCTTAGCCACTATACGATTACGATTTGCTTAGATTCAGGGGTATATTGATCGATATCACAATATTATGTGCCTATTTTACACAACCAGTCAGATTAACTTATATATGCATGCAGCCAAATTATATGAACATTTAACTGGAATTTGCAAATTCAAAATACTTATACTCAATACTAAAATACTCACACACACACAAAAAAAAAAAATATATATATATACAGTGCAATGCATAAGTGAATACACCCATGCTAAAGTTGACTAAAAAGAGGAATAAAAAATCATATTTTGGAAATTGAACTTAATGCCTTAATTAAAAAAATTAGGAAAAATCCAACCTTTAAGGACACCAATTTTCTTTGTGAATGAATAATGTATCGTAAATAAATAAATGTTCTTCCTTAAAATACATGGTGCATAAGTGAGTACACCCCTATGTTAAATTCCCATAGAGGCAGGCAGATTTTTATTTTTAAGTATTTAAAAAAAAAAAAAATTAGGATACTATGCATCCTGATAAATTTCCCTTGGCCTTTGGAATTAAAATAGCCCCACATCATCACATAGCCTTCACCATACCTAGAGATTGGCATGGGGTACTTTCCATAAGATCATCTCTCAATGCAAATCAAACTAGCTTTTAGGCTAACTGAAATAAAACCATGCCAATCTCTAGGTATGGTGAAGGCTATGTGATGATGTGGGGCTATTTTAATTCCAAAGGCCAAGGGAACTTTATCAGGATGCATAGTATCCTAAAAAATGTTTTTTAAAAATACTTAAAAATAAAAATCTGCCTGCCTATCCCCAAAATATCCCCATAGCACTGTATGTATATATATATATATATATATATATATATATATATATATATATATATATATATATATATATATATATATTTATATAGTGCAAACTCCACAAGTGTCCAATGAGGTAGATAGTAGCCTTCATCTTTATCTGTCATGAGCTTGCTAGAAAAATTCACTGATTTTGTGGCAGCAACCAATATTTAAAAAAATAATAATTTGTGTCATTTGAAAACGATTTTAGCACATTCTTTCGTTTCAGATTCCCTGCATTATGCAGCTTTCTTATGTATCTTAACCATCAAATTTGTTGACGCACCCGGCTCAGTGTGAGTTTTCTCTGTCTCGCCGCAGGTTTTATGGGAAACTACTGCAGAGTCTGATGGAGTGTGACGATGAGACAGTGGACCTGGTGAGGGCAAATCTGTTGACCCGATTAGGGCCCGAGATCACCATGCTCTTCCAGCTACTGCAGAACAAGCCGTGTCCGTCTGCTGCAGTTCCTACTGGAATGGAGACTCGTGGTGGGTGGCGGTGGTCTGTCAGTCCCCATGAATACAAGCACCAGCCAAATCTACGCAACAGAGATGCCTCCAATCTCTTTGGCAAGAAACGCAACATTGGTGACAGCTCTTAACTTCAGACCAATTTGCCAGTCCAAACTTAGCCATCGAGCACACATACACAAACGCAAAGTGAAAACACACACACACACACACACACACACACAAAAAAGAAAGCAAGACAAAACAGTGGTTTATTTTCAAAGGCTACACAGGGACACATTCCTTCTCAACTGGAAAAAGGCATGCACCAGTGCGAAAACATCTCGAATGTCAAATTCTATGTTTATCATTTCATTTTCGATGAAAAGCGTTTCACGCATTATTTCGAGGGGAACTCGGCCTGGTTTACAGACCGATCCGTGTGTCGTCGTGAAATCTAGCGGGAGTCATCCTGGCCATAATGTAGAGAGCTCTTAGATAGACTTATTTCCATGAAAATATCTCTAGAAACGAAAGAAAAAAAGATAAATAGCCATTTGTATATGAAATATATCTTACAGAGATTACAGCAACGAAAATGTATCTGTATATAAACTGAATCTAGCGTTGATGTGAAATAGTTGGCATGTGTTATAGAAATAAGAGTGTACTATTTATTTATTAACAGATATTTTATTACTACTACTTTAGCTGTTAATCTCAAATTGCCACTAGCCTTTTTGTGAAACTCTCCCATTTGGTGAGAGCTATCTTTAAAGATCTATGTGCAGGAATTCATTAAAATACCAAAAAACTGAAGTTCACTTCAAACGCCGTAAATCATAAGCATCGAGAACAGCAACAGTAGATGTCAGCGATCCACACTGGACGACAAGTCATTTTTTATAAAATGAGTTAGACATGCACAGGAAGGGAGAGGTAACCTCTCTTCACATTCCTTCGGCTTCGTTTCTTTAGCTTTTTTCCCCACATTTTCTTGACTCTTAGATCGTCTCTCTATTTATGATCTGTTCAAGTAGTACAAATAAACTCTGAGAGGAAATTCAGTTCGAAGCCCTGTTAGCGCTACGTCTAAACACATATTTTGGCCAACTTATTGGACAGATGAACAAATTACTCCCTGGTGAATATGACATGCAGAAGTGAGTTCAAGCGCGCTGTTCCCAGCATTGCTGAGACGACAAACTAAACAAAAAGAAAAAATCCAAAAAAAAAAAAAAATCTAAATGTCTATTTAAAAACGTATTAATTGACTTATTAATATTTATTTTCATACTATATTATTTAAATGTTTATTTTATTACGTTTCTGTGGGCAATATTAGTTCATTCAGCAAGCATCGGTTTACAGATATTGTGCTTTTTAATTGCTTAGGCGTCTGTTTTTGGGAGCTGTTTTAAATTTATTTAATCAATCACTTTATTTAGTCATTCTGAGTTGACTGTACAAGACCCATGTAATGACTCTGTGCTGGTCATGGGGGAACACGCTGGTCATATGAGTCAGGCGAATGTTATATGGGACCACTATAATACAAACTTTGTCAAAAGTTTATTGAGCATTGCCACATGCTGTGTATAGTTTCAGGGTTAATCAGCTATATAGAGTATATCGTTAGCTTTAACGGAGTAACTGACATCCAGTATTTCATAGCGCTGGAGGGCGATGCGCGAGCGGTTAATTTGGGGCAAAGTGTTTTCCCGAGCCATTCTCGACACTATGCAATATACAACGTTTCGGAAAGGCCTATTTCTCCCAGGGTGAATGGGGAAGATCTCTTTTGTAAGTGCTTCTTGGGGAAGTTCAGATTTGCAAGGAGTGGAGGGCAGCGTTTGGCTTGGGAATGACTGAGGAGCGAGGGCCAAATCCAATCAAACTACCGCAAAACCACTTTTCGACTAGTCCCGTCCAAAAATAAATTCCTTAGCAAAGAAGCCATTTTACCACTGAGCGTTTTAACCGTTAAAATGACCAATCTGCATCCCTTAATTCTTTTGAAAAACACAGCCTGGCCATTAAACGGCTTGTTTTATGGTGAACTAACGCTGGCGCCATATTGGTACTGTGGTGATAATACAGCAGTTTGATTGAATTGGACCCAAAGAGTAATGAGAGAGAAGAACCGGAGGGGCAGAATGACTGTTTTTTTCTTAAACCAAATGATCTGCAAACCTAAAAGTAATTCACCAAACTATGCAATAATCGCTAGAAAGGTTTCAAACTAAAATCCATTCTATCGAGCCCCAAGCGGAAAAGGGGCCTTATAAGTTTTGAGACTTAAACAGTAGCTTTTTTTTCTTGTTCTTCACCCATATGAAATCAGATCCCCAGATCCCCAGATCCCCCCCCCCCCCCCCCCCCCCCCCTTGTTTTTCTGATTTCTTTATTTGACTTCCCCGTTTCTGGCCAAAATGGTTAAGTGTGTGTGTGTGTGTGTGTGTGTGTGTGTGTGTGTGTGTGTGTGTGTGTGTGTGTGTGTGTGGTTATAATAATATATGCACTTTCTGTTTCATAGGACCACTATTAAAGGGCATTGAAGCATAATCAGATTCTGCTCAAACACACCAGAATAGCTGCTGTATTCTTGTTGAACAGGCAGGGATGTAGTGGCATATAAGTGAGGATTTCTTTCTTTGGGGAAATATGGTATGATAATATCGCAATCTATTAAACACCATACCTGTACCAAGCAAAGCTGCTAAACTGATTTCCAACCCCACTGTGTTAATGTTAAAGCTGTTTTTTCATTTAAAACCCCATCGACTCATGATGAGCATGACCAGTGACTCAATTATGCATTACCATTTTCAACCGCAGTTCTGGTATCTCAGCAACAAGGTGTCCATACCATCTCCAGAGAAACAGCAGCGAGTGCAGACGTTCGCCTCAAGCCAGCTCAAAGACATCTGATTTCATCTTTAAAAATATGCTTGTGACCTACTCTTAAGTAGCATTAAAGTTTGATTTACAGCGACGCTGCAATGCTGTTCGGAAGGTCTGGCCACTCTTGTACAAACCACTTGTTCATTTCTTCCGTTATTGAATCAAAGGGAAATGTTAGTGTAAATGTGTGTTATTTTGTTAAATTATTACATTGCATTTGTTCGACTGCTGTGGATAAAAGGCTTGTTTCTCATTCAAAGCCTCTGTCATGTAGCTTACCATTGTGATTCAGAGAATTTTCAAAGTTCTAATGGATTTTGTACAACTTCAGAGAATGTATATTTTATCAAATGTCTGTATTTGGTGCAAAGGGGTGCCTACGGCGCTGAAAGTTTAGTGCAGCCCTCTGGTCATTTGAACTTGAACAGCATTGTGTCCTTATCACGATTTATGGTGGATTAGCAGAGCTTGGAGACTGACCCTTCTTGTTGCCAAATTTAAAGTTTATATAACCACTGCCTCAAGGAATCATCTAGACTTCAAGACTTAGAATTGAATCGGACGTTTATTGCCTGCGCAATAGAAATACTTTAGAATGTAGTGAGCGGGAATGATTGGAAATTGACGTTCTGTGTGATCAAATTGTCCCAGACATGTTTCAGGTTAGTTTAGTGCTTAGTTAATATTGTCATTTTACGTCATAACCAGAGAGATCAGGATGCACTGCAATAGAAGTGATCTGTTTAAACAGGTCCTTCGTTGTTTCTGATTCACCATTAACTGGTGATTTCTCCTCTTTGATCCAGGGCCCGGAGGACTATAGGCTACACAAGCCACTAAACTGTATGGTACTCTCTCCTCTCAAAACTTGAATCCACTTATATCACTCATATTCCTGTTTATGTTCAAATCTTAAGATTCAATGTTTGTTTTGTTTTTTTCTTTTAAAATGCAGTATGAAACCAAAATAGGAAAAGATTGTTTTGCAAGGCATTCTATTCAATTCATTTTTTCCCTAATGTTACACCTGATGGAAATTTGTGATTGATTTGCACTTTATACTGAACCCATATACATATATACCTGTGTATATGTGTGGGGTTTCTTTCTGTGCTGAGAGGTCAAAAAAAGATACAAATACATCAACTATGTGTCTTTTACTGTGTAATAATAAACTGATCAGATCTCGCATATGGTCTCTTATTTTGTGTTTATATTAACTATTTCAGTGGTGCTGTTATGTTGTGAGTTAAATGTCCTCATGAAACTGAATGCGCTCAATGTGGAGTATTTGAGCTCCTATTATAACGTATATATTAAAAATAGTGCAATATTGAAAACTTGGACTTGGGTACAATGAATTCACTCATGTAATAATATAGCATAATCCTAGAACAATCTTAATAAACCACTGGGCAATATATAAAGGATCAACACCAATTTTTGCTGTTTTCCAAACAAGCATTATGAACATACAGATATGGCCAAAAGTATGTGAACGAACACCCCTTGAAATGAATGAATTTGAATATTCCAGTAATTCCTATTAACAAATGTTAACATTCTAGAGAATTCTATGCTTTCAAATTTGTGGCAGGGTCAATGACAAATACAAGTGTCCACAATAAAGGAGAATTTCTAAAAAATCGACATTAAAATACACTGAAAATCGGAAGAATTAATTTGATGACTCTCAAAATGTATTGTACCCAAGAAGTAAAAAATAATAACAGATTTTCCTTGCACCTTGATTACCTGTACAAGTGTGCATGTACACTACATATCTTAAAGTTTTAAAGGTTTTAAATTATCCTTACATTTTTTATTTAAAGGTAAAAAGCAATTTTTTATATCAAAAATTATTCATATTATGAAATAATCATCCATTTTTTGTGTGTGTGTGTGGGGGGGGGAGTCACACCACATTACAAATCAAATTATCCGACATTTTAAGAGACTTATTGACTTTCACACACAGTCGTCTCCATAATATAATTTCCTGTTTTAATGTGTTTTTTCTACACACACACACACACAAAAATATAAAATAAAAAAATAATATTCTAAAGGGTGTATAATAGTACCATAAAGGGGTCCTATTATACAGTGGGTACGGAAAGTATTCATACCCCCGGTAAATATGATCAAAAATGGCTGTAAAAAATAAATCTTTCTTTCAAAAAATTTGATCTTTCATTCAAAAAATTGGCAAAAATCTAACCTTTCATTGAAGTAAAAGAATTCAAATTGGGGGGGAAATCACATTATGAAATAAATGTTTTTCTCCAAAACACGTTGGCCACAATTATTCATACCCCTAGAATGTTTTATGAATAAAATATCTCTGAAGTATATTCCCATTAATATTTACCTTTTTTCAGCACACCAGGGGGACTAGGAACATGAAACTGTCCAGCTATGACTTCTTGTTTCACAGGAGTTTAAATATGAGGAACCACAAAGGCCAAATTCCCTTAATCATCCATCACAATGAATAAAACCAAAGAACATAGTTCTTATTTGCAGCAAAAGATTGTTGAGCGTCACAAACTAGAAAGTGGCTGTAAGAAAATAGCTAAAGAATTGAAAATACCCATTTTGACCATCAGGGCAATAATTAAGAAGTTATAATCAAGTAAAAATGTTACAAATCTGCCAGGAAGAGGACGTGTGTCTATATTATCTTAATGCACAGTGAGGAGGAAAGTTTGAGTGGCCAAAGACTCTTCAAGGATCAAAGATGGAGAATTGCAGAGATTACTTGAGTCTTGGGGTCAGAAAGCCTATAAAAAAAAATCAAACAACCCCTACATCCCCGCATGTTGTTTGGGAGGGTTTCAAGAAAAATGCTCCTCGCTCCTCCAAAAACAAACTCCAGCATATTCAGTTGTCAGACACGACTGGAACTTCAAACGGCAAAGGGTTCTGTGGTCAGATGAAACTAAAAAAAGAGCTTTTTGGCAGCAAACACGCTAGATGGGTTTGGTGCACACAAGGATAAAAAGTACCCCATGTGTACAATTTAATATACCACTGAATCTTTAATGTTGTGGGCATATTTTTCTGCTGGAGGTCCTGGACTTTTTATTCAGATACATGGCATTGTGGATTCTATCAAATATCAACGGATAAAAAAATCCAAACCTGACGCCTTCTGCTAGAAATCTTATAATGGGCCGTGGTTGGATCTTCCATCAGGACAACGATCCAAAACAAACATCAAAATCAACACAAAAATTGTTAGGGAGCACAAAATGAAGCTTCTGCCATGACCGTCCCAGTTCCCTGACCTGATGAGTGGAGTGAACTGAAGAGAAGAAGCACCAACATGGATCTGGGAATCTGAAGGATCTGGAGAGATTCTGTATGAAGGAATGATCGCTGATCTCTTGTCAGATGTTCTCCAAACTCATCAGGCATTATAGGAGAAGACTCAGAGCTGTTATCTTGGCAAAAGGAGAATGCAAAAAGATATTTACTAAAAGGGTATGAATAATTGTGGCCAACGTGTTTTGGAGAAAAACATTTATTTCATAATGTCATTTCCCCCCCAATTTGAATTCTTTTACTTCAATGAAAGGTTAGAATTTTGCCAATTTTTTTAACGAAAGATCAAATTTTTCGAATGAAAGATTTATTTTTTACAGCCATTTTTGATCATATTTACCGGGGGTATGAATACTTTCCGTACCCACTGTATATATAACTTTATTTAATGGGTAATGTTGCTGTTTGATCATGAAAAAAGTCTGCACAAAGTCCCTCCAGCTGGACTTTCTTCTTGAGTTTTCTTCCAGGAACAAACACGTCACAACAAGGCCAACAAGCACACATTTGTATGCTTAAAATGTCGAAAACGTAAAACATTTCTTGTCTCGTCACAGTCAGTTATGAATTACATAAATCACGTAAATACATATTTTAAATTCAAAACAGCCATATTTGAGAAAAAAGTTGAGCAGTTTGTATCATTATGGGCCCTATTTTAACGATCTAAACGTCGCACGCCGCAAGTGCACTCAGGGTGTCTGAATCCACTTTTGCTAGTTTAACGACGGGAAAAATGGTCGGCACACCCGGCGCGTGGTCTAAAAGGGTTGTCCCTATTCTCTTAATGAGTAATGTGTGTGTTTTGGGTGTAACGTGCAAAAAACCAATCAGAGTCTCATCTCCCATTCCCTTTAAAAGCCAGTTGCGCTCGCGCCACGGCGGATTCGCTATTTACATGGCGGAATTTGCAAGCGGAAAAACTGAACGCGTCTCCAGAGAGGAAATGCATCTGCTCGTGCGCAAGGTAAATGTGCGCAAGAAGACCATCTACGGGACAGGCCGGATTCCACCATATCTTTATGTACACAATAATAATCTTATACATTGTAATCCCATTGGCGCAAATCAGTATTTGCTATTTAATTTTAATTTGCTATTTAGCGCATGACGTGAAAATGACAACTGCGTCAGGCTAAAACTAGCAAAGAACACTTGCAGGCACTTGCCTGGCGCTGCATTGTGCATGTGTATGATAGGGCCCTTAATGTTACTTAATGTCGGGTGGTGTAGACTTGGAATTAAGCCTTTTTCCCCGTTATTATTTGATTCACGGAACCGGACACCAGTTATCTTGCCAAGAAAAATCTTTATTCGTCAGCATAGGAGAGAAACTTGAGAAGATGTTGTATTCGTGCCAGGTCTATGTGTTCCCGATGTTTCTCTCCCATAGTACAGTAAGACTGAGCTTATATACACCACTGAGCGACTTTCAACTTCCTTGTAAGGTAGAAGCACGTTGCTTATGTTTAAAAATGGAACGTATACCTCATGCTTACACATGGTACAATCCACTTTCCATATTAAAAAACTATTTCTTAGTGTATACATTTGTGGTACATTTGCATCAGTTGAAAAACATTCCTTTCCTTGTAAAGAACATGCCAATTGCACACATTTAATGTATCATCATCATTGGAACATCTCTGCTCAGTGAACGTTGCTTTGCACACATATCGTACCTCTAAGCAAAATATATAACTCTCCCAGCTCCCCTCCTTGTGTCTAAAATATGATCCTTAAACACGTGTCCATGCAATCTATAATCTAACTCATGCCTTTTAAACTTCATAAGATAATACAACTGATTATGAATACTAATACAGATACATAATATTAAATAATGAAATTATATTAAAAGATGAAATTTTTGTCTTCAGTCGGTTAACATTTCTATCGCAAAACGGTTGGCGCGTATTACTTTTCGCTATTTACATCTTACCTCACTCTTTTTCAGCATCAAACTGACATTCACAATCTGCCTACTTTGATTTGATTAGCCATCTCAAACATTTTGGCATTGAGGAGCACTGGTGGACCACTGAGACAGAAAATTTTACTTTTAAACCTTTTTGTCTACCTAACAACAAAAAGAGCATTGTGTAATGAAGAGCAGCAGAGCAGTGCAAGAATTTCGAATACTGGGGAGGACAATTTGGCCATTTCAAATATTGGGGGAAACTGGTCCCCCTCAATGTCTATGGTGCTGCCCTGCGTCACAATTTTCCTAATTTAAATCATTCCCGCCAAAGGAATGTGCAAAATAAAGGGGCGGGGCCTAATTGTCACGTACTGACGGGTCTTGACCATACGGCAACATACGATGAAAAGGGTACCCCTAAAACGTCCATATGAGACGAAGACATAAGCGCACCAGCAGCGCCTCCTAGCGGTACCCTAACGCATACCTAAACCTACCCATAACCTGAATCGTCACATATGGACGTTTTAGGGGTACCCTTTTCGTCGTATGTTGCCGTATGGTCAAGACCCGTCAGTACGTGACGTTTTGGGGTGAGACTGTGTTACATGAAACCATAGAGTCAGTGTTGCCAACTATTTTCAAAGGAAAGTAGCTAACGCCTCCCCTGAAAGTCGCTAAATGTCGCTAAATGACGTAATACGTCAATTAGCATATTCATGACGTCATCGCGGCATACTTGCGTTCTGCCTGCCTAATGTTTTTTCTCATTAAAATCATGCTCACATACTGTATTTTAATATAATATAATATAATATAATATAATATAATATAATATAATATAATATAATATAATATGCTATAGCCGAATGTCCAATAAAGCTGTTCTCATTTAGCCTACTATATTTTTTTGTCAGACAATAGAACGAGTGTAAAATTATCTGAATTGAGAGAGTTTGGGAACTGGGTGAACTAGCACTGTGATAGTGAGTATTACAAGTGATAAGCACAAGAAAAGAAAGGGGAAAAAATGGTCAAACTAAATTCTTTAAATATAAAACAAAAGATAAGTGATAAGTCCATGGAAACAACACTGCTCATTCACGTCCGTTAGCTGCCGTGCTGCTGCTCCTCTCTCAACCATTCACTGAACAGGGTAGACGCAGAGAGAGAGGTGCGTGACGGCAAGGAGAAAGCAAACCTCGCGCTCGCAGGACTGTGCTGGCAACATTTGGAGGTCGCGAGAACTGTGCCGCCTGTGAGTGCTTTGCCACGGGGATGGGTAAACGGCAGCACCCGATGCTCATTGAGAAGAGTAAGAACAATGTGCGGTTTCACGTCAAAAAGTCTCTAAAAGTCTCCAATAACACCAGCAAAAGTCGTTAGATTTGTCGCTAGTCGCTTTTTTGAAAATGTGTCGCTAGAGGGGTCTGAATACTCGCTAAATATAGCGACAAAGGCGCTAAGTTGGCAACACTGCATAGAGTGTATAAAACAGGTTGAAACTCACAGTTGTGGTAAGGGTGGGACATTTCCCTAGCAGTTGACCAATCACAACACTCACTGGTCCAGCTGACCAATCATAGCACATTGCTCTTTTCAGAAGGAGTGGCTTCATAGAGACAGGAACTAACCAGAGCTGCGTTTCTCAAAACATAGTGAGCTTAGTTCATCATAGATGCATTGGTGCTTTTGAGAAACGCAACCCAGAGCATTACTGACAGACTGAGAAGAGAGGTGTTGCAACAATGTCAAATATGTGGGGGAAAAAAATGCTTTTTTTTAAAAATCAAGCATGAAAACCTTCTTTCAGACCCCTAAAACAAGGAAAAAGGGGGAAAAGGGATATATTTCATCCTTTTGATATATTTTAATTTAGAAAATAAAAATGTGCTCATGGCAAAAGAGGTTGAGTCTTTGCATGTGGGAATTGTATTAATATGTGTAAGCCTAAGTAGATTCTAGAAACCATTGGGACCAATTGTCTCTATAGGCTTATGATTATTTTGTCCCGGCAACAATTTGAAAAAGGGCACTTTTCTTTTCCAGCAGGGCAATTATACCCCTGTGCACAAAGCGAGATTCATATAGAAATGATTTATTGTGGAAGAACTTGACTGGCCTGCGCTAAGCCCAGATCTGAAAAGGATCTGGAAAGCCTTTTCAGAAGAGTGGAAGCTGTTATAGTGATAAAGGGAAGGATTAATGGGTTTGGTTTTGAAATGAAATGTTCAACAAGGACATAGGGGTCTGGTGTCCATGTAGAGTAGGATAAATAGACGAACAGAGTCATGCTTTATGGAAGTTATGGAATGATCTTCAGCTTGACAGTCCTAAAGATGCTTAAAATACATGCCTGAGTGTGACCAATCTGCAACAGGGCCCTTGTCCCCAAAGAGAGACAAGGGGCGTTCATGCCTTCAGATATGAACTTTCTTAAACTCACTTCACAAACACGCTGAAACTGCAAAGTGGTTGGGTTCTGTTCTGTAAAGAGGCCTGAGGAAAGGAAGTGAGTCGTGCGAGGGAGACGAGCTGAAGCGAGGCAGAGCTATCTCTAGCAGTGGGGAGGGAGATAATTTCATGGTAATTTGGACGAGTCCTGAAGGGTTTTTCTCATTTTCTGCACAAGCTCAGGAGTAGGTGATGCGGCAGCTCGGGCTCAACATTGATTCAGTCATGTTCCACTTATTTAGTCATTCACTCAACTCACTCACTTGCAAACGCCCCAAGTAGATTATCATGCCAGGAGCGACAACTGTTAGCAGCGACTCAAGCATCATGAAAGCTGCTGCATGCATTTGATTTTCAGGATCCCGGATGCTCTTCCAGCTGGAACATGGTCGACTTTTAACCCCACCAGCGCTGACTTTCATTACAACGTATGTGTATTACAGTGGGTCATGACGCAAAAATTGGAGGCCACATTGCTGAAATGAAAACTTTAGTTTGTCTATGTCCATCATCAAATATTGATGTCAAAGCCATTAACATCTTAACATGTGATTGTGCTAATTCACTTGACAGGTGGTTGTCTATGTGACAACTATAGGGCATTGCAATGATGACATATTTTTGTAGTCAGCATCAGGTCCCCTCAAAAAAAAAAAAAAAATGGATTTTTCCACTGGCTTTTGGATTATCGCAAAAAAAATAAGCTCTGTGACCAAAAAACGTTATGAATCTTACAAGCTTGGTTCATCATGATAATCTTCACAAATTAACATAATTTTTATTAGGGTGTGTTCACACTTGGCATGTTTGGTTGGATGAAAACGAACTCTGGTGCGATTGCTCTGTTAGTGCGGTTCATTTGAATAAGTGTGAACGCTGCCATCTGAACCCTGATGCCACCAAACAAGCAAACTGAGACGCTGAAAAGATGGGTCTCAATCCGCTTCCAAATGAACTCTGGTGCGGTTCGAATGAAATCTGAACGCAACACGGACCAAAGACATGTAAACAAACCAAAAACAGGACACGATGTCACAAGATGCGACTCTAAAAAGGACAGAATGCTCAAGCATACCTGTTATTTTCTCGTCATAGTCGTGATGTTGTCCATCACAGTTCAGTTCAGGCATCAGAACGGCGTCTCCTCACAGCAGATCTCTGTGTGTGTGTGTGTGTGTGTGTGTGTGTGTGTGTGTGTGTGTGTGTGTGTGTGTGTGTGTGTGTGTGTGTGTGTGTGTGTGACGGAGGGATTCCTGCCACTGTTTTGACTCCTTTACACATTTAAACTCCTTTACACATCCCACATTTAGGTTCAGTGTCAAAAATGCCAATGTGAATGCTAAGCAGACCAAGACTAAATGTTGTTGTAGTTTTTTTTTTCTTTTTTTCTTTTTTTGGTCTGGACCAAAAGAACCAAGCCAACTGAAGCCTAAATACAATCTGCAAAAGTAAAAAGCTGAATAATGTAGTCTATAAACAAACTCCACCAGGGTCACATGACTTCAAGGAATTGTTCACCCAGAAATGAAAATTAGCCCATGATTTACTCACTTACCCCCTGAAGCCATCCTAGGTGTATATGACATTCTTCTTTCAGACGAATACAGTCAGAGTTATATTAAAAAATGTCCTGTCTCTTCCAAGCTTTATAATGAGAGTAAATGGCTGTTTTATTCATGATTGAAGTGTTCAACACTGATCTGCGGGGGTTAATAAAGGTCTTCTGAAGTGAAGCGATGCACAATGATGACGTGATATTTCACTCATAATTACCACAAACATCAAACGAAAGAATACACATATATCATCAGCAAAACTTGACATGGTTCAGCGATTTACTGCAGAGCCAGTACTGAACGCAATCAAGTATTAGTCTCACTGTCACTTGATGGTGGATCTGGTGAAGAAGCTGTCAGTGATCAAAATACTGATTTTGAAGATGTTGAAAACAATAGTTTTAATAATATGGTTGAGATGACGAATATGAATGTACTGGGAAATGAGCTCTGATGAGGACAGTGATGATGGTAAAAAAATAAATAAAAAAAACATCTGCTCAAATTGAACCCTTCCCAGTTCCAAAAGGTAATGAAATATGATTTATTTTATTCTTTTCTAATTGTTATTAAAATATCACAAGAGTTTTATTCTAGTGTGACAGTTAGATATCCATACGTGTTAGGCCTCACTGTGAATTTGACATTTTCTATATGTGTGAATGTGACATCATGAACCTGGTTTGCTTGTAAACAACTGAAGCAAAAGAAAATTTAATTTAAAGTTCAATGATAATGATATTTTTAACAAGCTTAAATGAAAAATGGGGACATTTCTTCAGCGATGAATATCCATACATCCATCCATCCATGATACCCACTTTATCCTAGGGTCAAAGGGAATGATAGCATCTACATTGTTATTAAATATGGGGGACAATTACGGTTATTTTACCATGGTAAATATACTACATTGTTTTATGAATTATGGTAATACATACTTTGTTTTACTACTCTAAATAACATTTACACATCATCAACACACTTAAATGTTATGAACTGTAAAAACTTCCAACACTCTTGTTCTCCCCAAACTAATGCTAGTCCAACAAAACAATAAGTGAGCACTGATAGATAACGTACTGTACTACATAATGAAACTAAATTAAATCATTGTTCACTCTAGTCTGGTTTTCACTGGGAAAACTAGCACAAGAAAGTAATAAGTAGAGGAAGAGGATGGATGTTTTGAAGCTGCAATGGCAAGCAGCGCCCTCTGTTGGTTTAAGCAAACATCACATGATTGAGAGCCTGTAGCCTCTCCTGCTCTGCCTTTCTTGCTGCAACATCGTATTATTTCACCTTTTGTGGGCTGTTTTGAATGTTTTATTTTAATAGTATTGCTTTTGTATGATAATTGGTTGCCGCTTTATGTCCAATAAAGAGTCTAGGATCTGAAAAAACAGCAGTTGAGAACCAGTGTCCTTTTGTATTTTCTCATCAACAGTACCCAGAAAACAGATATTTTCTTATTTTCCTAAGGAGAACACATCTGGATCTGCAAGCCAGTGCTTAAGAACGTACCAAACACTCAAAGAGAAAAATAAACGCTGTAGCTAGTACATACCACACACATGGACTAGCAATGGCCTTGCACACGCACTTTAATTGTTCAGTGAGGATCAGTGAAACCAGAAAGTTGGGTGAGAAGTGGACGCTCTTGTCAGTTGAAGTGAAGAGCTGGCAGGGGGTCTGTCAATGGTTTTAAAAGACAGACATGTTTTTCACAAAAGATTTACCCTTGCTCTTTTATACTATGTTCACAATGGGGAGTGCATTCTCCAGGCAGTCCAGACAATTTATTGAAAAGATGAGAAAAATCTTGACTTTTTTTAGACAGTATACTGCAGATGAATCTGGTATTTTCTACATATTTCTGAATCTGACCATTTCTATATATCTGAATCTGACTTTTTTATGTATGTGAATCTGACTATTTTTAAATATGTGAACCTGACACTTTTTTATATACATGAATCTGACCATTTCTATATATCTGAAACTAACATTTCAAATATATGTGAATCTGATATGTTCCTTATAATGTAGGTGAATCTAACATTTTCTATACATCTCATATTTAAATTTGAAATTTTCTAAATACTGTATATATAAAATGTATTTGCTATATTGTGTATGTGAGTCTGTCTATTTCTATATGTCTGAATCAGACAATTTGGATATATGTGAATCTGACATTTTTTATACTTTATGCGAATATGACATTTTCTGTATAATTTAATCTGACATTTCCTATTTAAATCTGACATTTTCTATAAGAAACAGTATATAGTACATATATCTGTACAGATATATGGAAATTGTCTGATTCAGACCTACAAAAATTGTCAGATTCACATCTGATAATTTCTGTAGGTCTGAATTAGACAATTTCTATATATCTGAACCTACTATTTTTTATATATGTGAATCTGACATTTTCTATATATCAATCTGACATCTCATATAATTAAAATTTGACAAAATTATTATGTATGTGAATCTGGCAATTTCTGTTTGGCTGAATCGGACGATTTCTATATACCTGAATCTGACATTTTTTGTATATCTGAATCTGACATTTCCTATTTAAATCAGACATTTTCTATATACTGTATATATACAGTATGTGAATCTGACAATTTTTTTATGTCTGAATCAGACAATTTCTATGTATCTGAACCTGACATTTTTTTACGTGAATCTGACAATTTCTATATAACTGAAACTCACATTTTGTGTATATGTGAATCTGACACTTTCATATTGTGTGCAAATCTGTAAATCAATCTGGCTTTACATATTTATGAATCTGTGTGAATCTGATAATTTCTATATATCAGAATAAGACAATTTCTACATACCTAAATCTGACATTTTGTATATGACTGTGCTAATTACTATCTATATCTGACATTTTATATATTTATGTGAATCTGACATCATAGGTATGGTTTGCATTAACTGAGTTCATGGTTTATAGAACTGAAGGCAAAGTAAGAAAATCAAAAGGTCAATGATTGATATTTTTAGAAAAGCTGCTAGAATGAAAGCAAATGAAGCTTTATATTCAATTTATTTATAAAGCACAATTAAAAACAACTACCATTGACCAATGTGCTGTACAAGAGGACATAATTAACAAACATAACCATGAAATGCATTCAGCCAGGCACAAAGTGCACAAGTGGAAAAACAGAGCATAAAAGAGAGAGGTATCACATCACAGATTGTAAGCCAGATCAAATAGAAACTATAATTTAGATTTAAAAAATGGGTAATGTAGGGGCAGTTCTGATTTGAATTGGCAGGCCGTCCCAAAGTTTAGGAGTGGCTGCGGCAAATGCCTGATCGCCCCGAGACTTTAGCCTGGTTTTTGGAGCAACTCATTTTGGAGCAATCAATTTAGAGACTTAAAAACCAATAAGATCACCGTAAAAATGTATTCTATAGCAGGTTTAGACAATGTAAAGACTGTAGAACAGGGGTAAAATGCTCACGCTTTCGAGTCCCCATTAAAACTCTGGCAGCCGCATTTTGGACCATCAAAAGGTGGTTTAAAGAAGACTGGCTAATTCCCAAGTAGAGTTGCAGTAGTCAAGCCTAGTGGTGATAAAAGCATGGATCACTCTTTCAAAATTGTTAAAAGAGTGAAAAGACTTCATTTTTACCATGACTCGCAATTGATGGAAGCTTGATTTTACAACCTGATTAACTTGTCTGTCAAGTTTTAGGGCACTGTCCAGTAAGACTCCATTTTTCACATTAGGCTTAACATAGGGTGTTAAGACACAGCTACATTTACTACACATAGTCAGCATACTCTCAACAGGTAAATGATTTCTTTCTTAAAATGTCTATAAATTATAACTTTCATTGTAAAAATTGTAACAATCATTTCCTAACAATCATGTCTTTTTCTGTTTTTAGTTTAACAGAACATGCAAGTGTGAGCACTGAGCAGCTCTGTTCAGTTAAGGATACTCATCTTCTCTTCTCCACAAAGAAAGTAACAGAGATATAAAATGTATGATATTTTTAAATTATGACTTTATGCCTAAACATACCCAGTCACAAAAATATTTAAGCTATCCCATGACTTTATCACTTTTTTAAAAAAAAATGTAAAACCCAAGTAGAGGCAAGAAGATATGAGACCAGGCATAGAGGACTAAAACAAACTATATTAATAAATAATTTATAAAAATAATATTAATAATAATAATGTGAAGATACTATATACTAATATTAATGAAAATAAATATTGTTGAAAAGGTTATTTATAACACCATTAAGGTCCTTCAATATATAACAAATTCAAAGCATGGTTCTTAATGGAACCTTATAAAAAGGGTTCTACTTAGCACCAAAAAGGGTTCTGATATTGTTACAAGCCGAAGAACCCTAATTTGGTACAGTTCAGAACCATTGTTCTTAAGAGTGTACCGTTGTGTTGGGATTTTCTCAATATGATGTTAAGTGGTAGATCAATGGGCTTGTCCCAGACGAAACCTAAAATACTATCTGGAGCACACAAGATAATTATAACATGTGGTGAACCTATGAACCTAACTCATATTTAAACAACTATCTCTTAAGCTACAAGTACAATTTTGGCTGTATTATTAGTGCCCCCTTCAAAAATCGCTCTTGAGACATGTTTTGTTTATTGCCCCCAAAGCTGCCATGGGGTGTAAACCATTCTTGTGTTTCAAAGGAAGATACATTTGTGTCATCTGCATAACAATGGTAACATATACCATACTTCTCAAAGATAGCACCAAGTGGAAGCATATAGAGAGAGAACAGAATGGGGGCTAGAATATAACCTTGGGGGACACCGCAAGTCAAAGGAAGAGAACCAAGGTGAAATTGCCCAATATTGACTGAAGAACTCCTGTTTGTAAGGTACGACTGAAACCAGCTCAGGGCAGAACCACTTATGCCCACCACCTGAGCTAGGCAGGACAAAAGAACATTGAGGTTTATCGTATCAAAGGCAGCACTCAGATCTAAATGTACCATATGCTGTCAATATGAATCAAACAACAAAAGAAAAACAGAAAATCACTCACTGCTCTTGAGTGAATAACTTTAGTAGCTTTAATAAGAATACATTTCTTGAATTCTGCTTTTAAATGTTCTGGTGAGGAGATAAACATGGCAGACCAACGCTATCTCACGACCAATTCGTACGAATTCGTACGAGTGATAAAAAGGTGGCTAATTCATACGAATTCGTATGACCTCACTCATACGAATTCGTACGATTTGTCGAAACCCACGCGATGGGTAGGTTTAGGGGCAGGGGTAGGTCATTTGTATGAATTCATACGAATTGGGCAATTCGTAAAATATGTACCATTTAGCAAAAATCGTACTAATTCATACGAGTGAGGTCGTATGAATTCATACGAATTAGCCACCTCGTAGAATTCGTACGAATTGCCGTGAGATCAGGCTGGGCAGACATCTTGTGTACATCTTATTTTAGGTGAATATTTAAGATGACAACTGACCACTTGATATTAAAAGATTTTCATTTACTAAATATTATTTCTGGGGCTGCATTTACATTTATGCATTTGGCAGACACTTTTATCCAAAGCGACTTATGTTGCATTTCAAGGTACACATTTACATTCTTATCAATTCTTGCTTTCCCTGAGAATCAAACTCATGACCTTGGCGTTGCAAGCACAAACGCTTTACTGTCTGAGATACAGTTAAGTTTCTACAGGAAAGGGTCTAGGACTTATTTCTGCGGTCTTTAAAAGGGGGTATGCAACCCCCTAGTGATTCAGGGGTGGTATTGCTGAGAAAACACCAATTATTGTTTGATTGGAAATCAAATTTCACTTGATAAGAATGAACTGCAAATAGAACTAGCTAAGACATTTAACAAAGACACATAAAAGAGCAGTTCCTCTTCAATCAGCACAAAATATGTTCCTAATTATAAGAAAATAGGCCAGGCCAGGGTTTGAACAGAATGTACTTTCTTAGCAGATGAATTATAATAATGCAATAACAGCCAACACCCTGGAAGTAATGCCAATACAAGATCTGATGAACCTACAGTGGTTTGGACACGTGCCGGAGAGACGAAGAGGCGGACAAAAACACATTATTACAGCTTTATATTAATACAACACAAAGCTAATGCACACAAGTGGTATAATCTTAATTTCAGCACTGTATGTCTACATCGTCTCTCATGTGCCTTTTCAAGAGAAATGTGTTGCTCTATTCAAAACAAAAAGGCTAAAATTGGCAACAGCACAGGCCGTGATTTATAAAGAGAAAGGAAGAATGCATGGAGGGCAGTAGTAGTTCAGTCCAGGGTGCAGTCACAGTTCCTGACTGGACCATCATTACCACACTGCTATTTGTGGTTAAACTGTCTAAACAAAAGCTCTTGGTCCTCAGCTGCCCAAATCTAATGTGACGGCTCCTGTAGTATTACATATTGGAGAGGCCATGTGATGCTGTCTCCAGTTACTGAACTCCAAAAACAACATACATACGCACAAGCTGTGATCTGAGTCCACACTGGCATATGTCTCCACAAACAAATACATTTAACACTGGAAACAGCAAGTACATTATTTTGTTATTTCTCTGTTCTTGGGACTGTACAATTATGTAACATACTCTTTCCAGATGTACAGAGCAAAAGCCAAGAATGCTGAGAAAAGTTTGTAGTGCAGGAATGATGCAATTCACAGGTGTTGAAATGCCTGTAAAGAGACGTGTCTTCCTATTTAAGGAATATTCCATAGCTGAACTGTTTGACGCATTTCTTTTCTAACAGCTCAGTGTCATGTTATATCAATGATACATTCGAATAAAGTCATACGTGTCAACGCATATTGAAACATTAAAATAAAGTTATTTGTGTGAATGCACATTGCTGATTATTGTGTTTTATTCACTCAAGTCAACGGTGTTTGTGGTCACAGTTTCATTCGCTGATCCTTCATGTCGGATACGACTGACCAGTATTTATAGCCAACATCTTGGATAAGACTCCTAAAAGTTTCACACATACAGCACACATTACATTACACATTACAAACGCGGATATGTTTTACAAGTCTAAAGTACATAGAAAGAATAAACCAGTTCCTTGATTTTGCTTAACAAGTTAATATATAATCTGCATGGACAATAAACCATAGTAAAATTCATGATTCTCTATGTGTAGGCCTATTTAATAAAACTAGTCATACACATTAAAGATTATTATATCTTTTATTTTTGTCATTGTTTACAATCCTTTTCCTGATTGCCTTACTAAGATGCCCCAATTTCATTTGTCCAGCCTTAGGGTACGTTTACACGACAACGATAAGCTTAAAACGGAGAAGTTTTTCCGCGTACAGACGACACCAGTTGTAAAAACGATCCCCATTCACACAAATCCGCAAAAATGACTAAAAACGCTGTATTCTGCTAGCCTGGGTTTCCCCATACTGCCTTGCTCGCAGCGCGATTTTATTCACGCTGCTAGGCAGTCTGGACACCATGGACCAGATTTTCCCCTGAAAAAGGGAACCAATCACAGAACGGGGAGGGAGCAGCAAGACGATGACGACACCGACGCAGTTTGTTTATATCTATGGATCCAACATGGCATCAGACTCGATGTTACCTTCTACCCTCATGTTTATCTTGCACAAACGGTAATATTCGCTAAACGCCATCGTGTACAAATAAATCTTTGACCCATCGTCTTTTTCCTCGTCGAATTTCTGTCGCTCTACATACGTCATCTGGTATAATTGAAGCGATTGGCTATGAGCTACGTACAGGCGCATTTGATAGACATTCATAGCGCCCAATAAACGGCTCTGGGCATTCGTAAACCACGCCTCAAATACGAGAAAATGAACACGTGGTTCCCAGACCAAGTCTCAAATGAGACTTGGTCTGACGTTAGCCAGGCTAGTATTCTGCTGCCAGGCCATTAGATGGTGATGAAACACTATAGACTGAACACATAATACGCATGTGCATGACGTCATTGTTTACACAGAGACTGGTTTCAAAAACTTGCACCTTTGAAAGCCCGTTTTCAAAAGTTTGCGTTTTCAGGCAACCAAAACGCAGTTGTCGTGTAAATAAACAGCCAAAACGCAGAAAACGTTTTACGTTTGCACACGCCCTCTGTTAATTAACCAATCACTGCAGCCTTGTGCTAATGGGGTCTTGATTTATAAATGCCTGCATTGATGCACAATAGACTGAGAGACTTTGGAGCTGCCTGATATTTGTAATGTGTGTTCATAAGAAATGTAAGTTTATTTTCCTTTGTTTGTATTGTATAACTTTTGCTTGTCTAGTTTGATAAGGTTTATCTTTATTGAAGTGTTTGTATCTCTGTTCTTGTCTAGAAACCACGCATTATACTCCCTGCTCATCTGATTTGTTCTTCCTTCTTCAATGGATTAATAAAGTTCAATCAAGTGGAATTTTACTGGATTCTGTGTTCTGACAGACAGCCCTGCTGGTATTAAGCCAGACATTTTCTCCTTAAGCCTATCCTCCCTTACATGCATATTTCTAGTACATTTTGTTTATTAAAGAAACTTCATCAAGAAATGCATCAGGCTCGTCAATGGTGATGCACACACTCATGTGCATTGTGGATCGTGTCAGCAACTCACTGGTCAGAATCCTCGGTAATGAAGTGGCGAAAGCTGTGACGGACAGGGGTGGTTTCCCAAAAGCATCGTTAGCCACAAGTTCCATCGGTGTTTCACAAAAATATAGTTCTAACGAACATTCACAAAGTTCGCAAACAGCATCGCAAAGTTGTGTGGTTTGAACGACAGCTCTCGACCTGTGGTTAGAAGCATAGTTTCTTGTTTGCATGACATGTGGATTTAATAAATCCTTTTCTTGAGCAAAATATGCAAGCTGACATTCAGTACAATCTGTATCTTTTATTTAGAATAGCCTACATACAAATGTCATTTACGTCTTTTAGTTTGTCGAGAGATTTAAAGCACAGTTTTTGAAGAGTGCGCATGTGCGAACGTGCAATGTAAGAACGAGCCTATGATTGAATCTGGAAATAGAGCAAAATAACTCAGAAAAAATTGAAATAGTCCTCAGATGCCATGTCCGTAATTTATAGCAAAACATATAGCATTAAATTGATCTCATCAGATTCATTAAAAGTAGTTATTACTCCACCACCTGCGTAACATCATTAACCAACGTGGCTGAACGACCAATTTGCCACAATATGGTTTCGGGAATCAGTCTTGACTAGCTAGTTGATTTCTTCAAGGATGCAATGTACTATCGCAGCGAGTTACGTCGTTGTAAGGGAAACACACCCCAGATTGTTAACGGCAGGAAATCCAAACATTCGCCTGTTATTAATCGACCTCAAATATGGCGTATCTAATGAAACATTGTAAGTAGTAGCAACAAGTCTGCTTGCCCTAATAATACTAACCTAGATAAATGTGCGCTATTAGGCTATTAGGCACATAAATAATCCGTCATAAAATAATCACATAAAAATATGTGAGTTCCGTCATTTTTGGTCATACAGATAAAGTAATGCAAACTGTTAAGGGTTTACTTTTATTTCTGTAAACTCAAAATAACAAAACGTAATAAAGAAAACAATCAGGATGCGCTTTCTCCCATCGACACACTCATCATTTCTTTTGCAGTGTGCTGTGGCAAGCTTTATGTGTGCGCTTGAGTGCTGATTGGGCTATGTATTATATACTGTATAGGCAATTAAAGGCTCATTATTAGGCTACAACGGGGCTAAAGGCTCCACGGGCTAAAGGGCTCCTTTGGTTTTATTTTCCTCTAAACCACTAGATGGCACAAAAACTTTCCAAAACATCTGCTTTTCAAGATGCATGTGGAAATTCATCTGATCCTTGACACGATCGCGGACAGCAGCTTAAAGTTTATTCTGTGTTAATTTGATCTAATATTTAATGTTTTTTAAAATGTTAAATGTTTATTTAAATTATTTAATCTATTTTGAGACAAATGTCGTCTTAATGATTTTTTAGGGTTTTTTTCAAGCTAATTAAAGCAACAATTTTTCAATAACAGAAGAATATGTAAAAGTACGGTATCTAAAAGGTGCCGCTGCTGTCCGGGTGAAAGACGAAATAAACATGATAATAAACAGCTGGCTGACTGTTCCATTTGTTGACATGGTTAGATTCAGATGGTAAATATTATATATTTAGTTGAGTGTCCACCTTATAGATAATCACCATATTTATAATGAAACCCTTATATTTAAAAATATGATTTAATGTTTAATTATTATGGGATCTCATTCAATGCTTTCAGAATTTTTACTTTTTAAAATGTATTTTTATATTAACATATTTTAATGACGGTACAGCCTATTTGTTGAACAAAAAATATTTCTTTTATTTATCTAAATAATCAGGAAATAGTGCAAACTTTGCTAAAGTGATTATTTTGAACAAGTATTAACTTACACATTATTAAAAACATATTATTTTAACTAAAGTAGTTGTATAAATAATGTGTGTCTTTTGCCCCATGCTTGTTTTATCCCATGTGTCTGTAGGGTAATAGGCCCACCTTGTACATTTAGAAGATTTTTAAACAAACAATCTTTATGATTTATTTTCACACAAAATCTGTTGCTCCATAAATGTTCAATACAAACATATATATATTTTTTCTGCAAACATACACTTTGGTAGAATTGAAAAGCAAAAAAAAAAGAATACTTAAGGTGTGCCTATATAGCCCTGTTGTACTCTATGATTTATGGCTTATCAATATAAACGCGCAATTAGTCGACTAACCGCTTAAATGAACGACTACTAGTCAACTAGAGAAAACTTAAGTCGAGGGCAGCCTTCATTATTGTGACTCTTACTGCTTCTGATGTCTCAGTTTCAGACCTTGACTGGGTCAGCGAGCAATTACTCACGGAACAACATCATGAGTAAATTATTACCGTTTTTTAGTTCCCAGTTATGTGTCATAAAGCATTGGCCAATTTCTTATATATTTATCCTAAAATTTCTAATAAAAATAGACACAAATTTGATAATTGTTGACAGACAGTAAAAATGTAAGCAGCATCGACTATTGCGGATATTTTCCTTTCCAACTTCTGACAACTAGGTATAATCACAAATCCCGGTATGGCAAACATCTCTGCCTGGATGAACAGGCATCACCTGAAGCGGAAAATATCAACAACCGTTCATTCCAGCCAAGAACTAGCCTTGCCAAGACCTTGTCGTTTCAATAGACAACTCAACCATCTCACCCACACAGAAAGCCAAAAACCTTGGTGTCACACTGGACAACAAGCTGTCATTTGCACCCCACTTACTAACCACAGTCAAGACGTGCCGGTTCCTCCTGCAGGACAGAATAATCTTACGTTGGCTTAGGTTGTATCGTATATATTAGGCCTATTCATAGTTTTCAGTCATGTGACATCCATAACTGCAGCACAGGCCTGTCAGTTTTCCATCTCAACAGATGAAAAACAAAAATATGTGAACAAAATGCAGCATTTCAAACACTAAAATCAGCAGGACGTTCTAAAACATAGGTTCTCATTCCGACAAGGTTCTCTGTTATGAGCAAACATTCTTTCAGTAACATTAATGGAACATTCATTCAAAGGTGTCTAACAAAATGCTATCACAAAAAAATGTTCATATACATTTTTTTTTTCCTGAAAATTTTGTTGAGTGTTTGTTTAACTTTCTGGCAAGATTCTCTCAAAGTTACAGTATGTTCATGAAACGTTTTATAAAACGTTTATGTTTATGTTTATAGAACGTTCAAAAGTAATGTTCCCATAGTGTTTACAGAAAAAATAAAGTGGAGTGTTTTCTTAACCATGAAAATACTGGACGTTTTGAACGTCCAAGGAACATTCAGAAATAACATTTTCGTAACTTAATAGGAATGTTAGAAAAACATTCTTAGAATATATTTTTGTTAGCTTGGGTTTAGTGTCTTAGCAAATCTGATCACAGTCTGAGACACTGTTAAGATCTCAATCTCTTATCAGAAAAATCTGAGAACCAGGAGACGCAAGCAATACCCCCATTTTAATCCTGTTGCTGTCTAGGATAAACAATTGAGAGTCACACTTTAGTTTATGGCACAATTGGCACCATTAACTATGATTTTTGCATTAGTAAACTCCTGATTTCTGCTTATTAATAGTTAGGTTGTGGTTAAGTTTAGGTATTGGGTGGATTAAGGGATGTAGAATATGGTCATGCAGAATAAGGCATTAATATGTGCTTTATACGTACTAATAAACAGCCAATATCCTATGCATCATAATATGCATCATAATTAGCAACTAGTGAGAATTGGACCCTAAACTAAAGGGTTACCCAATTGAGATATTGAAGAGACCTCCATAATTCACACAAACCCGAAGTGTCATGCCTTTTCAGACTGAACGGGTGAGGATGCCGCCTCAAAAAACGAAAATAAAAAGAGGCGTGACATCTATGGTTGCAGCAACATGACTAAGAGTCCGTCTGCACAGATATTGTGATGTAAATGGAGCCAGATCCGCAGCAATGAGGAGTCAGCCGCAGGGGAGACAAGAACCGTAATGAGAGATAATGTTTTGTTATCTGCTAAATCACTGGCATCTGCCTGAAACTGGAGAGAGGATTTCTCAAGCGTTCTCCTTATCTCCTCAATTGCTCTTTTTTTTTGACACGTTATACTTTCTGTAACACTGGCAAGCATCTCAGCTTGGCTTGATGACAATGCCACACTTAATCTGTGCTTGTGGCTCTTACAGCACTAAATTAGAGCACTAACACCAGCAAGTGAAAGGGCTTTGAGTGCTGAGGACGGTGCATAAACAATGCAAATGTGTTAAGTTCTTAAGAATAAGTGAGGGCGTTTTGGGGTTGTATTTACTGAAAATCTTCACAAACAGAAAGCTGCAAACAACCGTAAAAGAATCCTTCGAAATATGAACGATGATCCAATCTTTCAGCAGTTTTTAAATACAAGTTCAACAAGTTAAGCTCAGTCAACAGCATTTGTGACATAATGTTGATTAAATAAATAAATAAAATAACAATTCAACTTGTCCCTCCTTTTCTTTCAAGAAAGCAAAATTCTGGGTTACAGTGTTGAGGCACTTGATTACAGTCAATCTGTAAACATTAAAATACTCGCTGTTTCAATAAAAGCCCTGAACAACCAGACCTGATTTTACAGTGAAAAACTCTTACTAACATTTTCTGTGTAAAGTTATAACCAATTTTGCCATTTTGTTGCCGTGGCTCTAAATAATGAGAATGCTCACCTTTTCCAATTTAATACAATTCTGATGGATAAAATTAAGTCCTGATACATTTTTCCATTGAATATGTGTTTCACTCAGAAATACACCGACTTTTTTCTGTTTTGTTTTTGAAATAAGTCTTTTATGCATTTATTTGACAACCAAAAAACCAAAAAACACCAATATTGTGTAATATTTTTACAATTTAAAATAATTGTTTTCTATTTGAATCAGGGTGATTATAGTTAACTAAAACTAAAATTAAAACCATTTTCACTGTAAAAAAGTTGCTGCCTTAAATTTAAGTACAATCAACTTGAATGTTTAAGTAATTTAAACTTGAAAAAGGTTGAACATTTCATAACTTATTTTGATGAGTTAAAGCAATGCAAAAACATGTCATAACATATAATCATATAATATTTTACAGTGTTTGTTATAAAATAAACATTAACAAAAATAAAATAAATGTAATAAAACTTGATGTACTGAAGTAACTAAAACTGGAATAAAAAAGAAAAGTATATAGACAAAATCTATTAACTAAAATTACAACATAAAACAGAAACTAACTCAAAATATTAATAAAAACTATAATAGTATCTCAATGATACTAAAATAACATTGATTAATATATATTTTAAAATGTAATTTATCAATTTTCATCATCATTACTCCAGTCTTCAGTGTCACATGATCCTTCAGAAATCATTCTAATATGATGATTTGATGAAACATTTTTAAAAACAGTTGTGCTGCTTCATATTGTTGTGGAAAAGGTCATGTATTGAATGTTAGAACGTTAGTTTATGTCGCATTATGTCAGTCTACATTGACTTTAAATGATGATATTATGTTTTGCCACACTCTGTCTCTTTACTGTGGTGAATAGTGTGGTGTGTATCCTGCTTGTGGTTAATCTCTGCAAGAATGTCTTGTCAGTGGTTAAGAGACAAACTGCTGTCAGTGGTTAAGACACAAGCTAGAGTCACTGCAGCTCTAGGCAATGATCTGATCTATGCAGAATGCGGTTATGCAGCTTGAAATATGTTGTAGTAACAATACATAATGCAGCACATTCGTGGAAAAAAAGGGGACATGAACTGAGAAATCAAATTTCACGTACAAGGTCATTGTACAATAAAAACATCCGGTAAGTTTCAAAACTCAAAACATCCTCTTTAGTCCAAAAACAGCTTTTATTGAAACCAAGCTCAGAAAACGGCTAGTTTTGGATTTCGTCATATTATGATGTAATAGTGTGACGAAAGACCACCTCTGCAAAAGAAAATCAACGCCTACTTCAACGTCATCACATCTTTGGCCCCGCCCACTGGAGCATTATGAGAAGAAGAGAAGAGAGAGACAGGATCACCGGACTAAAAATAACATTACCTTCCAGAGGATCCTAATGCTATGAAAGAGGTGATTTATTTTCAGCTATGTGAACGTCTCAGTAGAACATTATTTGTTTGTTCCGTACATTTCAACTGTGGATTCTTTGGTAAATTAGTCGCAATTTCGGTGCAGGCTTTGACTTTTACTGTAAGATATGGACTCGACAGTATTGCGACAACATGTATGTAACTTTGTTCATTCTAATGCCTGATCTGTGACCAGTGATTTAATGATTCTTGTACAGTCAGATGTTCTTTGTCCCAAAATCATTTATTGTTGTTCATGCATCAGCAAATCAAGCCAGAGACTAAACGGTCAACTTCACATGGTTTCTTTTAGTAAAATGAAAATTTAAATTGTGAAAAAATGTATATACAGATCCAGGATGGTTTTGGCAGGAAATTGCATATAAACGTCACTCGCCCGTGCGTGTCTCGTCATATCTGTAAACAGAGAAAAGTTGCTCCAGCTACTTTGACGCGTCTGGTGTGAGAGTGGCAGAGGTTAGTTGAAGCACAACTAAAACAGTGTTCTAAGTTTGGCTGCTACATTGTGTACCTTTAAAATTAAACAAATGATTAAAACAAAATTAATTAAATACATTTTATGAATTAAACAGCTCGTAAACATACTTAAATAACCCTTAAACAATTATTTAAGACATTTCTCCTATTATAGAACCTTTTTTGGTAGAAAGTTTTTGTTTTTACTGTTGAGTTAATAAAAGAAAAAAAATCTAGGAATGTAAGATGAACACACATCTTTATCTTTAGCAGTTTCAGCGCGTTTTCTTCTCACCAGCAGGGGGCAGTGTTTTTAAACTCATAAAAGTATACCACAGTGTGTCATTTCACGTGTGTCATTTCATGTAAGTATCCCTAATACATGTTTTAAATTTTATTAATATTTTTCACAGCTAAGACAAGATTATCAAGACAAAAAAATACTAATAATAATAATTGGATTGTCAAATGTAGCATAGATCCCATTCAATATTTCTATTTTTTATTTGGCAACACTTTACAATGATTTTTGTAAATGTGTTAATATTAGTTAACTGCATTGTTTAACACGAACGAACATTAAACAATACGTATCAATCATTTATTAATCTTAGGTAATGTTAATTTCAACATAAACTAATACAATTTTAAGATCAAATGTTGTATCTGTTAACATTAATTAATGCACCATGAACTAACATGAACTTTTGTATTCACTAAAATGAACAAAGCTTAAAAAATGCTGTAAAATATATTGCTCATTGTTTGTTGATGGTATGCAGTGAATTAACCAGTTAACAATTTATTTTATTTGTATGTATTAAATAATTTTTTAGTTTTTTTCGAAATCATGCTAAAAGTTGATCTTGATAAAACGTATTTGTCCACAGAGCGAATGAAATGCAGATAGTTCAGTTTCCCAGCATCAGTGTTTATCAGTGCTGCTCATTCAGAGCCTGTCTTGAACTGTAATAACCAGACTTACAGGGACATCTAGTGGCTACAGATACACTGGCAGCAATATAGACTTCTATTGATTTTCCAGCAAATGGATTGGCAATTGATAAGTAGGCCTATATAAACTTATAATGGGGTTTTCCTTTTATCCACAGCACGTTTACTCGGCAAAGAGCTTTCTGGCAATTATGTCATTAAAATACCAATGTCAAAATTCCACGCGCGTTTCCCAAAAGCATTAATAGCCAATATGGTCGCAAGTTCCGTCGTTATCATCAGTTCCTCGAGTCGGTGTTTCCCGAAACCATCGTTCCAACGAACCTTCGCCAAAAGCATCGCACAGTTGTGTTTGAACGACAGCTCTCGACCTGTGGTTATAGCTGAGTTTCTTGTTTGCATGACATGTGGACCAAATAAATCCTTATCTTGAGCAAAATAAGCAATCTGATATTCAGTACAATCATATCTTTTATTTCGAATATATACAAATGTAATGTACATCTTTCAGTTTGTCAAGAGATTTAAGTTTTTTTGCATGTGTGCACTAGTAGCCTATACACTGTAAAAATATATATATAGTGTATATATTTTCATGATTACAAATTTTTTTTCTTTTGTCAAATCAACTTATCAAATCAACAAATCATAATTTATGTGGTTCAGATAACATAATATTTTTAGTTTATGTTGATTAAACCAATCTCCTTCATTGTATTAACTCAAACTTAAAATTTTGAGGCAACCCGGTTACTTATTTAAAGTTAAACCAACAATATATATATATATTTTTTTTTACAGTCAAGAAGGAGCCTATGATTGAATCTTGAAATAATGCAAAATAATTGAGAAAAATTCAAATTAGTCCTCAAATGCCATGTCTGTAATTTATAGGGGGAAAAAACTGTCATTAATCAATATGAAAAGGATTCATTTTATTTCTAAAAAAATTATTCACCCCCCAAAAATCGAATTTTGTGCAGAATCTTTTATTCTTTATAACCTCCAACAAACACTTCCTGTAAGTGCTTCTGTCAGCTGTCTACTGCAATCTGGCCCATTCCTCGCTCAAAGAAGCTTCCAGATCACTGATAATCTTTGGTTTTCACATTACCACTGCTTTCTTCAAATTCCACCAAATATTTCCAATGAGATGTAAATGACTGTACAGGCCACTCAAGAACACTCTATGACTGATCCCTGACCCTTCAGTATAGGTTGGGATGTTTGTCCTGCAGGAAACTTTGATCATCAAGCTTCGGTCTCTGCACTGAAGGATCACCATCTTTGCCAAAATGGCTTGATACTTTAAAGAACTCATGATGTCCTTCATACAGTCAAGATTTCCACTTCCTGCAACACCAAAGCACCCCAGAACAAGACTGGACCTCCTCCAAATTTGACCAGTTTGAGGTATTCTCTTGCTCATAAGCTTTGCCTTTTATTCCACCAGACATACCGCTGATCCATGGGTCCAAAAAGTTCAAGTTTGGTCACATTGGTCCATAAAACATTCTTCCAGAACGCCACAGGTCAATCCAAATGAAGTTTAGCATATTCAAGTGGGCCTTTTATGTACTTGGTCAAGAGTAATTCTGCAAGATGTCTCAACATGAAGGCCATGTGCTTGTCTAGTGTTCTTCTTTCCTCAGGTCATCTTGCAAGTCTCTGGCAGTAAATTGAGTTGTTGTTTTTTCTCTCTCGGTTGCTCTGATCTAACATTTTATTCCCCTTAAAGGGATAGTTCAATTTGAAATTAAATTTTGGTATGTTTTAGCTTACCTCAAGGGCATCCAAGATGTAGGTGTCTTTGTTTCCGCAGTAGTTTCAATTTTCAATCTTGTACACAACCACGTCCAAGTGATCTGAGGGCACGCGCGCTTCCTGGTGTGTGACGTGTGCGCGCGTTCTGGCTTAGTCTGCGCAAGCGCACTTAGACGTGGTTGTGTACAAGAGGTAAAAACGATATAAATACTGTTTGTTTTCTCACACAAACCGCTCGTTTCGTGTCTTAGGCCATCAATGTGTACTTACGATGGGGAATTGTTTAATTTGGACTTCTCTGTGCATGCTCTTTGAGACAGTGACCATAGACCTGCATTATATGACTGACAGACAAGAACGTTTGACCTAAAAATATCAAAATTGAAACTACTGCGGAAACAAAGACACCTACATCTTGGATGCCCTTGAGGTAAGCTAAAACATACCAAAATTTAATTTCAAAGTGAACTATCCCTTTAATCATATTGTGTTTTTTTCTTCAAAACCCTCAGAGATTTTCTGGTACAACACATTTTAAACTTATAAATAAGGCTGTTGCTGAGTCTCTATATACAGGAACTTATAATGTTTTGAAAATCTTGTAGGCATAGACTTAGGTGAAATGGCTGCTGGCAATTTCTAAATGTATAACAGCACAAGCTAATTCAGTTTTTTTTTTATTCACATTTAGGAATTTAACACGTTTCAGTTTCCTTTAGTTGAAGAAGAAATAATCAAAAGGAATAAAAATAGGCCTACCATGTTGAATACTGCTGTCTGGTCATTTTTCAATAATCATCTGACAATGTGCTCTTGTTAGCACCATATATGGAGTGACTAAAAATATACTTCTGCAACATCTAATAAATGCACATTTGGATGTACATGTATGTAAGGTAAAACGTATTCACTGGAAACAGGAAACAAACTTCCCTCTTCATGCAGGACTCTCATCATGTGAGCTGTCAATCAAAACACACTCCTTCATGTATGAGGTTACAGGTTTGAGAATAACACAGCGACTGAATCTCGAGTAACGTTTTGATGGAGTTCTCCGGTGACCAAGTGTTTAAAGAAAGGCCTCGGAGGCGAGGGTTTCCTTTCAGTTGCCATCAGCTCTCTTTTTTACAGTATGATTAATTAGGGTTATTACTTAACTGCCGTGTTACCTTACATCGCAGAGACGAGCCCATCAGTTTCGCTCAGAGGCCAAAGGATTGCTCGAGTTTTCTGAATGCTGGGGAACTCGTGAACTGGACAGAGATGCGCAATTATAGTCATTACCTCATCAACGAGTGACAGGATCAAAGCTGTTCTGTTACACTGTCTACTATAAAAGCCTGGACACACTATATATTATTGTTACTCCTACAATTTAAAATAATGGTTTTCTATTTAATTTTTAAAATATAATTTATTTCTGTGATGCAAAGCTGAATTTCATCAGCCAGTCTTCAGTGTCATATGGTATATACAGTTTATAATAAAAAATATGTACAACATGAGAGATGAGAATTATGAGTTATGAACAAAATCGAGTGCAGAGATCAGGGAAATCTGGGTTAACTATCATAGAAGCCTATAATATATAAATCAACAGTAAAACGGAATAGATGTTTAAAAGTTAAATTAAGTTCAATTAAGTTAAAAGTTTACAATTAAAATGTAAAAAGTAGGCCTATGTAAAATGTGAAAATAACAAACAAGTGTTTTTGGTCAAAGCACTGTACTTGAACTGCATAAAATAACTTTAAAAACACGTCTGAAAAAAATGGCGACCTGGCATTATGAAAAATGTCAATACGATTAACGTTCAAGTTGCATCTTTCAGTTCAAATCTTTATTACTGTTGTTCTCTTGTTTACAGAAGAACTATTAGAAAATTATTAGGAAAATGACACTGGGATTTTATTTTGGTGGAAAGAATTCACAAAACAAATATTTTAAGAGGGGTTTGAGTTTGAAACAAAACCACAACATACATTTGTTTAATTTGCACTCAAACACTAAAAGGTAATTTAAAAATAATAAAGTATTTTTTAGTTTATTATAAATGCATTTGGATGTACACTTTAACCATTTCAAAGACAATAGAAGTAATTATGAAATAACATATAAAGATGTATAGCCTACTTTACATGTAAAAAAAAAAAACTCTTTTTAAAAGAGGCTATATTATTTCCGTAAAAATAACTTCTTAAAAGTGTGTTAAAGAGTAATTGTTTTTCGCATGGCCATGCATGAAGCACACAACACCTAAGTTGAGTCGAAAATGTAACGAGCAATAAATATGAATGGTGATTTTCTGGAGACTTCTGACCACTGAATAATTCGCTCTATAACGAGCCACAACTGTATTACAACGACGACGTGGTGATTAGATTTGTATCATTTATTCATTGTATCGTAATTTATTTAATTATAACTAAATAATTAATTAATTAATTGAGAACATTTCATTTCAAAATGTGGTTTCTATCTTTATAAACGAGGAAATAATAAATAATAACCTAACGCGGGCCGCGGCCATTAAATCTAGTAGCCTAAAAGTAAATAGATGTTTCAAATGAAACATGAAATGCTTAACTATACGGGAAATAAATAAGGTTTGGCCACTGAATGCAGGGTCGCTGTCATGATGGACTGAAGCTGGGTGTCTGAACCTCACTCAAGCATTGCAGGCTGGCGCCAGAGACTACATCAGGTGTAGGGTTACTGTTTGTTGTGGCCTGTGTACACTAATAGGCCTGTTGGATGTCACTGCCGGCGTCACCTTTTCGGACATCCACTTTGCTTCAGCGAAGCACAAACCAATTTACCCGTATGGTTTCAGGAGGGTGAATGGAGGGAGCGCCTATATGAACACTGCAGTAATTACTAACATGTATAATATTAAGTTATTTAACCAGATATCTTGGCCTATATTACGTTAAATACAACAGCTTAAATTAATGCTTTATTAAAATGACTGAAACGTAATACCATATGCCACATACATTAATGTAAATAATATCGTTATTTGTAAGGGTTTTGAAACACTGAATTTCGAATGGTTCTCATGTGATTTTTATTTTTTTATTTTTTTCAAGACAATGATTGAATTATGAATAAGTCTTAAACTATTCCAGACCATGTCATATCATGGCATTTGAATTTCTTAGCAGATCCATAAGGTTTCATCGAAAAGTATTAAAAGGCCTAACAGCTATTGTCTAGTAACACTGGACTATATCAGTTAATACTCTAACATTAATGGCTAATAATAGTAGGCTATCAACTAAAAAAAAAAAAAAATGTTGAGACTATAAGCCAGAACACCTTCATACTTTAACATTCCAAATGAACCGACTCACATTCCACGTTTTCCATTTCCACCTGGATTTATTTCTAGCCTTTAATACATTAAACTTCGTTTTTGTAACCTAATAGTCAGGCTTTATCATATTAAGTATTGATTGAAATAAGTTAACGGTAATTTAAATGTTATTACCTGTAGTTTAGGTAAGCCCACTCGACAAAATAGTGTGGACTCGCCTTTAAATTGCACATTAAATGGCATTTCAATCTCAACGATCCTCTATCGGAGACTTAAACACGCTGGTGTGAGTTCGGACAGGTGATGATGGGACGCACAGAATGGGAGGGGTCAGTCTGAGATAAGGACGCTGTGTATTAGATAAGAGCTCTTCAACAGCGGAAAGAGGAAGACATGGTCTATTCTTCATCTAGAGCTGCTTCTGAGAGGAGATACACGTCAAACAACAGCGATACGTCGAGAAGAGTGGAACATATTCTTCTGCTTACCTGTGGACATCTGTAGGAACTTTACAAACTCAACTGATGTCGCTTTGCGTTTGAGCAGGTGAAACGAAGAAGCTTTCTTCCACCTTTCTTCAAGCACACACACATCTGTCGAGCGATGCTTCCGAGTCCCGTAACCTCGACTCCGTTTTCGGTGAAGGACATCCTCAAACTGGAACAGCAACACGCTCTGAACCCTCACGCACTGATGGGTGTCGAGCAGGACTCGCTTCAGCTTCAGTGTATTCAGAGCACCCTGAGCCGGAGCCTGGATCTGCTCTACAGCCCCGAGAACCACAGCACGGGCACGGGCACGGGCGCGGGCACGGGGGATCAGCTCAACTCACACGAGTTCGACACGCTCAGAAGCTCCTGCGGGTCTCCAGCCGAGGAGGACATGGATCCAGGCGAAGACACAAGTAGGATATTTATAGCAAGTATGATTTAACAAGTAGGATACTTATAATTATTATTTATAGCTCCAATTGTCTTCTTTCAATAGATGCACTAAAAAAAAAAATAATAAAAAAAATAATCAATTAATAGCAAAATTTCATCAAATTGAATTGAATAATCCTTATATAGCCTAAAAAAAAAAAAACTAGAGCTTAATAAAACATTTTGTATAGCCTAAATCTTAATGGAACAACAAGGGAATGGATTATGTATGTGATTCGTATTCATAAATGTAAACATAAATTCAATGTAAAAATAAAAACAACAAAATAAACGTAAACATAAATATGTTTAAATTTACGTTTAAGATTTATACTAAATGTTTTATTAAGCTCTAGTTTTTTTTACTCTTTTCAAATTCTTAATTCATAATATGAATAATATGTAATGGTTATTCAATTCAACTTGGTGATATTTTAAATTAAATGCGTAAATCTCGAAAAAAAAGCTTACATTTCTTTTATGCACATATCGGGTTTAGAAAAAGGTTTTTTATACTGTCAAATCATTGCAAGTTGAAGGATTTTGGAAATCAACGTTTTTTATGGTTTTAAATTTTTAGCTACAACACAAAAAAAATATTTCACAGTCTGGTGCTAAGATTCCACTATTTTTTTTTTTTTACTTTTTTAAAGTCAGTTTAACATAATTTAAGTTGAAATGACTTAAACATCCAAGTTGATTGTACTTAAAAATATAAGGCAGCAACTTTATTTTGCAGTAGCCTACCGACTGATCAGTTCTGTAAGCAGAATTCTGGTAAACTGGGACACAATTATCCTGAATTAATCAAAAAAAAAAAAAAAAAAAAAAAAAAAAAAAAACAGTAACCCTTTAGTTTAGGGTCCAATTCTCACTATTAAATTGCTCGTTAGCATGCACATCACTAGGATATTGGCTGTTTATTATAGGTTATAAAGCACATATTAATGTCTTATTCTGCATGACTCAATTCCTACCCAATACCTAAACGTACAACTTTTAATAAGCCGTAATTCGAGTGTATTGAGGCAAAAGTCGTAGTTAACAGTTGAAATTAGTGAGAATTGGACCCTAATCTAAAGTGTGACCTAAAACATAGATTATTAGCCCTAACCCATTTGTTGTTGTATTTATTGATCATCTTCATTCAGTGCATTTCATATTGCATTTATACGCGGAATATATTATATTATTATTTGATTTTTTAGGCCTGTGTCCATTTGACGACTCCAGTTATAAAGAGGAAGCACCCCGGGAGAAGCCAAAGCAGAGGCAGCGCAGGAAACCTCGAGTGCTCTTCTCTCAAAATCAAGTGTTCGAGCTGGAAAGACGCTTCAAGCAGCAGAGATACCTGTCCGCACCCGAGCGAGACCACCTGGCTCATGTCCTGAAGCTCACCTCCACGCAGGTCAAAATATGGTTCCAGAACCGGAGGTACAAGTGTAAGAGACAGCGACAGGACAGGAGCCTGGAGCTGTCCGGCCCGCGGAGGGTTGCGGTGCCCGTGCTGGTGCGAGATGGAAAACCCTGTCACGGAGCTCCTTACAATGTCACTGTATCATATCCCTACAATAACTATTACAACAGCTATGGAAATAACCCATACCACTGTAACTTCACCTCTGTGCCCTCGTTTGCCAACACAAGTCAAATACCGAACCACTTTGCGGATATGAATCTGACGACGGGAAGTGTGGATGGGATCAGAACTTGGTGAGACATGGCATCGGTCCTAAGAGAAGATTTTTGGATTAAGACTATATTTATCCGAGTGGCACTGCTGAAAAACGCTGAGGAGAAAACACTGTCATTGTTGTCTGATTTTATATATATTTTTTGTTTTTATATCAGTGGTTTACAAAACAAACAACACCAAATAAAGAATAAATATTTAATAACAGTATTTTGTCATGCTTATTTAGAGCCATTTTGAGATTTTTCAAGAAGGCTAAATTTTATCTGAGATATATCAACTTTATATCGTGAGGCTGTGTTGATTGTTATTGGCGTATCCCTGAAATAACGATTTAACATAGCCTGTCTATAATAGGAACATAGAAATACTGCTGGTGTCTGTGAGTTCAAATGTGACTGTTTAATTAAATCTGAAAAGTGATTACAGCCTACATCCATTTCAAATTAATTTACTGTATTTTTCGAATGACTTGATTTTCTTAGCTCTAATAATACAAACTGTTTGGGCATAGTTTGTCCTTAAAAACAGCTAAACTAGTTCAAGTGGATTTTTCTTTACACCGAAAGAAAAACCGACGGATTTCTGGAACATAACTCAATAAATTAAATTTTAATGCAACGTGTGGGAATTTATTTGGACTATTTGATTATCTAAGTAACACAAGAAAGGTTGCAGACATATACCCTAGCAGGGTTCTCTGTACAAAGTGAACATTTTCAGTTTCAGAGTTATTTTTTATCTAAATTTTATTATTATTAATATTATTATTCGCAGCCGCTGGTATAACCCAATAACGTCAGGTTGATTTAGTCATAGTCATTAAATATTTTAGAGTAACAAGAAGGAAAGAAAGAAAGAAAGAAAGAAAGAAAGAAAGAAAGAAAGAAAGAAAGAAAGAAAGAAAGAAAGAAAGAAAGAAAGAAAGAAAGAAAGTCTATATATGCATATGAAACAATGCTGCTTAAAAAAAAAACATTTTATTTTTTTATTAGCCTAACATTTAAAAAAAAAAAAAAAACCTTGATAACGATGGTTGTTTTTTTAATTTATTTTTGTTTAGTATTTGAGAGGTAGGCCTATTGTATCTCAGCAATTTTTGTGTGCGTAACATT